>JAKSZT010054334.1:21298303-21354001 GCA_026826555.1 Tolypeutes matacus
TATAAGGGGGGATAGCCCCAGAGACTGATGCCTTATCAGTGGGTTCTATTTTGGAATCTGTGCTCCTGAGAGTGACAGAATTAGACTCAAAGAAGTCCTCCCTACACATGGTTCACCAGTCCCTTCTATTCAAACCTACATGTGATGCTGGAGTTTCTTTGGTATACTTCCAGAGACTGGAGCCTCCCGCCTACCTATGTGCCAGGTGTGCATGAAATCTAGGTGGAGCTGCAACTCCTACCCTACAGCTCAATGGACTCATCCAAGTCACCTGGTGAGGAGACAACGATGGGAAATGGCCATCCCAGGGAATGGAGAGGGCCTGCATCTGCAGTCAGGATCATCCCACCCACCATATCCATGGGATATAAGCCCTCTCTCACTTGGAGTTGGAGTGGACATCACCATCCCAGTCGCCTCTGGATTGGGGGAAGAACTATGGACTAGAGTGGACTTGATGGTATTCTCTTGCTCACATATGGTGATTCTTGCAATGCAAGTAATTATAACAATGAGGTGGAGCCAGTGGCCACTTGACAGTTTTTGGGTAGGGAGGGGATGAGCAGTTGAAATACAGGGGCTTCTTTGGGAGTTGGAGGTTGTCCTGAGTACTCTTTTGGCAATGGATGTAGGCCATTTTAAATCAGCACACACCACTCAGAACTGAGTGGGAGAGAGTGTGGTCTACAGTGTGAACTGTGGTCTATGGTTGGTGGCAAGGCTCCAGGATGTGTAAGTTCATTGAGGTTGGTGGGCCACACTGTGGGAGATGTTTGTGTGGGATGTGGTGGGAGGTGTGGGAGGTGGGCAACATGGGAATCCCAGTGGGTTCCGTGTAATATTTTAAGAGTTGCTTAGATTACCTAAAATATTACACGGAATATATATATATATAAATAACATTTTTGTAAGCAAATACACATATATGCATATATATTTATATATCATTTTGCAAATGTTTGTATGTATTGTGAGAATTTTGATTTTTACCCATAATAAAAAAAAAAAAAAAAAAAAACTGATGATACCAAATATTGGTGAGGATTTAGTGATCAGATACTTCTTGAGGAAGAGTATATTTGTATAAAATCTTTAATAAATTGTTTGGAATCATCCAGTAATGTTAAAAATACACAATTTCCAAATGCATTTGTTTATCCGTGTATGCCAAAAGATACAACAAAATTAATAGCATTATGCATTTTGTGCAAAAATTAAAGACTGAAAAGCCCAAGTGTCAATCTAGAGTATAATAATAAATCAACTGGAGTATATTTATTCAATGAAATAATGTACAGAAATTTAAATGCAATAGCAAGAGCTACCATCAACATAAATGAATCTTACAAACAAAATATTGAGCAAAAGATGCAAAAGTCAAAAAGAGGCAAAATTATCCTATTGACTAATATGCCATAAATCATGTTAGTGGTTAGCTTGGAATGTGTGTAGCACCTAATATACTCATAATGCTGCATTTCTTCACTTGGGTGATTGGTGGTACACTCAAAATTTGCAAAGCTTACAAAATACAGCTGTGTATTTTGCTTATACAAAAAAATATTCAAAATATATGTGTGCTATAAAAATTTTTGTAGTTATTAATCAAATTTTCACTCATATATCTGTTTCTTCACTTCCATCTTCCAGCTTCTTAAAATGAGATCAGCAACCCTCTGCTTTTAGGGTCATGGAGTAAAACAAGAACCAGAATGAATTCAAAGATAACAGAGTGACTAGTTTGTGTTCCATGTTAGATTTTTACATATAAAGCAGGAACAATAATCTTGAAAAGAGAAACTTTTCATCTTTAAGAGTCTGCTATTTCAAAGAACCGAAGTCCCATCCTTAAAGGAAACCAATTTAAATATATTTGTCTTTAAAAAAGAGAGAGGAATGAAAACTGAGAAGAACAGCACTACCCTGCCCTATGATCTAGATAAAAATTCCCAAGGGTGACTGCCTTTCTTGTGGGGTTAAACTGAATGAAGTTCATAAAGAAATCCACCATGTGAAAATGGTGAAATAGCTTTATTGTAGAAAATATATAAAGTCTATGTCTTAGCATAAAACCTAAGAAACTCTTCTCCACTAAATTTCTTAGGCTCCCATAAAAGACATGGGGGAAATTTCAATTTACCTTTCCCCCATCTGAATCCAAATATTTGTAAAGAATTGTCTGATAAAGATCAAGCAGACCTGAAAAATACTTGAGGCTTAGCTCAATCTAAATTAGCCAGATGAAAAGAAGTTTGGCAGGTCTAAGGACATCTCACCAGATACAACATTGGTAGAGGTCTATGATTTGTAACAATGTGGTGCAAAGTGCATTTCTTAAAAGACTTAGAGATGAATGGACATACTGATTTCCTCTAAATAAAATAAATACCTGGATGCTAAATAAAACATTCTGCCATTTGGAATTTAGAAATCACATGAGGGATAATAAGTGGAAATTATAGACAACCATTTATTTATCAGGAAAATATCATATATTTTGAAATATTACTCAATTTGTTGATATTACCTGGACAATAATAAATTATGCTGCTGAGTCCTGCAAATTAGGAGCATGAGAACATTTTTTAAAAATAAAATTATATATTTATACATTTCAGCTTTAAATATGAAAATTTGCCTGGCTTATAATTAAGTAATATTCATTAAATATTTCATACCCATTCTGTGGAATTCTAGATTCAAGAAAGCCCAGAAGCCCTGTGATTATTAGAGTCCTTTGATTTAATAAGGAATTAAGACTAGATTCTTACCCTACCATCATCCAGACTTCACAAAGGCTATAACAGAGACCATCTCTGGTCTCTAACTTTTAAAACTACTTAAGTCTTTCTGCTAATTTAGAACCCAATTTGTGTTTTTGATCTCCTAAGTTTTAAGCAACAGCTCATTGTATGATCTTGATCCTGATATTTGAATACACTACTCAAATGAATGGGTGAGGCATTTAATTTCACTAGGAACATAATTTTAGAATGTTCTATGTTTAGTCCCAGGTTCAAGGTCATTCAAACCATCCCAGAGAGGTCCTCAAAGGTTCAGAAAATATCTCTTAAAATCTTCTTCACGATAGTGGAAAGGAGGCAGTTTGCACCCAGCTCAAAGTAGCAACTGAGTTTTCTCATGTGATGTCATGCTTTATGGTTTGTTGATACCTGCCTACAGCATAAAGAAAATTAGGATAAACATATTTTGGCACAGCTCAGATTTGTGATAACTTAATGGTTTGTTAAATCATAGGGTTGGTCTTGTCAAAGGATAGCATTTTGAATTATTTACCACTTAGTATGATGAAGATTCCACAAGCAAATTACTTAATGGTTTTATGTTTACCATCATCTGAGAAAAAAAGCAACCAATAATGAAGACATAAATAGTAGCTACTTGACCAAGGTAAATATATATATAGTAGAGTTTGATGCACTTATGCATAACTAACAGAAACAAGTATTTTTCATTAGACTGTTATTGATTAACCTGAAAGAATAAAACAAAAGTTAATAAAGTTGGAAAATCATTAATCAGAATTTTAAATGTTTCAAGCATGAATGTAAATGTCTATGCAAACTAATGGAGAAACAAACAATTCCAATCTTCAAATAACAATCCAATGATACCTACAGTAATCAAACAAAGAATGAGATATTTTCTTTACAAATCAAGAATCAATAATATATGTCATAGAAGAAATTTCAGAGGGTGGTTATGGCATTTTTACAAACACATTTTCTCTCATTTTCCTAGACCGGTTAAAAGAGATACCACAAAATAAGTTGGCTTAATGAATTTATTGGGAATTTGTTAGCTTACATTTTGAGGCTTAAATTATTATTGAGAATTTATTATCTTACATTTTGAAGCCAAGAAAATGTCCAAATCAAACCATCATCAATGCCATGATTTATTCCCAAAGACTGACTGCCAATAATCCTTGGCCCCTCTGGCACATGGCAAAGCACATGGTGTGTCTGCTGGTCTCTCACTTCTATTCTGATTTTTCTTGCTTTCAGCTTTTGGGTTCTCTTGATTTCAGCTCCTTGCTTCTGTGGCTTTCTCCCTCTCTGTCTGAAATTCATTCTCTTATAAAGGACTCCACTAAAAGGATTAAGACCCATCCTGTTTGAGGTGGGGAACACCTAAACTGAAGTAACCTTATCAAAAAGTCCTACATACAATGGGTTTATATTGACAGGAATGGATTAAATTTAAGATCATGTTTGTTTGGTTTTTTTGGTGTATGTACAGCTTCAAACCACCACAGAATTCAATATAAATAATAATATAATATATTCTATAATAAAGATGATAATAGCCTTATTCAGCTACCATTCTGTAGAAATAATTTTAAAGTTTTATTCTTCTTACTAAACTCCAAATATAAAAGCAATTTTCAGTGGGAAATCACATTGTTTTGGTTCTTTATTCAGCACCTTTGAAGAAGTTTTTTTTTTTTTTCTTAGAAATTAAGAATTAATTTCAACTAGAATGATCTAAGGAAAATGGCTAAATTGCTCAATAATGAATGAAAAATATATTGTAGGAATAGTTAACATATTATATTAAACAATATTATGATTATGAACAAATAAAGAGCAATAATAGTGTCTGTTATGTATTCAGTTATGTCCCCCAGAGAAACATGTCCAAGTCCTAATCTCAGGTCCTGTGGATGTGAACTCATTTGTGAATAGTATCTTAGACAATCTTATTAATAATAGTGAGGTTGGAGTGAATCAGGGCAGACCTAAATCCCACATGACTGGAGTCTTAAAAGCAGAGGAAATTTGGACACAGTAGGTGACAGACAGATAGACAGTCATGTGACAGAGGCAGAGATTGAGTTATGGTTTACTGGCAAGCCACCATCAGAATGCTACGACTTTGGAGAAAGCATGATCCTTCAGACACCCTGATTTGTGGCTTATGGCTTCAAAAACTGTGAGACAACTAACTCCTTTTGTTTAAGCTAACCAAGCCAAACAGAGGCTAGAATAAAAATACTAAATAGCAATTAAATATAAAATGGGAAGGGCATGATTTAAGTAATATATTTGTAAGAAAAGAATAAAGATATTAAGTTTAGATATGATTAAAATAAATAAAAGTTATAAAGTAACTAGGTTAACTACTAAAACTTATTAAGATGGTGATGGACTAACAAGCAGAGCTGAAAGCTCTCACAAAAACAACAGAGAAAGAGCCAAAAGCTACCTGAGGGTCCTGCTTTGGGGATCAACAGACAAGGACAGTACCACACAACTCTGAGGAGGGTGAGGGACAGAAAGAAAAATAAGCCAAAATGACAAGCATGAGTTACTAAGCCCCTGTGATGGCCAGGGAGGACTCTTCTCCCCCACCCCCAAAATATTAAGATGGGGTAAAACATCTGGCTCACTACAGTAGACTGAAAGGGGAACAGACATCCTCCTCCCTGTCAATTGTTTCAAAGGAAAAGGGAGGGGAAGTTGGGGTGCTTTTCTTCAGTGAATTTGGCCAGCAGAGCCTGTTTTGAATCTCCAATCTGGAAATTCAACACAGGAACACAGGAAAACCAAGACTGAAACACAACTGTGGAAACATGTGCTGCTATTGCCATCTGCTGGAAGGTCTAAAAATTGCATGGAAAAAATCTGTTCCCAGTCCTCTCTGTATCCAACTCCTGAGAGAAAATCTGTGTCCCACTAGTGAGTCCCTGTCCTGATTTTGAAAGCTTAAGCTGGGCAATTTTAAAGATTTAGAATAAGTTGAACTAAATATCAAAGAGAAGCTGTGAAGAAAAAAAAGCAATAGGAAAAAGAGAAATTAGTCATCATAGTAAATTCACCAACACATTCAGATGCCCAGACATCAACAAAACATTAGAAGCCTTACTAGGCAACAGGAAAAGATGGCCCAGCCAAAAGAACAAACCAAATATCCCGAAGAGATACAGGATTTAATACAATTAATCAGTGATAATAACACAACTCTCCTAAATCAATTCAAAGAATTTAAAGAAAATATGACTAAGGAAATAAAGGATATTAAGAAGACACTGGGAGAGCATAAAGAATCATTTGAAAGCCTGCAAAGAAAAATAACAGACCTTATGGGAATGAAAGACATGATGGATGAGATTAAAAATACATTAGAGGCATATAAGAGCAGATTTGAATTGCTTGAAGAAATAATTTGTGATTTAAAAGACAGAACATCTGAACTGGAAAGGACAGGAGAACAGAAAGAGAAGAGAATGGAAAACATGGAACAGAGTCTCAGGGAATTGAATGACAACATGAAACACACAAACATTCACATTATTGGTGTCCCAGGAGAAGGGAATGGAAAAGGGAAGAAAGAACATTTGAGGAAACAATGACCAAAACCTTCCCAACCCTTATGAAAGACATAAAATATCCAAGAAGGACAATGCATCCCAAACAGAATAAATCTGAATAGACCTACCCTGAGATGCCTACTATTCAGAATAACAAGTATCAGAGATAATGAGAGCATTCTGAAAGCAGCAAGAGAAAAGCAAAGCATTACATACAAGGGAAACTCAATAGGATTAAGTGTTGACTTCTCATCAGAAACCATGAAGAAGAGAAGAAAGTGGTATGATGTATTTAAAGAACTGAAAGAGAAAAACTTCCAGCTAAGAATTCTGTATCCAACAAAGCTGTCCTTCAAAAATGAGAGTGAGTTCAAAGTCTTCTCAGACAAACAAAAACTGATAGAATATGTTACTAAAAGACCAGATTTTCAAGATATACTAAAGAGGGTCCTTCAGCCTGATAGGAAAAAAATGAGGGCAAAAGACTTGGAGAAGAGTTTAAAAATGAAAATTTTTAGGAAAGGGAAACTAAATGATAAGAAGACAGACAATAGTATGATATGACAACAGAGAGCCTAAGGACAAAATGGAGGAGTAAGTAATGCCTTTACAATAATAACACTGAATGTTAATGGATTGAACTCCCCAATTAAAAAACATAGATTGATAGAATGGATAATAAAATGTGGGCCATCTATATATTGTCTACAAGAGATCCACTCAGACATAAGGACACAAAGAGGTTAAAAGTGAAAGCTTGAAAAAAGGTATTCCATGCAAAGAGTAACCAAAAAGAGCTGGAGTAGAACAGATAAATGTAAAATAACAACATTAGAGCATATACACAATAATACTTAATAATTACTCAGTGCAACTGGCAAATTGTTCCTGTGGGGGGGAGCCCTTTGATCTTTACATCTAAGAAATAGTTGAAGGCCTGTTTCTCTGCTCACACAGAGAATTCTCCATTATCAGTTCAATTCCCTTGCTTTGTTATTCGGTTATCTTAGACCTTTGCTACCACCTTATTTTCTACATATATCACTAAACATTTCTGTAATCTTGCTACCCCATTATCAACCTGCGTTTCTTATGATGTTATTTATGATCTTCATGTACACAATAGCTGCCTGCTTCCCTGCATGTACACCTTAATCTTTTGCTGTGTGATAAAAAGAATAAAAACCATGTTGGGGATCAGCTCAAGAGAAGAGCTTCTTCAGCTGTTCTTCCCCTGACCGCTCTCAACCACTGTGTGCAGAATAATTTCATTATGCTATTGCAGGCTCTGCCAGACAGACCTCTGCAAGACTGCAGGACAGATTCTTGCAAGTAGTGACCCCATCAAGAACAAAGAAACAAAAGGGGGGAAGACTTGGGGGCCCTTTGGTTAAAACACCTTTGAATTAATTTTTCACCCCAAGGTCTCCTTTCCCTCCTTCTTACTTGCCTACCTATTTGTCTGACTCTGTGACCCCTTTTTCTTCCTGCATACAGTTTTTTCTGGTTTCCCCCCTTCCTATTGTTCCTGTAATAACCTGGAGGTGTCCTATACATGTCCCACTCATAAGATTGCTTTGTACCACGAGCCTGGCATCCCTAGGTTGAGTAAGTCTTCTAAGAGCTGGTGACGAACTGTCTGTTTCCTGCCCAATGTCTTGTGATGGGCCCTCTCTGCATTAGAAACTTGAGTTCCCTGAAACCAGTGACCTATGGGCAAGGAAGTCCCAAGGCTGGTGCTGGACATGGAGGCCATGGAGGCATAAAGTGTTGAAGAACACTTCACCTTGCTTGGCCCTGGAGGATGGCTGGTTAGCCAGAGATGGGTAAGATTCCTCAGGGAAGGAACAACCTAAGACAGGCACAGTCGCAGAGGGGCCATCAAAAGAGAATGTGAGGGCCTACAGAGTTAGGACACTGACCCTCACCTCTTCCAAGGGAGGTCTTCTTCCACCATGGCTATTTTGTTTCCCACATACAGCTCAGTTAGGAACCCAGATAGCAGAGAGTGACCTGGTCTTACTATTACTATCAATATTTGTCTCCCACTTATTACTTTGAACTATCGGGAAGAGGGCAGTTTTATAAAAGACTGTGTCAGGATACCTTTCTCTCTTCTTTTTTTTTTTTCTTGTTTAAACAGAAAAGGGGGAGGTGTGGGAATCCTCTGATCTTTACATCTAAGAAATAGTTTGTAGTCCTGTTTCTCTGCCCATACAGAGAATTCTCCACTATCAGTTCAATTTCCTTGCTCTATTAATCAGTTATCTTAGACCTTTGCCACCACCTTATCTCCTACGTATATCACTAAATGTTTCTGTAATCTCGCTACCCCATTATCAACCTGCAATTCTTACGATGTTATTTATGACCCTGCACAATAACTGCCTGCTCCCCTGCACGTACACCCTAACCTTTTGCTATGTGAAAAAGAGAATAAAAACCATGTTAGGGATCAGGTCAAGAGAAGAGCTTCTTCAGTTGTTCTTCCCCTGACCTGTCTCATCCCCTGTGTTCAAAGTAATTTCATTGTGCCATCACAGGCTCTGCCAGACAGACCCCTGCAAGACTTTGCAGGACTGATTCCTGCACCTGTGATAAGTATTCTGTAATTTTTTTCATATAAAATAAATACTTGCTTTTAATTGAGGAGGGCTGGAGAAGAGATATATTTTTGGAAATTTCACTTTTCTTTTATATTTTCTTATTCATACACTTTAATATAATCTGTCTGGATCAATAATGATTTAGCATGACTGCTGTTGAAGAAGATTTTGAGTTTTTCTGCCTTATAAATTATAAGTTGGCAAATTGTTATCTGCTATAATTCATTCCAATGGGATGTGAAAAACTCCCAAATAGGATATGATAGCTGAGACACTGATAAAGCCACGTACAGTTGACATTAGTGAATGTCTACTAGATGTAAAATCAATAAAAGATGTTATGTGCCAATTTTCAAAGTAAATTGTCAAGTTAATGATTTAGCAACAAACATGATGATTAAGTTACCATCTTGTCTGCAGGACTGTACTTTAAATTACAAATGAACAATATATACAGACATAGATTTACTTGTTGATTACTTGTATTCATTTAGAAAAAGCACCAACTAATAATAGAAGATAAATTATGTAAATGCTTGGCAATAAACAAAAATATTGCTGAAATATTCCGAGTCCATAATTCATTCCTCAATCCTGAGGATTCTGGGATGAGGATGCCCACTCCACCTCTAATTGAGAGGGAGCTTAGGTCCCATGTGGTAGATGGATGGGGCTATCTTTCTTGCAGTTGTACACTCTCTCTGTTTCTTAGGATGGTCATTGTCCATTATCATCTCCTTGTTAGTTGTCCTGGGTGAGTCCAATGAACTGTAGAGTAGGTATTGCAACTCTGTTGAGATTCATGGCCCAGCTGGCACATGGACAGCCCAAAGGTTTAAGTCTCTTGGACATACACCTTTCAACTCTAGTACTAACTATAGGTACAAATAGAAGGGGCAGAAGAGCCATGTGTATGGAAATCATACCTGAGTACAACTCTTTCACACTGGGTAACATAATTTACCAAGTAGGGCCCACTGGCAGAGCACCAAACTTCTAAGCTGTCTGCCCTGCCTATAGTGTCTGGATGTCTCCAGAGCCCTCAGAAGTCCAGATATCTGAAGCAATATTTATTATGGCAATAAATGAGGTCCCGCTGAGCTGTGCATAAGCATAGTCTCTGGAATGTCCTCCCAACTCACTTTGAAGTCTCTTAGCCATATAAACTCATTTGTCTTTATCCTTTCCCACTTTTGGTCAACGTCTTTTTCCAGTTGCATTGCTAGTTGGTGCTAGGTAGTAATCCCTCAAGATGGTAACTCTTAGGCACCCTATAATCTAGGCTAAGTTGCAATTGAGTAAATGTTCATAAGTACATTCATCAATATCAAGGGCCATCAATAGTCCTTCCTCCTTCATTAGTCACTACCAGTGGCGTTCTAGTATAAACTTATTGTGATTCTACTAATAGAAGAACTTTTATTATTGATGTGGAGGCAGAGGCCACCGAAGGCTCTGAGGGAAGGGAGAGAGAAAAACAGGTATGTTATGGGGACATTTTTGGGACTTGGGAATTATCCTGAATGACATTGCAATGACAGATACAAGCCATTATATATCTTGTCATCACTTACAAAATTGTGTGGGAGAGAGCATAAACTACAATGTAAACTATAATCCATTCTTAGTAGCAATGCTCCATAATGTGTTCACCACTAATTGTAACAAATGTACCACACTAATGAAGAATGTTGTTAATGTGGGAAAATGTGGGAGGGGTTGGGAGCAGGGAATATAAGAATCTCCTATATTTTTTATGTAACATTTATGCTATCTATGTAACTTTAAAAAAATAAAATTATATAGATAAAAAAAAGAGTCAGGGTGCCTTAGCACAAACCACCAAGGTGGTGACACCAAAGAGTCTTAACTGATACTTTTTTTCCCCAACATTATACACTCAGCTTAAACAAAGCTTAAACAAATAAACAGTAGTCAGTTTCCAGGTGGTATTAGAAATGGGAAAATGTGTATCTACCACAGTGGACTTTATATTTTCCCAATACATAATGTTTTCTGATGAGATAGGTAAGCATATTCATCAATGGGATATTTTATTATAATGTTAAATGATTAAATATTTCAACATTTGGAAGATCTGTATAACATATTGAACAAACATTTTCCAAATTATTAGTGAACAAAAATACAAAGTCATGTATGGGTAAAGACAAGATAGACCAATGGATATTAATAAATCAAAATATAAAAAGTTCATTGATTTAGTCTCAGATTCCACAATGCAATAATCTTTAAGAAATTACTCCTTGTCGAGTTTGGGTATAGCATAAAAGATAGCCACAATAATTTGAGAAGTTTACTAAAATATGTCTCATTTTTCCAACTTCATATCTGAGTATTGCTGGCATTTCTTTATATTACTTCAAGCAAAACAACACATAACAGATTTAATGCTGAAATAGAAATAAGAATCCAGCTCTTCTCTATGAAGGTGTAAAACAATTCTTCTCTTTTCAGAAATTATTTTGGCAAATATAGTTATTTTAATGAAATAAATTAACAAATATTATTACTATATAACATATAAAGAAGTAAATGTTTTAAATTTTCTTATTTTTGATTGTTAATATGATAAATATTGATAAATTTAGACCATATGAACAAAATCTGTTTGGAGTTTTTAGTAATTTTTAAGATTATTAAGGTGAATGAGATAAGAATTTTGAGAACTGCTGCCTTAGATAAACCCTTGAACATGTTCACCAAGAGATATATAAAATAATATTCAAAACACCATTTTTAAATCATTATAATATCCTTGAAATAAACAAATATATTTTAAATGGTGAATGGATAAGTGTATTGTATTATATTCATTTGTGCTATTTATTTTTCCCATATAACTATTCACTGGAAAATTTAAAAATGATAATTATAGTCATGTTGAAAATCCTCTAATACTAGCTCATCAACACAAATTTTAATTCTGTGTAGCTGCACCAAAGAGCTCTAAATTTTTTCTTGCAAATGTTAGCATTTCCCTCTATTACATTGGTTCTAACATCTGTCTGCTTTTCAAATCATGAGAACTCCCCTTCTCATCCTAAACCTTTCTGTTAGAAATTGAAAAAAAATTTCAGAGTGTGAAAACTCATTTAAGCCAATGTCATTCTATATACTCAGTTACTTTTGTCAAGACCTGATGCTGCTCTGCTGTTGCAAATGTAGGCATTAAAGCATTGCACACACCCCTCGAGAGATCTTGGCAAAGTGCTCTTTGCAATTACTTAATAGCCTAACAGACAAGAATGAATGTTTTTTTCTTTTCTTTTTTTTTTTTTTTTTTGCCTTTTTTTGCACTGTAGGAGTAAAAATAACTATAAACATTTTCATGGACTTTGAAGTAAAATGTAAATATATATGTGTGAAGTAAACACACACACAGATATGCAAGTGTTTGTATTTGTGAAAATTCCCCCATTAATTGCAATAAACCTAGCCTCTCTGTTATATCCTATGTCAACTTTCAGGCATGATTTAGGGTACAGATTAGAAGGATTTTGCTTTTTCACAGAACCACCTAAGAGAATGGGATAACATCAGAAGTCATTTAAATTATTGTGAAATAATTTAAACCACTTAAATTATTAAGACAATTACATATTCTGAATTCAGAAAGAGCCACTAATAAAATAATTTTCATTTCAATTAAAATAAATATACATAGTATCCTAAAGTCAGAATCATTTAATTTTTTTGGAGATTATATGCATTTTATTGCAAAATAGAAGGTATTTTTCTTGGAATTGATTTCCAAATAAGTATGTATATATTGACAGTTCAGCAAGTTGGATTGCAAAACAATTCACTAAAAAATTTCAATGTTCAAATGAATTTATTTTTAACACAAATACTGATAAATTTCTTTCTAACAAAAACATAAGAAAGAAGAATTTTTAAGACCTTATACTTCAGTCAATGAAGGAAAGTGATCCCTGAGAGATGAAAAAAAAATGATGTGAGTTGAACAATTGCCCTAACTTGCTGCACTGAGATACAGGCAGATATACAGGAAAGGGAATCTAGGCAGATCCCATTAACTTCCTGTGTAAAGCAAACAGACTCAGGGCCTGTTACCACAAATTAGACTGAAACACTTCAAGAATTAGGAAGAATTAGATAAAGTGCACAGAAGTTTCATGTCTCAGATGTGGGGTATATTTATCCCTAGATTGATCATTGATTCAGACCAACCTAACAAATCCTAAAAGCAAGACCCAAGAGTACCAGTGTGTTTCTGAATATCTTAGCTGCATCTTAGGACAAAATTCCACTATATCAAAAGAAATAAAAAAAGATCCACCACCCACAAAGTGAATTTTACAGTCTTCCATCTAATAAAAGTTAGCAGGCATGCAAAGAAGCAGGAAAATATGACCCAAAGTTAAAAGATGAATCAGGCAATCAAAACTGGCAATAAACTGATATTTAGCAAAGACATTAAACTAGCTTTCATAACTGTATTACAAATATTAAGCAAATTAGTAAAGACATTGAAAATCATTAAAAACAACAACTGGATTTTCATAAAGGAATACAAGGTGTGAAATTAAAAATAAACTGGATAGGATTATCTGCAGATTGTGGAATTGAAGAAGTAAACATTAATGAATTTGAAGATATTAAATGGAAACTATGAAAAATAAAAATTCAATTAATAAAGTATGTGACAACAGCAAGGGTCTTAGTATATATGTAAACAAAATCTCCTAGGAAAGGGGAGGCAGAAAAATATTTACTGAAATAATTGCCAAAAAATATTTCAAATTAGATAAAACCTATATACCCATAGATACAAGAATTTCAATGAAAAGCACAAAAGCATTAAGAAAGCTACACAGCAGCACATTATAATCCAATTGCTTGAAACTACTACTGAATAAAAAATAATAAAATTAGTTAGACAAAATAGACACATTACATGCAGAAAAAAAGAGGTAAGTGATAGCAGATTTCTCACAGGAAACAATGCAAGTAAGACAATGAAGCTATATTTCTTAAAGCATTCAAAGCATTAAAAAAAAAACAAAAACCTGTCACTGTAGAATTCTATATCCAGCAAAAAATCTTTAAAAACTAAAGTGAAATAGAAGAACTTAAAGAATTCATCACCAAGAGTAAGGACACAAAAGGTCAAATGGCTGTGGAGTATGGATGCGCAGGCCTCAGCCCTCTTATAAAAATAGCTGGAGAAAGGCAGCAGCTGTCTGAAGCAGCTGTTTTGGGGTTCTGCAGACCAGGGGAGTACTGCATATTGCCCATGAGAGATGGGATGGAGAGCTGAAGAGGCCAAAGCAAAAACTGAATTATTCACGGCCATGGTAGGGAATGGCACTCAATTGCAAACCTAGAGGTAAACAGTCTCATTATAACCTCTGGCTGAGTGCAGCTGACTGACACGGGAGTGGATATTTTCCTCCCTGTAAAGACGAACGGCATGGTAGAGGGCTGAGTGTGGCCTCTGCTCAGCAAGTGTGAATAGCAGTACTCGGCTTTGAATCATGAATCTAGCCAGCCAGGAAAAGCTCCCATTGTCTCCACACCATGTAGTGGAGGTTGTAAGAGACATACTCCATCCCTCTGAAGACTAGCAAAAGGTATGTTGAAGAGCAACATCTGGTGGCATGCCTGGAAAGTGAAGGATGGGGGAAGGCTTTTGGGCATCTGTCCAGGCCCTATCCTCAGATCCCCTTGGTTCCAGTCTGCACCACATTAGTGTGTCTCTGGCCCTGTTTTGATAACTTAACCATAGGCAATTTTAAAGGTATAGAATGAATTGAAACAAGAATCAAAGAAGTGCCATGAAACAAAGCTAATCAACAACAAAACCCTAGGCAAGAAAGAGAAATTGACCATCAGAGTAAACTCACCAACATAATCAGATGCATAGGTATCAGCAAAAAATGGCAAGCCATAATAAGTAACAGGAAGATATGGCCCAGTCAAAGGAACAATTTAAAAATCCATACAAAACACAGGATTTGAAACAAGTAATCATTGATGTTCAAACAAATCTACTACAACAATTTAAGGAGATGAAGGAAAATATGTCTAAAGAGATAAAGGATATTAAGAAGACACTGAACAAAAGACGAATTTGAAAGTTTGTAAAGAAAAGTAGCAGAATTAATGGAAATGAAAGACACAATTTATCAGATTAAAAATATTTTAGAGACATACAACAGGAGATTTTAAATGCAGAAAAAAGGATCAGCAAATTAAAGCAGAGATAATCTAAACTGAAAGACAGAAGAAGAGACAAAGAAAGGATTGGGAAAAAAATTGAATAGGGTCTCAGGGCATTGAAAGCACAAAGCACACAACTATAGGCACCATGGATGCCTCAGAAGGAGAAGAGAATGGAAAAAGGGCAGAAAGAATATTGGAGGTAATAATGGCCAAAAATTCCCCAACTCTTATGAATGACATAAGTGTTCATATTCAAGAGCAGTTACATACTACAAACAGAATAATCTGAGTAGACCTACTCTGAGACACATATTATTCAGAATGTCAAATTCCAAAGATAAAGAGAATTCTGAAAGCAGCAAAATAAAGTAATCTATCACATGCAAATGATTGTGCAGATTTCTCCTCAGAAAACATGGAGGCGAGAAAGCATTTATATGATATATTTTAAGTTACTGAAAGAAAAAAAATTACCAGCCAAGAATTTTTTATCTAGCAACACTGACCTTCAAAAATGGATGTAAGGTTAAAGTTTAAACAGATAAACAGAAACTGAGAGGGTTCATCACCAAGAGACTGGCCCTACAAGAAATAGTAAATGGAGTGCTGCAGCATGAAAAGAAAAGACAGGAGACAGAGGCTTGGAGGAGAGGGTGGAAATGAAGATGATTAGTAGGGGTAATTAAAATAGTAAAAAGACAGACAAAAGTAAGATATGGCATATGAAAGCTAAAGGATAAAAATATTGAAGAAGTAAGGCTGAAGTAAGTAAATAATACCATTGAATGTTAATGATTGAACTCTCCAATCAAAAGACATAGGTTGGCAGAATGGATTTTAAAAGTATGAGCTAGCTATATGCTTTCAACAAGAAGCTCACCTTAGATGCAAGGACACAAATAGACTGAAAGTGGAAGTTTGGAAAAAGATATCCCACACAAACAGTAATCCAAAAGGAGCTGGGTTAGCTACACTAATTTAGGACAAAATAGATTTTAAATGCAAGACAGTTAAAAGAGACAAAGAAGGACCTTATATATCAATAAAAGGCGCAATTCACAAAGAAGAAATAACAATCATAAATATTTATGCACCTAACCAGGGTACCCCAAAATACCTGAGGCCAAAATTGGCAAAACTAAAGGGAGAAAGAGACATTTCTACAATATTTGGGAAACTTCAATATACAACTCTTATTATTAGACAGAACATCAGGACAAATGATCAATAAGGAAACAGAGAGCTTGAATGACATGATAACTTAACTAGACCTATACATGTTTCTCAAGTTCTCATGGATCTTTCTCCAGGATAAACCATTTGGTGGGTCACAAAACAGGTCTCAATAATTTTTTTTTTAATTGAAATTTTACAAAGCATTTTCTTTGATCATAATTGAATGAAGTTGGAAATCAGTGACAGGTGCAGAATGGGAAAATTCACAAATATATGTGAATAAGACATATAAACAGCACACTCTTAAAAATCAGTGGGTCAAAGAAGAAATTGCAAGAGAAAACAGTAAATATCTCTAGATGAATGAAAATAAGAACACAACCTATCAAACCTATGGGATGCAGTAAAGGCAGTGCTGACAGAGAAATTCATTGCCCTAAATAATTATGTTAAAAGGAAGAAAGTGCTAAATCAATGGCCTAACTGCACATCTGGAAGAACTAGAAAGAAAACATCAAACTAATCCCAAATAACAAAGATTAAGGCAGAATTAAATGCAAATGAGAACAACAACAACAAACAATAGAAAGAATAAACAATGCCAAAAGCTGTTCTTTGAAACTATCAACAAAATTGACAAACCCTTAGCAAGACCGACAAAGAAAAAAAAATGGAGAAGGTACAAATAAATAAAATCAGAAATGAGAGGATGGACATTACTACTGACCTCACAGAAATAAGATCATAAGAAGATACTATGAACGACTTTATGCCAAAAAATTAGACAACTTAAATGAAATGGACAAATTCCTAGAAAAAACATAAACTACCTACACTTACTCAAGAAGAAATGGAAGACCTCATCAATATAATTTCAAGTAAAGAGATTGAACCAGTCAACAAAGACATCCCAACAAAGAAAAGACCATGACCAGATAGCTTTACAGGTGAATGCTATCAACCATTTAAAGAAGAATTAATACCAATACCAATCAAAACTCTTCCCCAAAATTGAAGAGGAGTGAACAACACCTAAGTCAACATCACGCTAATACTAAAGCCAGATAAAGATACTACAAAAAAAAAAAAAAAAAAAAGAAAATTTCAGGCCAATCTCTCTAATGAATAAATATGGAAAAATCATCAACAAAATACTTTCAAATCAAATCCACCAGCATATTAAAAGAATTATATACCATGACCATTTGGGTTTTATCTCACGTATGCATGGGTGGTTCAGTGCAAGGAAATCAATTAATGTAATACACTACATTACCAAATCAAAGAAGAAAAATCACATGATTATCTTTAATGACACAGAAAAGGCATTTGACAAAATCCAACATCCTTAGCTGATATAAACACTTTGAAAAATAGAAATAGAAGGAAATGTCCTCAAAATGATACAGGGTTTATAAGAAAAATACTCAGCCAACATTGTACTCAACAGTGAAAGGCTGAATGCTCTCCCTCTAAGATTGGGAGCAAGACAAGGATGCCTCTGTTACCATTTTTATTCATCATTGAACTAGAAAATCTAGTTGGGGCAATTAGGCAAAAAAAGAAATAAAAGGAATCCAAATGGAAAAGGAAGAAATAAAACTTTCACTGCTTGCAGATGACATTATCCTATATTTAGAAAAGTCTGACAAATCTACAATGAAACTACTAGAGCTAATAAGTTCAACAAAGTAGTGTTATAAAAGATCAAAACACAACAATCAGAAGTGTTTATGTACACTAGTAATGAACAATCTGAGGAGGAAATCAAGAACAAATTCCATTTTCCACAGCAACTTAAAGAATCTACTATCTAGGAATAAATTTAACCAATAAGTAAAGAAACTAACAAAATATTGCTAAAAGAAATTAAAGAAGACGTAAAGAAATGGAAGGACATTACGTGCTCATGGGTTGGAAGATTAAATATTAATGTCATTAAGATATCAATTCTACTCAAATTGTACAGATTCATTGCAATCCCAAATAAAAATTCCAACAGCATATTTTGCAGAAATGGAAAAGTCAACATAAAATTTATCTGGAAGAGAAAAGGGACACTGAATAGACAAAAATATCTTAAAAAAGATAAACGAAGTCAGTTGACTCACACTTCCTAACTTTAAAACTCATTACAAAGCTACAGTGCTCAAAACAGCATGGTATTGGCATAAAGATAGACACACTGATCAATGTAATTGCACTGAGGATTCAGAAATAGAACTTCATCACTATAGTCAATGTTTTTTTTTTTTTTTTTTTTTGAGAAGTTTCCTGAGATCACTCAACTGGGCCAGTACAATCTCTTCAACAAATGATGCTGGGAGAACTGGATAGCCATATCCAAAAGAATGAAAGGAGACACGTATCTTGTACCTATACAAAAATTAACTCAAAATGGATCAAAGACTTAAATATAAAATCAGGACCAGAAATCTCCTAGAAGAAAATGTAGGGAAGCATCTTCAAGATCTTGTGGTGGGAGGTTATTTCCTAGATCTTACACCCAAAGCACAAACAACAAAAGAAAAAAATAGATAAATGTGACCTTCTAAAAATTAACTAATTCTGTGCAACAAAGGAATTTTTCAAGAAGGTGACAAGAGAGAAAATATTTGTAAACCACATACCTGATAAGTGTTTAATGTCCATGATATATAAGTAGATCCTACAACTCAAGAATAAAAAGACAAATGACCTAATTTAAAAGATAGTCAAAAAAGTCAATAGACGTTTGCCAAAGAAGAAATACAAATGGCATAAGAAAGTGCATGAAAAGATAGTCAATATCACTAGATATTATGGAAATGCAAATCAAAACTATGAGATATCATTTCACACCTATTAGAATGGCCAATATGGGGGAAAAAAAAAAACAGAAAACTACATAAGGACAGGATGTGGAAAAATAGGAATGCTTATTGACTAATGGTGGGAATGTAGAGTGGTACAGCAGCTGTAGATGTCTGTTTGGTGTTTCCTCAGGAACTTAGAAATAAATCTGCCATCTGATGTGTCAAGTTCACTCCTAGGTATATACTGAGAAGAAATGAAAGCAGGGACACAAAGAGACATTTTCACACCGATGTTCATAGCGGCATTTTTCACAATTGTCAAAAGATGGAAACAACCCAGTGTCCATCAATATCACTAGATATTATGGAAATGCAAATCAAAACTATGAGATATCATTTTATACCTATTAGAATGGCCAATAGGGAAAAAAAAAAAAAAAAAACAGAAAACCACAATTTTTGGAGAGGATGTGGAGAAATAGGAATGCTTATTGACTATTGGTGGGGATGTAGAATGGTGCAGCAGCTGTGGATGTCTGTTTGGTGTTTCCTCAGGAACTTAGATATAAATCTGCCATCTGATGTGGCAAGTTCACTCCTAGGTATATACTAAGAAAAAATGAAAGCAGGGACACGAACAGACATTTTCACACTGATGTTCATAGCAGCATTTTTCACAATTGTCAAAACATGGGAACAACCCAGTGTCCATCAATGTATGAATGGAGAGAAAAAATGTGGTATATAATGATGGAATATTATTTATCAGTAATAAGAAAAGAAGCTGCAATGTATCTGACAGCATGGATGAACCTTGAGGACATTATGTTGAGTGAAACAAGCCAGAACAAAAGAGCAGATATTGTATGACCTCACTAATATGAATTAAATATAATGAACAAAGTCTTGGAGTTAGTAGTTAGAATATTGGTCATCAGAAGATAGAATAAGGATAGATAATGGAGAACAGAGACTTATTTGTGCAGAATTCCTAATAAGGTTGATTGTAAATGTTTGGAATTGGATAGAGGTGATGATAGCACATTAGAATGAATGTAATTAGCAGTGCTAATATGGGGGAATGATTGTGGTTGAAAGGGAAAGTTTAGGGGTGTGTATGTCACCAGAAGGAAAGGTAAAGGTTGAAACATGGGACTGTATAGCATAGTAAACCCTGCTGTAGATGATGAGTATGGTTAAAAGTACAAACATAAGAATGTTCTTCCACTTGAATCAGAACATATGTACATTAATATTACAAGATGTTAATAATAGGGTGATATTTGGGCAAAAATACACCTAAAGCAAATTCTGGACTGTAGTGAATAGTCACAAATTAATATTTTTTCATCAATTAAAAAAAATTATCACAGCAGACACAAACTAAAAATTAAAAGAAAGAATGTTAAGATAAGATTTGGAGATTTGTGCAAAATTGGGAGCAGCAGATAAAAGAGTATGAGGTCTAGTTCCAATCAAAGTGCCTGAAAACTGAGAAGAGCATCTCTTTAAGAACATTTCAGTTGCAATTAATTCTTGCTTAGGTGGCTTTACCAACTCCATGCACAAGGTAACTGCCATATGCCTAGGGCCACAAGTGAAGGGTAACTAAAGAAACAGGTCAAAAGCCAACATGACTAGCCTTTAGAAGATTAATAACTTAACAGCTCATTCTAGAGGCAATAAGCATAGCATAAAGGAACATACATCTCAGATTTAGTGTATAAGTAGCAATATAAGAAAGACTGTCCCTCTAGCCACTTATAAATAACCTTGAAGAGAAAAGTAATTGTGGTGAAATAATATTTATTTTGACATAGAAGATAAGGCTTGAAGAACAAGGTTCTGAAGATAACAGCAGATAAATAAATGCATTTTCCAACTTTTTCACTATATTTTAATTCTCTAGGACACAGTTCATATTTTATAGATGAGTTTTGCATTTTATAAGTAAAATCACATTGAAAATTTCAAAAATTAATTTGTTAAGTTTCTAACCCTGTATCCAGAAATCCATACCATTTATTAGTAGATACTTATTAGACCTGGAATGGTTAGAACACAATTTGTCAAGGAAATCACAATTTGAGACATAACCAGAATGAGAGTTCACAAAAAGTAGAAATAAATTGCCTCACTTATGTTCCCCTCACTTCCTTGAAATAATAGCCTGTGATACATTACCCTTGTCAGTAACAGACTCTGATAATGTGACAAAATGTGGACATCTGTCTGTTGTAATCCCTTTGGCAAACCATTGATCTTTCTATACCCCAAACTTCTCCATTTTACCATTTTCCATTTTTTTTACTTTAGCACTTTCTATTTATTGTAGTAAATATTTCACATTCTCAACAATTGTCTAAAAAGTATTGCTTTTGCTTTCTATGTGTGTATATATATATATATAATACATATTACTTTATACATAATCCAAGTAAATTATGATTTTATATAGTGCCACTCATAGGGTAGACTGTTTAAGATCAAGATTCTGGATCTTGACTACCTGGGATCTGACCCTGTCTCTGACATTTTGTAAATGTGTTCTAGAGCAAGGCAATCAACCTTTCTGTGATTCAGTTTCCTGGAGACTAAAATAATTCTGACCTCATATGGCTGATATGAGGTTTAAAAGAATTAATTAATGCTTTATTAGTAATACTGACCTCATAAGTCTGAAGTTAAGTGTAAAGATTAAGTTAGCTAATCAGTTGTGAGTATTAAATTAACCTCACAATGGTATTTAACTCCCAGAAGACTTTCATTTGCTATTACCTGTATAAAATATCATGTTTTTACAGCTTTAGTGTCATATTCTATATAATATTTGGAAAACTGTTTAGCATTTCCTAATATTCTTAATATATTGCATAATAAAAACATAATCAAAAAGTCTAACATTTTGGGATCTGTATGTTGTTTCTATTTCATATGATTAATGTCAGGATGAAAACAAAAATTACATGCTGAGTCCTAATAGCAATCCCTTAACAATTGGTTTTATGACTGGTGTAATTACTATTGTTACTATTTTAACTAGAATAACCTATGCTGGTGGCCACAAAATAAGGCTGTGCTTGCCTTTTATGCCCAATTATGATGGGCTGTGACCTTAGGAAATTTATTATTGTGATTTAGACACCCCATAATGGGTTCCCTCAATTCTTATGGGAATTCACAGCATTGTGTCTCGTGTACCCAAAAAAACAGCTTGCATCCACCTTAGTATCTGTGTTTTTTAAAACTCTCTAGTTCAGTTCTCTTTCTACTTATTTGAGTCTACTGCTCACAAAGCTATTTGGAGAAGCCTCCTAGATGCTACAGCCTATTATTGGCAACCATATTTCATGCACAGTGTACTTTTTACTGATGCTACTAAAGTTTGTAAATATTCTTGTTACCCAAGCATTTATAACTTCCCTGTAGGAGTGGGAAGAATGGGCTTACCTTTGATGCTATGTAATATGTTATCAGTCGTGGTCCTACATGGATAGGATTACATCCAAGATTTCCCTGCTTCAAAACAGTTTTGTCAGCTACAAGTCATTATCTCTATTTTTAAAATCTCCCAAAGTTTTCTACATTTATTTTCTCTCATTTCTAACTATTGAAATCAAATCACAATTTATGAAGGTAGAAAATACAGCCACAATATACCATTTCTATCTTCTTGTGTCTTGTCATCAACCCCAAAAATAATGGATATAAATAAATGTGTACTTATAGAGGAAACCAAAAACACACAAATATATCATCATCATTATTATATGGCTATTACAAGTATTCAGAACATAGACCAAAAATTGGGAGAGAACAAAATATGATTCATTCATAACTAAAATACTTATCCAATGAAGTAATTAAAATTAGTAAAGCTGTCATGCCTGGGACTGATACTTTTAAAGGCACTCTACTCCCTGAACATTGGTGCTGCTGTTGAGGCTGTGGCCAACGGAGGTTCTGAGGGAAGGGCACTCTGCCTAAAATATACTTCCATTCCTTGATAAATGGGAAACACTGTCAAAGGAAGATTCTGAGGAAGTCACGGACACCCTCAGTGGCCTATCCCACTCCTTTTGCCCTTTTCTTCTTTGTATGCAGGCATTTGGTATGTTTCCATTCTTTCTTCTGTGTGTGGAGGTTTTAAATGTTTCCATTTTTGCTTGTTTGCCTGGAGGTATTTGATGTGTTTCCATCTTGCTTATATATATGCAGGTGTTTGGTATTTTTCCATTTCCCAAGAAACCAAAAGTAGCCCAGGGAGACAGTTAATCTCAACCAGCCCCAGCTGCTTGCCAGGGCACACTGGTTGCTCATTGGCAGGGCCCCTCTGCCTGGCGTGTCTACACACCCCGCGCTCAGACAGTACAGGTATCTTTCATCTCTGGTGTGAGGTGGGATGTGTGGAGCTGCCATTCACTGACCCTGACTCAGGCAGATGGCCTCCCCAGGGGATTAGCCACAGTAGAGGCTCTTTCTTTGCTCTTTTGGGCGGTTTGTGCTGTATAAGACTTCCATCATTTGCTGAAAGTATCTCTTGTGCCTGAGCCTGTGTTTCCATGATGCATCATATAGCATCTTGCTCCACAGAAGGGTAGTTGATTTTCACCCTTTGAAAAAGTGAGATCTAAAATAACCTTCATGATAATCAATAGACTAGAATTCTAACAGAAATAGATCATCCGTATATTTGGAAATAACCATATATTTGGAAAGGACAGAAAAAGGCATGATAATTCTTGTGTTTCTGATTTTTGACGTGTAAGATAAAGACATTCTATACAAGGAATTTAAAGTAGTATGTGTTGATGTTACCAGGTCCTCATTTTCTTCTTTCTTGCCTTGTTTTTACAGAAAATCTATGTGAGTATATTGTTACCAGTGGAATATTTTGAAGGAACCTAAATCTGAAACACAAAACAGAGAGTAGTATTTTGTTTATTCTATAAAATGCAAACAATGGTAAGTGAATACAAACAATTTAAATATAAAACCTTGCACTTGTAAGTCATTTTAGAATTTGTGAAATAACTTAAATTTGTACCATTATCACAATTGCTATTTAAAGAGAGTCATGGCATTGGCAGGATTAGGATAACTATACCCAGTTTGTAGTAAGAGAAATGGTGAGATTAAAATAAAATTAAAATTGTTTGCTTAGAGTTATATTATTTCAAAGATTTGGACTAGCCACATATTAATGTAGCTATATGACTAAAGTAAGGGTATGAACTATGTATGATACAGACAAAGAACACATGTTGCAAAGAAAGAATACAAGCTTCAATGTCAGAGATTCTTGGTTTGAATCCCAGTGATCAGTGACCTTTGAAACATGTTTAATCTGTCTCCGTTTTCTCATTAATAAAAGGCAGATAATAAACAGTTGTCATAAGGCTGCTGTGAACATTTAATAAGGCAAACAATATAAACATAATCCCAAATAGAATTAGTACACGGTCAAATTCTTCAATATTAGCTTTACTTTACCATTTTCTTTATATTAACTACTTCTTTCAGCCCCAAACACACGCACACCACAACCTATTGGGATTTCAGTATGCTGTCTTTGTTTATAAATAGCTTCCTCTGATTTTTTTAAAGAAAATTTTCAAGCTATTATGTCAAATAAATCCATGTTGTTCTTCAAATGGACATGCTGTCTAATACTTGACAGTTAAGTTTTCTTTCTAACTTAATGATATTTAACAATGGAGAGAGCTATTTTAAATATTGCAGAATGTAGCTTTTTCAATCAAGAGTGGAAAATAAGATTTTATATAGATTTAGAGTAGTCTACTGTCTAAATTATTCTTAAGGACTTCCACATGAGGCTAGAATTGTACTTTCCTTGTTACCTTGTGATCAAAGAGATGGATGAAAGGACTTCTAAGGGATCTGTTGATAATGATTTACCTAAATACTTCACAGGTAACTTCATGTTTCTTTTCTTTTTTTTTTTTTTTTAATTATGGGTAAAAATCAAATTTCTCACAATACATACAAACATTTGCAAAATGATATATAAATATATATGCATATATGTGTATTTGCTTACAAAAATGTTATTTTTATATATATATATATATACATATATTTTAAGAGGTGCTGAGACAATATATTAATAGCCTATCATCCCTAATTCAAAATTTATCTTCAGCATGCTTTCATGAATTTAATATTGTGTAGACTTTATCTTTGGTAATGTAGAAGTAACATTTTTGGGGGAGGAAAGTGCAATAATGTAGCAACAGCTGCCTTCGGCATTCTATAGAGAAAGGACAGGTTTCTAAGATCAAGGAGTGGCTAGGGTCAATATCTCAATTACCCTTTGTCCTGTAAATGATTCTTTCTATGTATAAAGTGAAGTGTCTTGGCAGAATAACATGAGAGAAGACTGTGAACTTAGTGCCTGAAATCTATTTTTCTTTGGATAAACAGTGCCTCACTCTCTTTGCTTTCTGTCAATCTTCCTTTCACAAGAACTAAATTACCTAAATGGAAGGTAAGTTGTTAAATGTCCGAACTTCAAGATCCTAAAAGTACTGGCAGTTTGGCGTATTGAAGATCTGACAAGGACAGGCTTTGTTTTTACTTAAACACTTCTTCCTATTTAGATACTGACGATATAGAGAATGGGAATGTACTCTTATTGTTTATAGTACAGTTTATGTTCATTGGGAGAAACCAATATCTTTTTGAAATTTCTGTTTTACATTTGTTTTCAACCTGACTTCTACTAAAGTTTTGTTGGTATGGTAACTTTCACAATTCTAGATACTATATACCAAAAAAAGAACTCTCAAGATGCTGCCCCTGCAATATGATAAAAATTGCTGCTCTACCTGGAGTAAACTGGAAAGATACTAAAAACAGGAAGCAAGCATTAGACAAAAAGTAATGGTAGGCAGGACAGTGAAATGGGAAGAAGATAGTACAATCCTCAGATTGGCTAATTATTTATGCCTGGCCAACACGTATACATTGAGAGGTAACCAAACCACTATAACACATATATATCAGAGTTTACACTTAAATCCAATCTCCAACATTTACTAGTTCTGTGACCTTGACTTGTAACAGTTATAAACATCTCTTTGCCTCTATTTCTATATTTCCAAACTGAAGGTAAAATGAGTTAAATATATAGAGTGCTTGGATAATATCTAGCATATAGTAAACACTCAGTAAGCATTACTTAATATTGTCATGGCCCGTGACATGACATGTTGCCATTGAAAGATATCTTCAAGTCTAACCCAAATTCTTTGTTGATTTTCTTACATAGTGACTCCAGAGTGATCACATCTTGCTCAAAATCTGAATGTAGCTAAGAAATCAAAATGCAATTTTCTTTTTCCCTCTTTGAATACTTTTGTAAAAACTCGAGGTCTATTAAAGAAATTTTAGTACAACTAGTAAAATCTCTATAATATTTTCCTATTGGAAAAAACCACTATTTTGAATGACTATTACTCAATTGCCCTTTTTTTTCCCCCAAAACTTTCACTATTGCTAAAGGGCAGTTTTAAATTGTGTGAGCCCAAAATGTCAGTCCAAGCACAGACATCAAAGGAAAAGAAATCCATAACAAGATACATGTAGGAAGGGGCAAACATTTTCAAGCTGAAGTAACAGATTCAGTCTGATAGCCTTCTTCACTGCACATGAAAAATCTAGTTTAAATGATTCAAAATAATGTATTTAGCTAAATACCACACTATATTAATTTCTCATTTAGAAATTGCTGACAGAGAAAACATACTAAACTGGATATTAAATGATTTCAGCTGATGATTTTCAACATCATGACTTTAAATTCATACCAAATGGTTAGAAAATATCGAAATATTGAACAGTGAAGTCTTCCTTCCTGAATTCACAAAGATATATATACTGCCATTTGAAGCTTTCAGTAGAATGATGGTAAATGCTGTCTTGCTCTTGCTTTAAAATTTTGATTTGACTCTCCCAATTTATTGAGAATATATTTCCTGTCTCCATTCTCTCAAGTGCCCTCCTGTCTCTTCACTGAATCTCTTTCATGATATTATGGTTGCATCAGACAGAGGTTTAGATTTCAGGTCTATCCTTATCTAGCTTCCTACCCATAGTGACTTAGAGCTTTCACTTCATAATAATACATACGCTGATAGAAGTGCTAATTAGAAATTATGCATTAAGTGTCTGACATATTAATTACTTAAGGAATATAAGTATCCTCTCCTTCTCTTTTACAATTCAACTTTTCTTTCTTATTTTATTGTCCTCCAAGACTAACAAGAAAATCTATAGTCTGATATTTTATTTGGATTATTAAGATTATTATTAATCATTTAATGGTTGTAGTTCATTTGAATGCAAATTCTTAAATTATTCATCTTCAATTGTCTCCACAAATCTGTGCCATAAAGATCCATTTAGTGGTGGTGTAATTTCTTTTGAATTGTAAAAAAAAAAAAAAAAGAGAAAGATTGATGATCACATTAGACTAGCAACACTTTATAAGTCAACTTTTGGATGGACAATTTCTCTCTCACAAATAGACACACAATAAAATTATTTTGGAGGAATTCTTAACAACATAAATCTTATGAGAGCCTACTTTTCAGAAGGCCAAGGAAGCACTGTCTGTTGTATCTTATAGTCTATGTTCCTAGCCTACCATGGGGCATCACTTGTTAGGGTGTATTAAACGAGGTTCCAAGCCTTACACAGAAATCAAAACTCTTGCAAGCCTTGATCCAAAGACTAGGAGCTTAATTAAATCTAAAACTATGAAGTCTGTATATTAAGTACCAGTTCTCACTTGTTCATATGAAGTCCAGACTAGGCCCCTAATGTCTCCTATTCAGGATCTCTTTGCCCCAGTGAAACCAAAGCAAATCCATACTTATAATGCTTGAACAAAATATTTGGGAAAAGTCAAATGACCTTCATACAAAATTATGAAGTGATCATTGGATTAATGAAATTATACGCATTAAAGAAATTTGTTTGCATACTTTATTATTACTATAAGATTTCATATTCAGCTTTGTATTTTATAGAGGCAAATTTTTTGAAGCATCATTATGAGTTTTTAAAAATACTTTCTCGCTGAACATTCAGGACATCACCTTTAAATATAAATACTTTGTCAGCCAACTCATCAATTTAACCAATACGTTGATATTATTCTAAAAGTCTAGTATATTAATTTATAAGATTCATATCTCTTCAATTTTGTGCAAATATCCAGTTCCTCAACATCTGAAATGTTTCAAAACATCCAACAAGTCATGCGAACTCTATCTGAAATGACCAATACAAGCATTTATAATAGATACTATCTTAAGGATATTAATATATCTCATAGTACACTGAGACAAAATGCTTCTAAAAACAAAATGAAACATAAAGCCCAATAAAAACTCATTTAAAGTAAAATCGAGTGAAATGACTTTTACTATAAAATAGCTTAAAAATTAATATAAACATAAAGGTTTATAGGGAAGTAGGTAAACATCATGTTTAAACTGAAGTACTTGTTAGCAACTGTTAGTGTTACCAGCTTGTTATCATCCTAAATTAATCATTTAAACTTGAATATTGTCAATAACATATGGTAGGGTAGTCCTTGCTAATCCTATACTTTCATCCTGAACACTTCAAATTGGCATGCCCTTCCCTTCCGTTTCTTCTAAACCAGACCTTATTTGTTCTTCCAAAGTTTCACTCAGGAACTATAGTATATACCTCTAAAATTCCAGCCCAATTATATTCTACTTTGTATCTCTGGTCTTTTTCTATTTCTCTCTTTTCTTCTTCTTCCTTTACACTGCCTCCTGCTTCTCCTCCTGCTCTACCTTCCTTTTCAGTTAAACTTTCTTAATCGGCTTATAATGTACTTTTTTTTTTTTTTCAGTTGTAAATTTGCAAGCTAATTCAGTAGTCAAGAAACATTATGGAACATTTTAAGCAATATATTTAATATTTAAACTAGAATTAGTGCATGAGCTTATTTTTTCTTAGAGGAGATAGAGGCAAATTAAGAATTAAAATGCGAGTAGAGAATATTTAAACAGTATTAATTAGTTTATAGTGGAGTAAAAAGCTTCAAATAGACGAAAAACAAAGAGAAAGGAGAGTTATATAAATGGCAGGCTACTAGAAATACTGCTGGATAACTTGACCTGATGTTCAGCTGCTTAAATCCATTTTAATAGCTGAATGAGTGGCAATAAGTCACATTCGCTTTGTGTGGGATCGCTAAGGCTGTTCCTTCATTCCTAATTCTAAATGTACACTTGTAATAAACCCACCTCAACTGAGGAATTTGGAATAAGTATCTATTTCTTGCATCCTAAAAGAGACTAAAATAAACAAGAATGTAAGACCAAATTTATTAAAATATTAAGTTGAATATGGTACATTGTGAAAAATACCCCCTGATACACTGAATTATTTCTTCAAGAGAAAGTTGATTTTCAAGGGAGATGGGCAGGGGAAAATTGATCATTTGATTCCATTTTTCACCCATATATTCATTCATTATTCCACAAATACTGACTGGGGAAAAGAAGAAAATAAAAATCGACCAAATACCTGCTTCATGGAGCTTTCAGTCTGTTGTGGAAAGAAAAGGCAATAAGCAAACATAAAAAAAAGTTAGCAATATATCAGATAATTTTAAATGACATAGAAAAATGAACCATAATAATGACATCATACGTGTCTATTTTGTGTTAAGAGAATTGTGATGTAAAGTAGTCAGGGACAAAGAATTCTGGGAATTTGGGAGTTGGCCAGTCATGTGAACATCTGTGAGCAAAGAATTCTAGTCAGAGGAAATAACAAGAGAAAGGCCCTTGAATATCTGTGTTATAAGATGAGTAAGAAAGCCAGGATGTCTGGATTGCAGTGAGCAAGTAAGACCTGAGGTCAGAGACAAAGCAGGGTACAGATCAGGTAGGTGCTTTGAGATCATTGCAAGATCATTTATTCGTAGTATGGGAAAGGCGAAAAGCCAACTGAAAGATTTTAAGTAAAGGATTGAAAAAATATACTTTCCATTTTGAAAAGCTCATTTTGTTTGTTCTATAGAGAACAAATAAATGTAGAAAGCCATTTAGATAATATTATAATTCATTTGAGAACTGATGATCTTAAACCAGGATGTTGGTAACAAGGGTAACAAAAAGTGGTTAGATTTTGGATTAATTTTTAAGGCATGCCAGTAAATTCTGCTTATAGTTGGATGGTGTCTATAAGTAAAAGAACAGAATGAAAAATGCCTCCAAGCCTTTATAAGAAGGTAATTTTCATTTATTGATATGAGCAAATATATGAAAAGAGTAGAACTGGAGTGAAAATTAGAAATTTTGTTTTGGTTATGGTAATCTTTAAGTATTTATTGGAATAGATAGGTGGTATTCCAGCATAGATTACCAAGGAGAGTCTATGTTTAAAGATCAAAAATTGGGTGAATTGCAAGGTAGTCAAAAAAGCAGAACTATTGGAAGATATATATGTGTTTGTGTATCTACATATATTTATGTGTGTGCATGTATGCATGTATACCAATATGTTACAGGAATTTGACCTTAAGCAATTCCGGGAGCTAGTAAGTTGAGTCTCCATCAGACTCTTGTCATCAAGTGATAATGGAAGTAAAATTAAATAGATCACACAAGTCAGGAAGGGAAGATAAATGTAAAGTGGAAGAAGACCAAAAACAATCTGAATCCACAATTATGAGTTGGAACCCCATGAAAATAGATTGAAATTTGTGTCAGTGCTTGCTGCCTCTGACCTAGATGGAGTAGATGTAGAAGCTAGTGCCTTTTGTCATGCTGCCAACACACTCATTAGACCCAGGAATGCAAGAAGCTGAAGGAGGAGGATCCAGGAAAATATGGAGGAGTTGCAGGCACAGCCTCTGTCTCCTACCAATGACGTAAGATAGCAAGTAAATGACGACTTGAATAACCTATAAAATGGCTCTGCTTCGCTTCCACCCCCCAAATCTCCAAAAAGAACTCTTTTGTGGTCCATCCTATCTGAAACCATACAAGAAAGAGAATTTCCAGAAATATTTCAGCCTAGACAAGTTGACACATTAGAAAGTCACTACACTGGCGATACAAGATCACCATGGTAGAAATTGTGATGTGTTCAGCAAAGCTTATTTCAATCCCTAATGAACATACAACTAGATATATTTCTTATGCACTCTTCCACTTAGGACAGGTGACTGAGCTCTGCCAATGAGGTGTGAGATGTGTGTGACATTTCTGGGCTGGGCTGAAGTGATTAAGATGCAGGTGTTTCTTCCCCTGGTTTATGTCCTCATCCATTTGCAAAAGAGAGAAGACCCTGAGGACTCAGGAGAGGGCAGATCAATATGATGGAAGGATCCTAAGTCTATGTATAAGAAAACAGAAGGAACAACCACACATCAACAAGAAATTAACTTGCACTCGTTAATGGCTCTGACAAATTAGGATTTATCCTGTAAGACAGGTAGCAAAACTTTAATTGAAGTGAATGTTAATGGAGAGGGGAAGAGGTCCCAGGATTGAGCTCATGGATATTCCATAGCTGGTTTGTTTTCTGGAATTTTTTTTTTTTATATATGTAGAGAGAAATACTTAGCCATTTTGTTTATTAAAATTATTTTTAAAATACTTTCCATGAAACTGTACTCATTGACATCACCAGACTGCATAGGATTCACAACTTTTATTGAAAGCATTGAATAATGCCCACAGCTTTTTCCATACTCAGGAGAAAGAAAACAGAGTAAATTCATATAATTCATAATATAAGATGGGAAAATTATGGTTTTACAGAAGCAATTAAAAAAAAAAAACTACCTAGACTTTTAGCACAATATTTTTTCAAAAGCTAAATGAAATTCAGCTTTTTCATTAAAAATACTAAGAGTGATTTTTGTTGTCATAGGCCCATGTGAGGTAAATAAATTCCCCAATTGAATAAACACTTAACATCTTAGTAAAATATACACTATTTAAAAATGTAAGATACTTTGGGTATATAAAGAAGTTTTCAGTAGAATTTGCACAAATTAATTAATAGTGCTTTCTAAAGTTCAAAACACTGTAGAGATATACTCATTATTAAAGTTCCAATGTTCTAGAAACTGGAGCAATGTTAAAACATTTCTTCTATTTTTTCCTTCAAGATAGATATTGAAACATAAAACTTCTCTTTATCTATATCGCTTTCCTCCTTTGCAGTATAGTGAGATGTGAAAACTATTGATGAAAAATACTACCCTGGACAAAATAAGTAAGTAAATAGTCATTGACTGAGAAAACCAAACTGAGCACAAATAGGCTGGAGAATATAGCTGATGTCCAAACTTAATCTTTGCAAGATTGGTATAGAACTTCAGCCACAAAGAAATGATTAATGAACAGTAGAGCTCAGGCCAAAACATCCAGATGTCATCATAGGAGATAGAGTGGGAAGCGTGAGGGTTTACAGTAATTTCTCTCTGAAACTGTAATTATTTTTCAGCATGGAAGAGAATAGATTTAGAAGAAAGAAATTTACCTACTTTGTGATCTTGCTCCTCCTAGGACCTTCCTGGATGCCTGTGTTTTGATAATTTCACTACCTATCTGCTCATTGGCTTCACTCCATGAGAATGTTCCTCCTTCTACTGCACACTCACTTTCTTCAAATAAAATGGGAAATAGTAACACCTACTTCATGGAATAAGTTCAATTATCCCTTGGATGAAGAGTTTTTAGAATGGTCCCTGGCTCATTAACTCTATCTTAGAATGCAAAAGTTTCCTAACTTTCTCTGCCTAAAGTTGGCTTTCTTTTAAAATAGTTTCCAACCAAAATGATAATAGAGCTAGCATTCAATTTTGAATATGAGATACTACAAATTAAAATAGTTCGTAGGTCCTCATCACTTATGTATAAGTCAGATAGCCTTTCCTTCCATCCAGGATCATCTCTTGTCCTGTCTAAATTGTAACTGTAATTATAATTCTATTTGCCTAAAGCAATTTACATTAACAGTGACATTTTCAGATTCACCTCTAATTGTTTTATCTGATAACTCATTATTATTATTGATTTTCATATTTAGCAACTAAGAATACTGCCAGAGCCTTCATTCCTAATCCCTCCCCTCTATGTCCTCTCAGTTGCATGCTGACTTGTAAACAATCACATAAGACATTCTATTTCATGCCTCTATGCTTCTCTTCACTTTTCTATTTTCCTTAAATATCCAAACCACACTTTCTGCAATAGTTAATTGAGGCATTACTTCCTTTACTAGATGTTTTTTCTGAAAAGCAAGTTTCTATGATCCTTATGTGAGTTTCTAATATCATTAGAAATTCTCTAAATGATAGATTTAGGAGCGGTATGGACATACTGGTTTGTCTTGAAGCATGTTACTTATAAAAACTAAAGTCTTTCTGAGATTATATGTTTATTGGACAGCCAGTGGGGAGGTAGCTGGTGTTCATTTTGGGGGAGATTAGTGAATTCCCCACAAGTCACCCTAATTGCCACTAATTGCACTCATATATTTGTATACTTCTTTGTAACGTTTACTGTATTTATTTAAAAGCATTTTAACATATCTGTTTCTGACAGTCTAATATAATCACCTCAATGTGTAAAACTTTGTTCCTTTCCCCTCCCACAGTACCGGGAATATTGTTCTAACCTAACTAAAAACCCCCTACTCTGGTCCTTTCGGAATAATTTAGTCACACAGCTTTCACAATACAAAAATTTCCTCCTCCACTGACCCACTGGGCCACTTATCCTAAGTTACTTAACTCCAGGGAATTACATTTATTATTCAACAGGAAGCAAAATCTCCAAATGCCATGACCTTTCTTAAAGTCTTCTGAATTCCAACATACCTATAACTATATTTTTTCTCAGAAAAGACAAATTCCAATTAATTGGGTGTAAGAAAACTAATTAACGTAAGTGATATTAAGGTAAAAGTTATGACTGTTTCTATATATAACCATATTGTTTCAAACAAATCTCGAAATTGTACAATGTGAGAAGAAGCACTTGGGCTAAACTCATGTAAATCCTTGTCTATAACTGATAGAATACTCCTTTGGAGGTAAAAAAAAAAAAAAAAACCAAAAAACCTGTTTTAATTTCTTAGCTGCTAAAACAAATACCATACAATGGGCTGGCTCATCGTTTCAGAGGCTAAAAGGCTTGCTTCCTCCCATGATCGATATTTTCTGGCTGGATGGTAATATTTGGGATTCCTTGGCCTTTCTGTCAGAAGGTAATACACATGGTGACATCTTCTTTCTCTTCTGGGTTCTCTTGACTTCCAGCTTCTGGCTGCTCCCTGTGGCTTCTCTTTTTGTATCTAATTTCCTTTGCTTTTAAAGACTTAGACCATATTGAATTAAGGGCTGCCTTCATTTAGTTTGAACACACCTTAACTAACTTCTTCAGAGGGCCTATTTACAAATGGGTTCACACCCACAGACCAGGGTTTGGGAATGGAACATGCCTTTTGTGGGGAACATAAATCAACCACCAACACTGGCTAAGAATGCATTTAATTTTCAGAGTTACTAGATCTTTCTCAGTTTATAAAGACTATATGTTTGTGTCTCTGAGACTGGGCAACAATCCTCAATGGGAGAGTTTAGTTGTTTGGCCCAGTAGATGAGAGTCTGAAAGAGTGTCATGCATATAGAAGGCACTCAAAAGTATGCTTATTAAGCTAATGAATAAATGAGTAATGAATCATCAAATGACTGAAAATAGAGTTCCTCTAACAATAAGGAAAGTTTCTTAACTTCAAAATAGATCAAGAAGGAATATAAAAGTTTAATGAACTTATACTAGGCATTTAGAGTATCATATTCTTGAAGGAATGGAGTCTGAACTTATTCATCATTTATTTTCTTTTACTAAACAATGATTTAGCAATTTGAATTGGTAGCTCCCATTCTAGGAAACAGAGAATATAAATTCCCTTTTCTTCTAACCATGTACCTTTAAATTAAACACAGTTATGATTCTACACAATATAATACTATATAAGAAAGTGTCACTCTCATCATATGCATTTTGGTTTCCAAACTTCTTCTGGGCTCTTCATATGGTAAACAAAAATGTTATGGTGTTGCTTGATTTGGTGCCTGAAAGAGACGTTAGCAAAGCCTCTAATATGTTCGGGATAAAACACTGGGTAGCAAGCTTCTGGAACATAAGAAGGTGGAAGGAGGCCTTAGCCCTTAAAATGATCTGGGGATTTTAAAAATGTGCTTTTATTACATTCTTTCTGAGTTCTCCAGATAGATGAAACAAAGTATTTTAGTCAAAAGGAAATTGGACATTTAAGAGGAATTGATTCTAGTTTGGACACATTCAATCTATGACCTTGGCAAAGGACATAATCATTTTTCTCAGGAAGGAAAAGACAGACTTGGATGATGTAATGTTCTTTGAATTAAATGAATTAAATCAGATTCTAGTTTTTATCCAACAGAAGACCATTATTTTGCTTACATATGTGACTGATTTGTGTGTCTGTATATATGCATATGTATAAGTTTAGACAGCAAATGGATTAATGTTTGACTGTATTTTTATTGTAAAGTTTACTTTTACTGCCAAAATAAATGAAAAAGGCTTACTATATTCTCCTGAATTACAAGCAAACTATTGATTTTTTTCCAAACATCTTATGCTGTCTTTTTTTTTTTTTTTTTGAGGTAATTGAGCCAAAGATTGAACCCGGGACCTCATATATGGAAGCTGGCACTCAGCCACTGAGTTTTTTTCATTTGTTTGTTTGCTTGTTGTTCGCTTTTGTTTTTAGGAGGCACTGGCACCAAGGATAGTACCCAGGACCTCCTATGTGGGAAGCAGTCACTCTACTACATGAGCCACATCCATTTCCACTGTCTGCAAATTTGTCACCTGCCATGTTTTAAGTCATCATTATACTCATATCAAGATATACCTGCATTGTCATTTTTTGAAGTAGAATAAGAAAGCACTTTAATAAATTAGTTGTTCGTTCAATTAAAGGAAAACAGATTACCTGGTTAGCAGAAAAAGTTATCTGATTTTTAACCATTCCTTTCCAGAGAATAAGGTATAAGAAACCAAAAATGAACCCTAATATCACAGAAAATGTGTAAGAAAGTTTTGGTATGATTTTGGAATCACTCAATGTTTAATTAAAAATGCAAATCTGCACCAAAACTAGGCAGCATTAATGTTTGTGTATACCACAAAGAAGAATGCCATGCAATGTATCCAAAATTGCTCTTATTTTCTGCTAAATAATTGCTTTAATCAATAAGACTTCATAATATTCTTCCTGAAATTCTTCACATTGCAATATAGTAATTCCACAAAACAAAATCATAAAAAACAAGCAAACTAAAAAGTCCAAACAAAACCATAAAGAACAAAACTAAAACAAGCAAAAAATAACTCAAATGTCTCATGATGCAAAAAATGTCCATGACAATCCATATTATGGTTCTTTTTTTTTTCTGGGGTAAAATGGTTTGGTAATGACTTAAATCTTAATTTAAAATCATATATACACACAGGCATGTGTGTGTGTATATGTGTGTAGTATTAGATATGGGTCATTTCTCTATTCGTTATACTCTCAACGAGAAACACTTCTGGAAAAGTTTAACAAAGTTCTAAAATAATTGCCACTCAAATGTAGAAAAGGACAAGCAGAATAATGGGACTTGGAAATATAATTATTAGTTTTAAAAGTGCAGCAGCCTCCTTTGGAATATATATATATATTTTATTTTTATTTTTTTATTATTATTTTTTTTTAATTTTTTATTGTGGGTAAAAATCAAAATTTTCACAATACATACCAACATTTGCAAAATGATATATAAATATATATGCATATATGTGCATTTGTTTACAAAAATGTTATTTATGTATATATATAAATATATTTTAAGAGGTGCTTAGATACCCAAAATATTACACGGAATTTTTGAGCATCTATGCCAGAGTTATTCTGATGTCAGATGACAGGTTTGGTATGCTATCAGGATTGAAAGAATTTCCCTATTGAAAAATTCTGCTGACCATATAAATGTATTTGACTTTCCATCAATTCTGGGACTTTTCCTTTCATTACCTCTTCACAATTTTAAACTTGATGGTTTGTGTATGTATGTGTTTCCTAAAATAGTCATCGAACTTTATTTTATTTTGTAAGATCTCACTTACCTTTGAAACTCTTCCAAGGATCCAACTCATCTAACTTAGGCATTTTAGCATTGCTGCTTCCATTTTTGAATAAATGTCTCACAGAGAGCAAGTCACATTTGTGCTACCAAATAAGATAATTAGAGGCATAGTTGATTTTATAGCCAAAATCTGAATCACCTATTAAGAAGGGTTTTTAAATGCCAAAATGATAAATTAAAAAAAAACAAAAAAAAACCACAGAAGTCATGTTTGTTCTCAAGTACTCTTAAAACCAGCCCAGGGAAGGAGATGTGGCTCAAGCAACTGAGCTCCCGCCTACCACATGGGAGGTGCCAGGTTTGGTTCCCAGTGCCTCCTAAAGGAGATGAGCAAGACAGCAAGCTATTGCGACAGGCAGGCACAGTGAGCTGACACAACAAGAGACACAAGGAAAACATAATGAGAGACACAACAAAGCAGAGAGTAGAGGTGGCTCAAATGATTAGTTGCCTCCCTCCCACATCCAAGGTCCCAGATTCGGTTCCTGGTCCCTCTTAAAAAAAAAAGACCAGCATACAACAAACAGACACAGCAAATGCAAACAATGAAGGGGTGGGGAGTAATAAATAAATAAAATAATCTTTAAAAATAAACAAAGAAAAACCAGTCCAATACAGAAAATATGATCATATGGCGGAAATATGCAAAATGTTTTCACTAAGGAGATGTCAGGGAAAAGGTGGAAGTTGCTTTCCAAAGTTTCCTTGTAGACTTTAAAAAGACTAATTCACAAATATATGAAATGAAACGCATATACACCTTGACATGGGATCTCTAAATATAAATTTCATGCAATAATTTATATTATTTTTTAAAAACAGAACATTATACTACATCTTAATATTTTCTTTCTTCTGAACCCGTGGCCTATTAATCAGGTTACCTGGAGGATAACTCTTGAAAGATGGGCCAGCATATCGAAAAGTCATTAAAAAGTATTATTTTCCCATGACCTCACCAGTTTTGAAAAAATGCCACCATCATCTTTCTAGATAAACATATTATTCTGAGTCAGTAGAGACCATTTTATAAACAAGAAAAAAATCGCCCAATATTTTTATTGTTACTCCAAAAAATAGGTCTTGAAATTGTCCTCACTTTTATATTCCCAATCTTATGAGTAATGCTGCAATATAGAACATTTTTACCTCTTCCTGATATTTAAGCCCTTAAGCTAGTTTCCTCTATCCAAAGATTTTTCCACATATTCAGCAAATTTTTGTCATAAAAATACAAAGAATATCATATTGTTCTCTGCCCCAAAACCATTATATAACTCTAGTCAAAACAGATTTAGTTCAAAGTTCTTTGCATAAATTCAAGACAGACCACATTCTGCCATATCCTCAAACTCTTTACCACTATTTATACTATTCATCTGCCCAGGCACAGATCAAATGCTTTTTGTTATTTATGTGTAAGGCAGAAGAGTCTTCTAAATATGTCCACACCCTAATTATCCCTGCCACCTGTGTGTCTTAATTTGCCAGGGTTGCTGTAATCAAGTACCATACACTATTTGGCTTAAACAACAGAAATTTAATGTCTCACGATTATGGAGGCTGGAAATCTAAGTGAAAGAGTTGGCAGGGCCATGCTTCCTCTTAAAGGGGAGAATTCATTCTATACTACTTCTCTGGCATCTGGTGGGTGGCCACAATCCATGATCCTTGATTTGAGCCATATTCCAATCTCTGCCTCCATCACATGGCCAGCTCTCTATGCCCAAATTTCTCCTGCCTATAAGGACACCCGTCATATTGGATTAAGGCCCAACCCCACTCAAGTTTGGTTCCATCTCTTCACATCTTCAAAATCCTATTCAGAAATAAAGTCATATTCACAGGACTGGAGGTTACGACTTGAATGTATTTTGGGGGGAATATATTATTTCACATGTCCAAAGGGACTTTGTGAATGCAATTAAAGTTGCTGGCCTTAAAATTGGGAGATTATTCTTGATTATACACAACTTTAAAAGCTAAGAATATTGCCAGTTGGAGTAAGATACATATGGCACAACAATAAGTCAGAGATTCTAAAGGCTCAACTCATTGTCGCTGGAGGGGTTCAAGTGGAAAACATAAAAAGTAATGAGTGCAACTTCTAGAAGCAAAACCTGGCCCCTTGCTGTTAGCAAGAAATTAGGGACCATATCCTACAACTACAAAAATCTGAATTCAACCAAACTGAATGAGCTTGAAAGTGGACTGCTTCACAGAGCTTCTAATAGGAATGCAGTGCTACCAATACCTTTGTTTTGACCATATGAGACCTCACATAGAGAAATCAGCTAAGCTACCTGGACTTGTGACCTACAGAAATGTGAGATAATAAATGGAAGTTGCTATAGGCCACTAAGTTCAGATTTGTTATAGTAGCAACAGAAAACTAATATAAATCTTTCCATTAACCCCTAGAAATAAACATTTCATTCTATTTCTTCTTACACCACATTTATATGTTATGTTACATATATATTTTATTACAGTTATTTATATATATTTTTCAAACTTAGGATGCACAAATGCCTTGCTACCGTTGTTCTTTGAGCTCATTAGCATGCCATTCTTCCTAAACGCAAAATATGGAATATATGGCTGATTTATTTTCCAATGATAAATACAAATTCTTCTGTCACATGTGATGGAATGGAACTGCCAGTTCCCATCAAGGGTGAAGTCTAATTCTCGATCTCCTTAAAACTTGGTGGGCTTTGTGCACTGACTAAAACAATATGGCAGAAGTTATGCTCTGCCACTTTTGAGTGTATGTCTTAACTGACCTGATAGCTTCTACTTCCTGCATCTGATGACTTAGCTCCCATGGCAGAAATGTAACTACCCAAGAGAAGCACAAGTTACATGAAAGTCCTCACAAGAAGAGACACAAAGAGACCATGAATTGTGTATGTGGGGAGACAGAGAAGTTAAAAAGCACTGAGACACTAGACATGTGAGTGTACCTCAAGAAGAGTAACCTGACACCAGCTGACACCAAAAGAATCATAAATTCCCCAGTCTAGCTCTTCCCATAACCCTTACCCATCATTCTTAGCAAATTAAAATAGTTGTTTTAAGACAAGTTTGGTGGTAGAATTTGGTATAGAAATAGACAACTAAAATTGGCTGACTGAAAAAATACTCAAATATGACCATTAAAAAAAAAGTTAATTACTACCAATTATCCATCTCTGGTATCAAAGCAGTTACATTCTTAGTCTTGTGGGTGTACACTGATGGGGTATATGACTGATTGTATTAGTCAGAATATAGTAAGTTATGTTATGATGAGTTATGTTGAAGTTACAAACAATCCCCAAGTCTCAGTACCAAAAACAGCAAAAGTCTCCTAGGTTACATTTCCTACTTGGTGTCTCAGGGAAGTTTGCACAGTATAATCACTGAAGAACCTGTGTTGACAGAATAACCACCATTTAAAATTTATTGGTTACTGTATTAGAGGCAAAGAAAGAGCCCTGGAGGGTCTTGCATTGCCAGTTAAATGAGTCACATAATTTAATTGGCAATGGCACTCATTACTTCCATTCACACTCAGTAGTCTTATTTAGTCACAGCCCCCACTCAATCCTAAAGACACTATGAAGTACTATTAAACCATGTGTCTAAATTCTGGGAGTTAGAAATATTTAGCAGGTAATTCTAAAGACTACTCTGGAAAGGGCTTGTGACCTACAGAACTATGAGATAATAAATGGAAGTTGCTAACCTTTTCTTAGAACATGATTTGCCTGCTTCTGGGAACTCCATAAATTACTCCAAATTAAATTCCATGGGTTTTGTAAGTCATCTTTTGATTAAACATGAAGTGCAAAGCCTCATTGTCAAGGCTCACTCTTAAGGGTTTTCTCAATCCTTGCACCTGTTCATCAGAAGCAGCTCCTTTTGCTCATTGCTTCAGCTGCCCTAAGATATATTAGACATGAAAGTTTGATTTATATGTCTTCTAATTGGTGTATCTATTTTCCAGACCAATTCACAAAGGTGAGATGATTTTAGATTCAACTCCTTCTCAAGTGAATTTTCCTATATACCAGGCACTATATAATTTTCGCAAAATACCATTATAATAATCATTATGGTTCTTAGGCTGTAAAAAAGGAACTTGACACCTGGATAGCTTGGCCAAGGGTAAGTTATTGGAATCCGTGGATTAAGAAAACTTTGAATATGGAATATAATCAAAATCGCCTTATTGGATAATTAGCAAAAAGGAGCCATGATGATGCTTTGGAGACAAAAAGCTAGTGCTGAATTTTCTTGTTTAGCAAGAATAAACTCAAATCCAGTTTCTTTCTTCTGTCCCTGGTTATGTTGTAAAGTTTTAAAATCCTTGCATGGGGCATCTGATTTACTAAGCATTAATTATGACCTGGGAGTAGAGGAAAGTTTTGGGAAAATTGGTCAGACGGGGGACTCCTTCAGGATTCGGCACTGTGTGATAGTCACCTGGATTTACAAATCTATCAATGCCACACAAATTGGGAAACAGTGATTCTTGGAAAGGAAAGTGGAGTAAAGTTAGTAAAAAGGATTGAGAAACAATAAATATCAACTATGGGTAGGGAATACAATTTGCCCAAGGCTCACTTTTACTGTCAAGTACAAAGTTATCCCTAATTCATTTACTGAAAATAGTGCATTCTAAGACAAAACCTATTAAGAATGACTTTCACTTTTCCTTTTCTCAAGGTGAAGCAAAGTAATAATCTTCAGAAAATTCTCTATGTTCGTGAAGGAAAAGACTACTATTTTCATTTTTTTGTATGCGCTCATGACTTGCTCAGTGATTAAATGAATGGGACAAATCACTTCCTGTGATGACAGCAAGTTACTGGCAAATCTCCCCAAAATATTACATTGAGGCTGATCCTAAATTAGAACAATGCTATTTGAATAGATAGGAACCGAAGCCCTTTTTATGGTATTTAATAGATCATATATCAGTCCCCTTCAAGAAATTGTGCCAAAAATATCAATTATATTATTCTATCAGAAACTTGATCATATAAAAGAACAACTTAAACATAAAAAGTGTAGCTTATTCTGTTATTTAAGACATAATGTGAATCCTATGCTATTTAGTAAAACATAAAAATCTACTTGGTTAAGAAAATGCCTCATATTGGACTGATTCTATGAATGGACATAATTGAAGAACTGTAAAGTCAGTGATTCTGTGGCAGACATAAAGATTTTAGGATACAACCATCAGATCAGGTGGGATTAATGGGGCACAGGGTCCCTGAGGTTGAAGGCCTCTAAATTCTGTTCTTGCACCATTTAGTAACCAGGGTGACTTTAAAGGAAGGGTACTGATTACTGGAAGATCCTGAAGCTAAAGTAGAATCAGTTATGACTCTTTCCCATATGTTTTGTCTTGTTTTGTTTTAGTTATACATGGTTGGTTTGTTGCTTTTGATATATAACAGACTGATCAGTTTGTCCATAAACAAAGTTCATGATGAAACAATATGCACTCACCATAACATAGCAATAGCAAATGGGTTTAAATACTAAATATAATAACCTAGATTTAAAGTGAACAGAACTTGACTGGAAACTGTAATATTTTCTTTCCAAATGCCTAGTGATTTAAATAAAATGTATTAATTATCATGTTATTTAACTATTATATTCATTGTGACTATTCTAAGTCACTTTACTCATGTTTAAAAAATCTACACTGAAGTTAGCATTATACAAATGTTATTTCTTGAATTGTATAATTTATTGAAACAACTCTTATCCATCACTAGATGGCACTCTAAATTTAGACTGTGATATATGTTTCTTCAAATAGAAACTACATCACTTCTGTTTTATAAAGAATAATGCATCATATACAGTAAACAAGAAATTATGTCCCTCCTTCATATACAAAGTTGTTATTTCCCCTGATATTTATTAACAATAATGTTGACAACCCAGAGCAATTAATAAAAATAAACAATGTATTGCCAATATAATAGGTTAAAAAGATTGGCCTACAAAGAGAATATGATGATTATTTAAATGTATTTCTCATAAAATTTTCAAGTTTTACTTATGAATTATAATTTTAGTATTATATATCTGCATATACTTATATATAGCCAATAAGCTACAGATTTTCTCAAATTGTTGTAAATCTAAAGGTTTACCCACCTTTTAAAAGATTGCCTTACTTTTTAAGAATTTCTTTTTTATTCATAACTAAATAAAAAGGATATCTACGTGGAAAATGAATGCACTTCTGTTAAAATATATTTTCCCACCAAAATATATTTGTATAGAGACTGGCTCAAACACAAGATGATAAATTGTATAACTACTGTTTTCCCAGATACTGGAAGTTCTTCAAATTCTTAATTTTTCTAGAAAAGATTTTTAGTATCCTAATAAGACAAAGCACGTCTCATCTTAACATTGCCTTGTGAGTGATGTCATCCCATACAAAATTATAAGAATGAACCTTTGGAAATGTGATTGTGATCATCTAAAATGTAACCAGCCAATGATCCTGTGACCCAGCATAATGGAAACCATCAGCTGCTCTTAGACCAGGGACACAGCCCAGATAGTTAGCATAAGGGGTGGTGAGGTGGCTCGGCCTCACATTCAGACTGTCGGTTAGACTGCATCAGGGAACACTTCTAGCCGGGCTAATGCCACTGCTGGAGAAAAGCAGTTGTTTAAACATAGGCAAAATTCAGAAATATTTTGTATTAGAAGCCAGCAATTTCTATCGATGAAACTATATATATGATGCACTTATTCTATGCTAAGGTCATGACTCCAATTATTAAAAAGAGGTGAATTCTGAATATATTTGGCTTTGCTGGTGACTACAGATTTTTTCTTATCCTGATTGCACACAAAAGATTTACTTTCTAATTTTCTGAGTCAAACATGGAGAGAAATGATTATTCTATTCTTCTGAACAAATGAGGGGAAAAAAAGGAAAAAAATCAGAATGATGTTGCATTGCTGCGTATTTCCTTTGTCACTGCATAATTCTTCTTGAAATTCTTCTTGTAATTGTATTAATACCGGAAAATATGTAAACTTTTAATATTTATATTTGTGATTCAGTTACTGTGGATTTGCTATAATAGGGAAGTCAAGATATTATGGTACTCTGAAACATGTTTGTATATATATTTATATTTATTGCAGATAGGATGATAAAATATTGTCAGAAAAGATTTATTGTCCATAAATGCTCCAGAAATTTGTAATGTATTTTAAAATATAAAGAAAATAAATTTACCTTGAGATTAATAGTTAGGTTTGTTAATCCTGAGCCATTATAGATAGGATAGTGATTTAAAAAGACTAAGAATTAAGGGGAAAATATACTTTTATGCCTAGTTGGTAAGGATGAACTTAAAAGCAATATTAATTTACTGACATCAAATTAACAATGATTTTATTGCAGGGTGCAGTAAAAATAGAAGCCCTATAAAATTAAGAAGATTGATAGAGTATAAAAGATATCAAAATTTATGAAATGGATAGAGTAATATAGGATATTAAACTTCAGAAAAGATACCTAGGACAAGCACAAATCTTTACTGTGAATTTCCCACAGAAATTGGAATGGAAGTACAAATATCCAGCCGAATGCATCAGTGTATCAAGAGAAGTCTTTCCAATAACCTCAGGCACATTTGCCAAAATATTAAGAGACTTGGAATCAGTAAACCTGAATTTGAGTACTGATTTTGTTCTTGCTAATTTGGGGAACTTGGATAAATGATTTAATCTATTTGAGTTTCAGCTTCTACATCCTAAAATAAGAAAAATAATCCTTAAACAATCTCTATCATCAATTGCCAATTTGGCAGAAGATCTAGAACTGAAATGTTTGGAAACTATGACCAAGCATTCATTATATAGATTAACTCTAACTTCTTCTAGGCCATAACTACTTATTTTTATGGCCTTTTCACAAATTCCAGCTCAGCTGTATCACTGACTGTGCCAAACTTTGTCAATTAGTGGGGTTTAAAACACACCAAAGCTTTTCTTAAAATTGAGTGGAACGTGTGTTTGAATTATTTAAAACTGCACTAAAATAAGTATTTATTACATTAATGTTCTGCTTATTTTATGATGCATTTGAGGAAAATGCATGTACCTCTAACTCTAAAATTTACTTGGTAAAGTGCTTGGTATCCTATCAATTCATTCTTCATGACCTTTAGCAATAATTACCCAAGAGATTGCGAAATTTAGGCCACACTTATTTTTTCAAGTGAAGATATATAAGAAATAAAGATGTGTAAATGATGGAAAAGAAGGTGGACATAAAATAAGAATATAATTCTAAGGATCTGAGTTGGAAAAGTCCTGGGGCTTACATGAATCTGGTTCCACTTCGTGATATCCTTGGAGACCTTCAGACCCATGCCAATCAGCAACAATCTCCCAATAACCACCTGGGAGATTGTAAGAAATGCAGAACTTCAGGCCCCAAACCAGACCTACTGCATTTAGAATTCCCAAGAGATGCATAAACACAAAGACTTGAGAAGCATTGCTGCCTTTGCTAATTTACATACAGCTTCACCCCTATGTCATCATTCCATCATCCATAGAGCTCTTGGAGATTAGTGACTCATTAGTCAAGGATGACTATACCAGCTTTTCTTCACAAGTAAGAAGATAGAGATTATGTGGTTCTAGTGTTTCAAGACAGTATTTAAATAAATTTAAAAGCTCTCTTCTATGTAGAGGGCAAAAAAGGATCAACCACTGATTTCCTTGGAATGAAGGGTCAGTTAATTATATTCTACTTAACCCTCCATGTTCTTTCCTGAACAACTGTGGTCTCTAAATATAAGTAAACACAGTCTTTTCTCTGTTTCTTTTCAATCTTTCTTGTGTCTTTATCCTCAAATGTATAGAGTATGGACAAGGAAACATAATAGATGGAGGAAATAATCTTTCAAAAATGTTTTGCTTTCTTTTTCAATTAATGTCCATCTTTGGTTTCACTCCTTGGCCAAATAATCACTATCATTGTCACTGCAATTACTTGTTTTTAATATAAAATAGCAATAAAAATTGACTCCAGCCTAGCATACTTGAAAACACAATTCAACACTCAACCTTTGATCACCATCTTCCTTGTCTCTGATGGAAAATGTACATTTAGTTAAATTTTAATTCTTTTTATACTGAATATACAGTTTTGATAACAACAGTAGTGGGACTTTTTTAAAAGCAATTATTAAATATTAGGAATTGTGCTAACCATTTTATTACTCATAAAACTATGAAATAGCTATTATTTTTATCCCCATTTTATAGGTGAGGAAAATAATGCTCAGAGGGTTTAAGTGACATTCCCAAACCTTGAGTCTTCCCATGTCTTTCTAACTCCAAAATCTTACTAATTGCTGTAAATATGCTCTATCTCAACTAGAGAATTCTCATATTGAAAGGAAAAAAAACAAAACAAAAACAAAAACACGCTTTTTTCTCCCCGTCTTTCTCAGGGGCTTATAAAAAGAGAGCATGAAACAAATATTTGTGAATTCTTCAATAGGCTTTGACCCCAAAATATATTGGTTTGGAATTTTGATAAGTAAAAAGTTTGGATGGATTTATTAGATAAATGAATCTTGTTCATAAAGTTTTATAAGTCCCAATGTGAATGTGCTTGTTTGTCCAAGTATTTTTTTCCTTTCTTGATTCAAGTTTCTAAACATTAGTTTGTCCTTCTGAAAGCAGTAAACTAATCCTTCAGTAAATTTGGTGTCACACAATGAAAAAATCAAGCATTAAGTACAACTGAATATTCAGAATGACTATATTTCTACTCAACAATAAAAAGGGTTACATTGGGATAATATCCCTTGCTACTGTATACATATATCATTTTAAAAACTATAAAATGCTAATGACTTTATGGTCCTTTGCAAAAATGACATCAAACACATTGATACTAAACACTTTGCATTTTAAGAACACTTTCAATACCAAAATATTATTTTAGAATTAGGTAAGCATATTTTGAGATGGAAGATCCATTACGGAAAATTGGAAAAAATTTATTATTTTACAGATAAAGAAACTGAGACTACGAAAGTTTAGGTAATATAAATTATCATATGTTCTGTGTGTCTTTTATTTACTTCTGTGATACACCAAGTGTACCTGTACTAATTATACAAAATTATTTATCATGTGTGTATTCACACTAGAATATAGCTTCATAAAGGTAAAACTGCCATTATCTCTTGTCTCTAGTGTTCCCCATGCTCATTATTTCATAATATTTTGTGACACTTATCAGAATCCAAAATATTATATACATTGCTTATAAACTTTTTATTTTCTGTCTACTTCCATTAATATGAAAACCCAATTTGAACAGGACATGTTGGGTAGATCATTCACTGCTATATCCTCAGTGCCTAGAAGAAAACACATAATGTGCAGAACATAAGTATTGGTTGAATGAATGAAAGTTTTATATATATTTGTATTCACAATATGAAGCCCAGATCCTGGGACAAAATAGGGGCTCAATTAATATTTGTTTGTTTTCCTGCTAATAACTACCTAGGTAACAGCAAAAAGTTTAGTCCATTAATCCTTCATTTTAATAATTTGTCAAATTAAGTTATTTATATGAAAAGTAAGTCCTCTTAATGTCAAAAATTAGGTGCTTTTTGTATATAATTTACCACAGCAGTCAAAGGTACATGAATTGATTTCAGGGAGACAATTTGTAGAGGAATATGGCTTATTGAAAATATGGTAAAATTCTTGAAAAGTTGTAGGCATAATTAAATTATATAAAACTATAATTATGAAGATTTACAAAACTGAGAAACTATTTCAAGCAATCATACTTAAGTTTCAAATATATAATAACTTTTTAATAACTTTATGAGATGCAAAACTCATATAATGTATAATATATAATAAATAAGAACATATTTTGTGAATTCTTCAATAGGCTTTGAATAATAATAGTCTTTAATGTTCAGTGGAGGTCTTTAATGTGATTCTGGAGGCAAGGGGTATGAGAAGTTCAACTAAGCATTTTTCATAGAATTATGTCATATGTCATATGTGGGATTTGTCTTCATGTGGCTTTTCATTATACTGCGAGGCTTCCACGTGTTTCCCTTTACTTTAGCAAAGAAGCTTGGTAAATCATGATCTGTGAAAGCAACTGAGCTAAGGTTTATTACCAATTTGCCTTACTAGCTATGCCACTAAACATTGCTGACTCATTTTCCCAATCTTAAAAAATGAATAAGTTTATCTGAGCTACTTTAAAGGTTAATTTTAAAATGTAGGCTTTCAGTTTCTGCTTGGAAGTTGTCACTCCCATTCTAACAACAATAAAAAAGGTGAACAAATGGGACATCACCCATTCTTCTTTGATTCATCAAAGAATTGAATTCACAGGGCAAACTTCTGCCCTGAAAACTGGAGAGACTAGGATCACAGCTTATTGGAAGCAGAAGCCTCTGCTGGAGCCTGGTAGGCATATTTAAATGGTAATTGACTTTGTTTAAATGAGAACGAGATTGGACAGCTTGAGAGATAAAAACTCCTGGAGGCCCAGCCATAGCAGGTCCCACACTTTCATGAAATTTACTTCCAGGAGTCTCATGAAACTCTTAACTGGACTGATTGAAGAAATATCTCTTCTTCCTTCCTTCAGAGGAAGTGGAATATTAATCATTTTAAATACACCCAGAATGCTCTATTCTCCTTAACAAAGGTGTACTATAAAGGGAAACTGTTTTACTAGAGCTTAAGCAACCTGTGAGAATGGAAATACCCAAATCCAGTCCCCTGCATTGTTGCTGTATTCCTTAATGACGTGGTAGCTGAGAAACACAGCCCAGGTACACGGGTTCACTAAAAGACTGTGATGTAATCATGAGATAGAGAAGGCTTCCTCTCCTCTCACACTTCACCATCACATCAGTAGAGCTCCTGTACAATAACAGGGGATTAAGCTAACAGACCAATAAACTTCATTCAGTGTAAATAAGGAATCTCTAGGGAAACCAAAAGACAGCAAAGGAGACAAAAACAAAGAAACTAGTGGAAAGTTTAGCATCTGATACCTACAGCTGTGAGAAAAAGGAAACATTGCCTAACTCTCAGCCAGATAAACATAAAACCTCACACTAAAGGTCTGTCTCAACTCCTTTACCCACACATCATGTTCAGCTTTCAATAACAATAAAAAATATACAAGGTTGCTAAAAGACAAAAATCAGTCTGAAGAGACAGCACAAGCATCACAACCAGACTCAGATATGGCAGAGACTCTGGAATTATCAGACAGGGAATTTAAAAAGAAAAGCATTTCAATTATTCATTTGACATATGAATAATCACATCATCAATAATCTCAACATTCAGTAACTCTCCATGGGGAAAAATGGAAAAGCAAAACTGGGCAAACAAGCTAATCACTGCCAATGGGAACTGGAGGAATTCCTGCCTTGCATATAGAAGGTCACTGGTTCGAGTCCTGGTACCTCCTAAGAGAAGGGATTCAGGGAGAGTTAAGGCATGCGGCTAGTAACTTATGATAGGGAACTTATAGACCGAGTTTCTACTGCTTTGTTTTACATGTTTTGGAATTTTTTCCTTTCTTTTTCCTCTATTTTATTTGCTAAAACTGTGGAGAGCAGGCTGCAGGGTGATTAACTGATGAGTACCAATAGTCTGAGAAGGTCTCTAGGGTCCTAAGAGGGAAGGCTGTTTTCCTGGGTTCCTTCTTTGTTGCTGAATACAAGAAACAATTCTTGTTTGTTATATTCCCTTTCTTTGTTTCTTTTTCTTTTTTTTTTTTTTTTTACTTATTTTTTCAACCTACTTTATTTCTCTTCTTTCCATCATTTTTCTGCCTTCTGACTTCTGTTGCTTTTCTTCCATTCCACCACTTCTTGTTTGGTCTTCATTTTTTTTCTTTTCCTCTCTCTCTTCTTTTTTGCCTTTGCTTCTCCTGTCATCTGTCTGGCCTTTTAATTCATTCTATTTTTTCTCTCTATTTTGAGTCTTGTTTTATTGTTTTTTACTCATCTGTCTGGCCTTTTAATCCATTTGATTTTTCTGTCTCTTTTATATTTTTCTATTCTACCTCTCTTTATTCTTATTCCTCTTTAATTTTTATATGATTTTTTACACATATTACATAGTTTCATAACTCATGCATGGTTCCTCTTCTACCTTTTTTGTATTATTATTACTATTATTCTTTCTCTCTTCTGAAGTCTTTCCTTTTCTCTGATCCTATTTTTTTTCCAAGGGAACACAGACAACTGCAAGATATAGATGGAGGAACCAAGTATCAAAAGTTAACCTTACCACACGCACAACAAAAAAACGAAATGAAACCTAGTGCAGAAAGAGAAGTTAACCAACCAAGTAAGCCCATCAAGATAAAAAGATGCCCAGACACCAACTAAAAATTACAAGCCATACTATGAAACAGGAAGTTATGGTCCAGTCTAGCAAACTAACTAAAAAACAGGAGGAGATGCAGAATGTGGAACAACTAATCAAGGATGTCCAAGCAAATATCATCAATCAACTTAATGAAGTGAAGGAAGAGATAAAGGATATTAAGAAGTCACTGGGGGAACATACTGAAGAAATTGTAAACATACATAAATAGATAATGGACCTGATAGTGATGAATGACACAATGCAAGAAATCAAAAATACACTGGAAACACATAACTGCAGATTTGAACAGGCAGAGGAGAGCATCAGTGATGCAGAAAACAGTGCATCTGAAATCAGAAAGATAATAGAACATATAGATGAAAAGATAGAAAAAATCCAGCAGGGAATTAGGGATTTGAATGACAACAGGAAATGCACAAACATATGCATTATAGGTATCCCAGAAGGAGAAGAGAAGTGAAAGGAGACAAAAGGTGTATTGGAGGAAATAGTGGCTGAAACTTTCCCAGCTCTATTGAGGGACATAGATGTACATGTCCAGGAACCAGGAAGCACAACACACCCCAAACAGTGTAAATCTTAATAGGCCTACACCAAGACATATACTTGTCTAATTGTCCAATGCTCAAGACAAAGAGAGAATATAGAAAGCAGCATGAGTAAAGAGATCCATCACACACAAGGGAAGCTCAATAAGATTAAGTGCTGATTTCTCATCTGAAACCATGGGGGCAAGAAGGCCGTGGTATTACATAGTTAAGGTGCTAAAAGAAAAAAAACTTCCAGCCAAGAATTCTCTATTTAGCAAAGCTGGCATTAAAAAATGAAGGAGAGTTCAAAATATTCACAAATAAAAAGAAATTAAAAGAATTTGTCAATTAAAAACCTGCCCTTCAAGATATAAAGGGAGTTCTGCAGGTTGAAAGGAAAAAACACAAGACAGTTGGAGAAGAGTATAAGAATAACTAAAAAGATAAAAAAGAAATAAAAACAATATATGGCATACATAAACCTAAAGTAAATATGGCAAATGTAAATAATTCCTTGAGAGTAATAACAATGAATGTTAATGGATTAAATTCTCCAACCAAGAGACACAGATTGGCAGAATAATGGATAAGGAAGTATGACCTATCTATATGTTGTCTACAAGAAACTCACCTTAGACCCAGGTATGTATGGAGGCTGAAAGTGAATGGTTGGAAAGTAACTTTACATGCAAATAGTAATCGGAAAAGGACAGGAGTAGCTATACTAATATCGGACAAAATAGACTTTAAATGCAAAAGTATTGTAAGGGACAAAGAAGGACAGTATATATTAATTAAAGGGGTAATCTATCAAGAAGAAAGAGCAATCATAAACATTTATGCACTTAATCAGGGCACCCCAAAATACATGAGGCAAACATTGGAAAACTAAGTGATGATCTAGATGCCATATGTTGCCCGTCACTATTGCCGGTCAGGACCTGGGTCCGTGAAAATGGTGCCACAGATGAGAAAGAAAGAATAAGACAAGAAGAGAAGAGAGACTAGGATCAGGGGACTCTCCATCTGATATGGAAATACTGGGGGACTTTAATTCACCATTGTCACCATTAGACAGAACATCTTGACAGAGGATCAATAAAGAAGCAGATACCTTGAATAACACATTAGAGGAACAGTACATAATAGACATATACAGAACATTATACCCAAATACAGTGAGATATACATTCTTCTTGAGCCCATATGGATCATTCACCAGGATACACCACATACTAGGTCACAGAAAAATTCTCAAAAAAACAAAGAAAGATTGAAATCATCCAAGGTAATTTCTCTGACCACAATGTAATGAAGCTGGAAATCATTAAGAGCCAGAGAAGCGGATTAGGCACAAAGATATGGAAGTTAAACAACACACTCTTAGAAAATCAGTGGTTCAAGGAGGAAATTGCAAAAGAAATCAGTAACTTCCTTGAAATGAACATAAGTGACAACATAATGTATCAAAACATATGTATGCAGTAAAAGCAGTGCTAAGAGGGAAATTCATAGCCATAAATGCCTATATCAAAAGAAGTAAAAAGATGTAAAATCAAAGACTTAACTGTACACCTGGAAGAATTAGAAAAAGAACAACAAACTAATCCCAAAGCAAGTAGAAAGAAGGAAATAAGATTAGAGCAGAGCTAAATGAAATAGAAAATAAACATAATTAAAATTGGATTCTTTGAGAGGATTAATAAAATTGACAATCCCTTAGCTAAACTAACAAAGAAAAAAGAGAAGATGCAAATAAATAAGAAATGAGGAAGGAGATATCACCACTGACCCCACAGAAATAAAGGGTATCATAAGAGGATTCTTTGAAAAATTGTGTGCCAAAAAGAAAGATAATTTAGAGGAAATGGAAAAATAACTAGAAACACACAAGCAGCCTACATTGACAAAAGAAGAAATTGATGAATTCGACAGACCAATCACAATAATGAGATAGATTTTGTCATCAAAAACCTCCTAACAAAGAAGAGCCTAGGACCAGGTGGCTTCATAGGTGAATTTTACCAAACATTCCAGAAAAATCCAACACCAATCCTTCTTAAACTCTTCCAAAAAAATAGAAGTGGAAGGAACAAAGCCTATCTCATTCTATGATATCAACATTACCCTAATACCAAAGCCAAACAAAGACACCACAAAAAAGGAAAACTATAGACTAATCTCTCTAATGAACCTAGATGTTAAAAACCTCAAAAAAATAATTGCTAATCATATTCAACAACACATCAAACGAATGATACACCATGACCAAATGGGTTTCATCCCTAGTATGCAAGTATGGTTCAACATGAGAAAATCAATGAATGTAATACACCTCATAAACAGATTGAAAGAAAAAAATAACATGATCATCTCTATAGATGCAGAAAAAGCATTTCCCAAAACACAGCACACTTTCCTGATAAAAACAATTCCAAAGATAAGAATAGAAGGAAACTTCCTCAACAAGATAAAAGGTATATATGAAAAACCCACAGCTAACATCACATTCAGTGCTGAAATCCTAACAGCTTTCCCTCTAAGATCTGGAACAAGACAAGGACACCACTTTCACAGCTCTTATTTAACATTGTGTTGGAAGTACTTGCTTGAGCACTTAGATAAGAAAAAGATATAAAAGGAATCCAAATTGGAAAAGAAGTAAAACTTTCACCATTTGCAGTTGACATGCTCTTATACATAGAAAGCCCTGAGAAATCTACAACAAAGTTTCTAGAGCTTATAAATGAGTTCAATACAGTGGCAGGTTATAAGCTCAATGTGCAAAAATCAGTAGCATTTCTGTACACCAATAATGAGCAAACTGAGGAGGAATTCAAGAAAAAAATCCCAATGAAAATAGCAACTAAAAGAATCAAATACCTCGGAATAAATTTCACTAAAGCTGTAAACAACTTGTACATAGAAAACTGTACAACACTGTTAAAGGAAATCAAAGAAGACCTAAATAAATGAAAGAATATGCCCTGTTCATGGATAAGAAGACTAAACATCACTAAGATGTATATCTTATCTCAACTGATTTACAGATTTAACACAATCACAATAAAAATCACCACAGCATTTGTTACTGAATTTGAAAAGCTAACTATGAAATTTATTTGGAAGGGCAAGAAGCCCCGAATAGCCAAAGACATATTGAAAAAGAAAAATGAAATCAGAGGAATCACAGTACCTGACTTTAAAATATATTACCAAGCTACAGTGGTCAAAACTGCATGGTATTGGCACAAGGATAGACATACTGACCAATGGAACCAAATTTAGAGTTCTGATATAGATCCCTGCATTATACAGTCAAATGATATTCGACGAGGCCAACTGGGTGAGAATGATCTCTTCAAAAAATGGTGCTTGGAGAACTGGATACCCATATCTAAAAGAATGAGAGAGGAATGCCATCTCACACCTTATACAAAAATTAACTCAAGATGGATCAAAGATCTAAATATAAAAGCAAAAACCATAAAGATCTTAAAAGATAATGTAGGGAAGCATCTACAGGAACTTGTATGAGGAAATGGTTTTATGGACTTTATTCCCAAAGCATAAGCAACGAAAGAAAAATTAGATAAATAGGACTTCCTCAAAATTAAAAACTTTTACACCTCAAAGGAGTTTGTCAATAAAATGAAAAGAAAACCTACTCAATGGGAGAAAATATTTGATAACCATATATCTGATAGGGGTCTAATATCCAGCATATATAAAGAATCCTACACCTCAAAAATAAAAACACAAACAACCCATTTTAAAAATGGGCAATTGATTTAAATAGACACTTCTCCAAAGAAGAAATACTAATGGCTAAAAAGCACATGAAAATATGCTCAACATCACTAGCTATTAGAAAAATGCAAATCAAAACTACAATGAGATATCATCTTATACTCATTAGACTGGTGGCTATTAAAAAAATAGAGGACTACAAGTGTTGCAGAGGATGTGGAAGAATGGGAATACATATCCACTACTGCTGGGAATGTTGAATAGGGCACCAGAAAAATTGAAAGCAGGGTCATGAACAGATTTTTGCACACCAATGTTCATAGTGGCATTATTCACTATTGCCAAAAGTTGGAAACAACCCAAATGTCCATCAACAAATGAATGGATAAACAAATTGTGGTATATACATACAATAGAATATTACTCAGCTGTAAACAATGCAGTATTAACACATGGGGTAACATGAATGAATCTTGATGACCTTATGTTGAGTGAAGTAAGCTAGGCACTGAAGGACAAATATTCCATGCCCTTGCTGTATGAATTAAACAAACTGATCAGACTCACAGAG
>JAKSZT010054334.1:21354011-21398810 GCA_026826555.1 Tolypeutes matacus
GCAGGGGAAGGTTACTGGTTTAGAGTGTTTGGTGTGAGGGACATGTGGGACAGGGTGCACCTGGGGCAGACCTCTAGGGAGTGTGTGAGTGTTCATCTTGTCAAAGTGTGTTGAATCAGTGGGTTGAGGTCCACATAATGAGTGGGAAGGTATTGGACTCCCATCCTGGGAAGTCCTGCTATGTTCTCAAATAGAGGGGCAGGAGTCTTTCAAGAGCATAGGCAGTGCCTATTAAGGGACGACAGGCCACTATATCAAACCCTTAATGTTGTTGCAAGTAACTATTAATCTTTTTCTTCAAGGAGTGAAGCTTGGTGGTTGCCGAGGATCCTGAAGTAAGGCAGAGGGAGAAATAGAATAAATAGAACATGGGGCATTTTGGAGGCAATGGAATTGTACTACATAATCTTGCAATGATGAATATAGACCAAGTTAAATTTCATCAGAATTTTTAAAATTGTATGGTCCAAAATGTAAACCATAATGTAAATCATTGACGATGGTTAGTAGCAATGTTTCAATATTTTTACATCAATTGTAACAAATATATGATCCACATGTAATATATTATTAATAGGGGAAAGGGGAAAATGAGGATGTTGGGAATATGGGGATCCCCTATGTTCTGTTCACCACTTTTCTGTAAACTGAATCTTCTTGGAAGACAAAATGCAAAAAATAAGACATTGGGGGAATAACAGAAGCAAATGGCACTGTACATACAAGGCAACGGATCTTACAGTGATGAAAGACATTATGTTAAAAAAATGTAAAATATTTTTCTCGTTATTTTTTATTACTCCAAATTTTTTTTAAAAAATTTATATTTTATTTATTTTTCAAACTATCATTATTATTTCATTTCCTTATAAGTTGTATTTGGTTATTTTGTTGGCTTCATTTTTGAAGAAGTTTTGGATCACAGAAGGGTTACAACTATGCCCTGTGAGGTTCATGGATGTAGGGAGTCAGTGATGGGGGATATATGGGAGGAGGTTGACCTGGAGCATACCTATAAGGCATATAAACATATTCAAGTGTTCATGGAGCATTGTCACAGTGGGTGAAGATTCACACAATAACCGAAAGAATATCGAATTCCCATCCTGGGGAGCTCTGCCACATTCTCGAATGGAACAACAAGAAAATCCCCCACGTTCAGGGGAAGTGACTAGTGAAGGAGGATGATTCATTGACGGGCCTTTGATATTGATGATTGTACTTATGAACCTTTACTTTTGAAATTGAAACTTAGCCTAGTATTATTGGATGCCTAAGAGTTAACTCTTGAGATCCTTCTTGTTGCTCAAATGTGATCTCTCTCTAAGCCAAATTCAGCATAGAAATGCAAAACCTTCTCCCAGCATGGAACATGACTCTCACTTATGAGCCTCCCTGGCACCCACGGATTACTACCAAGAACCAACTAGCAATGCAACTGTAAAAAAAAACCTTAAATAAAAGGGGGGAAATGTAAAGACAAATGAATTTATATGGCTAAGAGACTGCAACATGAGTCGGAGGTCATTCCAGAGGTTACACTTATGCACATCTCAGCAGGATCTCATTGGCTACCTGAAATATTGCCTCAAATATTGCCTCAAACAGCAGGGCTCCTGAGGGCTCTGGAGACATACAGTCACCATAGGCAGGGCACACAGCTCAGGAATTTGGCTTTCTAATAGTGGACCCTGCTTCGGAATTTATGCATCCCAGTGTGACAGAGTTGGACTCATTTGTCTTTTCCCTACACATGGATCTTCTGCCCCTTCTATCTGAACCTATAGTTAGTACTAGAGTTGATAAGTGTATGTCCAAGAGACTTAAATCTTTGAGCTGTCTATGTGCCCGCTGTGCCCTGAATCCCAAAAGATTTGCAACTCCTACTCTCCAGTTCATTGGACTCACCCAGGACAACTAACAAAATGATGGACAATGACCATATCAAGGAACAGAGAGAGTCTGCAACTGTAAGCAAGATCGTCCCATCCAACTACCCCATGGGATCTAAGCCCCCTCTCAATTAGAGGTGGAGTAGGCATCACCATCCCAGAAATCTCAAGACTGGGGAATGAACAACAGACTAGAGTGGACTTACTGGTATTCTACTGTAAACTTATTGTGATCCTAGCAATGGAAGAGCTTATATCATTGATCTGTAGGCAGTGGTCACTGGAAGTTCTGAGGGGAGGAAGAGGGTAAAATAGGTGTACTATGGGGGCATTTTGGGGACTTGGAAAGTTTCCTGAATGACATTGCAATGACAGATACAGGCCATTATATATTTTGCCATAACTTACAAAATCGTTTGGGAGAGTGTAAACTACAATGCAAACTATAATCCACACTTAGTGGCAATGCTCCAAAATGTGTTAATCAATTGTAGCAAATGTACCACACCAATGAAGGATGTTGTTAATGTGGGAAAATGTGGGAGGGGTAGGGAGCATGACATATGGGAATCTCCTATATTTTTTATGTAATATTAATGTAATCTAAGTATCTTTTTTAAAAAATTAAAAAGTATATATATATATTTTTTTTTTTAAAAGATGAAGGTCATTATATATTAATACAAGGGGCAATTCACCATGAAGAAATAACTATAATATTTATGCATCTAACCTCGATGCCCAAGATACATGAGGCACCCATTGGCAAAACTAAGGGAGAAATAGAGGTCTCCACAATAATAGTTGGAGTCTTTAGTATACCACTCAGCACTGAATAGAACATCTGGATAGAGGATAAATAGGAAATAGACAGCTTGAATAATATGACAAATGAGCTAGACCTAAAAAAGCTAGACCATTACACCCTAAAATATCAGGTTATATATTGTTTTAAAGTACTCATAGTTCCTTCTTCAAGATAGAGCATATATTGTGTCACAAAAAAGGTCTCAATAAATTTAAAAAGTTTGAAACTATACAAAGTACTTTCTCTGATCATAAAGGAATAAAGCTGGAAATCAATAATGGATGGAAAAACAGAAAGATCACAAATATATGGAGATTAAACAACACCTTCCTAAATAACCAGTAGGCCAAAGAAGAAATTGCAAGAGAAATCAGCAAATATCTCGAGACAAATGAAAAGGAGAACACAATAGATCAGCACCTATTGGATACAGCAAAGGCAGTGCTGAGAAGGAAATTTATGGCCCTAAATGCTTACATTAAAAAAAGAAGGAGCTAAAATCCAAGACTAACTGCACACCTGGAGGAACTAGAAAAAGAACATCAAACTAATCCCAAGCCAAACTAAAGGAAAGAAATAATAAAGATCAGAGTGGAAATAGTAGAAATTGAGAGAAAAAAAAAAAAAAAAACTCCATAAAACTAAAAGCTGGTTCTTGAAGAAGATCAATAAAATCAACAAACCCTTGTAAAAATGACAAAGAAAAAAGAGAGAAGTTGCAAATAAACTCAAATGAGAGGTGGAACATGACCACTGACCCCACACAAATAAGAGAGATAATAAAAGGATACTATGAACAACCGTAGGCCAACAAACTGGACAATGTAGATGAAACAGACAAATTCCTAGAAACACATGAACAACCTAAACTGACCCTAGAAGAAACAGTTATCTTCAACAAAGCAATCACAAGCAAAGAATTTGAAACAGTCATCAAATACCTCCCCAAAATGAAAACGATTGTCTGATCAGGTCAGGCTCACACAGCATTTCTCTCCTTTTTGCTATATACTGTAACATGATCTTGGCAGAAATATTTGCACAGATTAAACATGCTTAAAGAGAGGATTATCCTTGTGGGGCCAGCTTAAAAATTTGCCAAAATGATGCTAGAGAGATCTCAGAGCTGGGATATTCTATTGCATGAAGCCAAGGATAAGGGTGCTTTAAGATACTGGAGTAAAGGGGGATTTTAAGGAAGAAGGGATATGACCAATAAGAAGGGTAAATCAGCTAAAGGTATATGTATTTGCTGCAAATATTGAAATTTCTGATATGGAGACAGGAATCAGAAATCCTGAAAAATTACAATGAGAATGAAGGATAAGCTGATAATTTAGAAATCTGTAGCAAAAATGCTTGAGAGACTGAATCCATGTTTGAATTTTGGGGGAAAATAATATGTTAAACCAAATTGCACATGCTTTTTTGTTGTTTGTTCTTGCTGTAAGTTAAAGCGTAAAAGTACCCTATGTTTATTACTTAATAGCAAAGATAATAAACTTATTCATACATAGGTTTCATTTAAGGCTAAAATTTTTAAGTTACTTCATTACTGTGGGGGTCTTGAATGGCATATTTTGGGGTCACACATTGGTGAACCACTGATATTTCTTATCATATAGGTAACATATATAATGTCTCACTTTACAGATATGTAGACAGGTACCTATTAGATGTTTATAGTTTCAAAAAATCATCTTCAGTGTGTTAAGTTCTTATCAACAGTGAGCAAGTAATTTGAAGTGGGAGGAAGGATAATTTTTACCTGACTATTTAAGGCAAGAAAGTATGCTAATAATCTGTATGTGAATTAATATATACTGGTTTTTAATATATACAGTAAAATGGAGTAAAGTACTATTAAAAGAAATAATCAACAAATTCTTAATATTGTTACTGTGTGATAAAAGAGAGACAGGAGGGAGGATAAGAGAAAGAGGAGGGAGAGTAGAGAGGAGACACTGGTGAATAATGGTGTCGTGATATCATCATTTGGTCACTGGTCTGGATTGGATTTTTCCTCATTGCTCTGCCAATCTTCCCCTTTTCTTCCTTCTCATTAGGGTGGTGGTTTCTCATTCCAGACTGTTAAAATTTGCAGAATGTATTTGAGATGGTGTTAATGCGTGTTCTCAAAGTTCCACTGAGTACAGTTTTTATCAGGGCATTTCAACAAAATGTGCCCATTCTAGTATTTTGGGGAAAATGCTAAATGCTTATTTTCATAACTCCTGAAATGACTCGTTTGTTTCCTTGGTAATTCAACTTTCTGCCTTATTCAAGTGTTCTCTTTTCTGTGCCTACTTATTTTTATGTATGTTCTTTGTAGTGATTTGGCATAAAAATAGCATTTAATTTACATTTTAATGAGAACAATTTCTGATTTTCCTCTAAGCTGGAAAGGGTACCTCATCAGAAAGCACATCACTTTTCTATAGCGCCACTAAGCATCTATCCCCCATTGGGTTTAAGAGCCCAGAAACTGTAACTGTGTAGTCATTTCATGCTCAGATTTATAATTTGCACCATAACAAATATAATTTGAAATAAGAACTATGGTATATTTTTGGTAGTTATGTAAACTTGAAACAAATAATTTTTTATCTGCCATTTACTAACTCTATAACCTTTGAAAATTAGTTTAAATGTTCTATATCTGAGATCTCTAATTATTAAATAGGCTTAATGTCCTGGAATCTTGTTCATCTGATTAATGACATGATTTTATATATATATATATGAAAGATGTGTCAGCATAGCGTAGGCATTAAATAGATATTATTCTTTCTCCTTTACAATAACCAATGTCTATGGAAAGGCAAAATACAACAATATTCTCTTACCATGGACAGTTAAGTATACTTTGTTAAAGGTTAAAAATATTTTTTAAAACTGATTCAGCTCTCCTAAGAGTAAATTAAAAAAGAAAAGAAAAATCCTATGGGTTATCAGTTGGCTTTCCAAAGTCAATGGTTTGATGAGTGAATACCACATGGTCACAAAGGAAGTATAGAAAGTTTGCTTGATAACATCTGAAATATATCAAGGGACATATCAGTTTATGACTGTAAAACAATATCAAGTTAAAGGGCGATAGCTTAAAAATGTAAGAGTTCAGCAAGTTTCAGTTGAACTTGACATAACATTCAGAAAAAGCACTATGAAGAGAAATGTGCCTTAGGAATTAGTTGGCAGTTGGAGGAAAACAACTTACTGAAAGTGGGAAACTATGTCCTTGGGCAAACCATCTTGACAGAAAATTTCAAAAGCGTTGCACACAACATGAACATTTTTCATTTTCTTGAGTTGCTTCAATTCAACTACCTAAGCTCACCAAGGATGATTTTTTTTTTTAAATAAAAATGGGCCACAATACCTAAAGTCATAGATTAGTAAACTATGAAAACAGAGGCCTAATTAACAATAGCAACCGAAAAGGAAAATCTGAAGGGAAAATACAATAGTTTTCTTTTCTTTTTTATGTAGTGATATCTAAAGAAATGGGAAATTGTGAAAATATTATTCCCACTGGGGTCCTACTGAAAGTTCTTTTGAGAAAATGATATATTTCCTGGCAATACTTTAAGTGAGCTAATGCCAAGACTTCATTGTAATGCATAACAAAATATTCTTTAAATACTTAAAGAAGTTTCTTTCCTAATGTTTGAAGAGTTAAGTGGAATAGAGATTTATAATAATTATAGTCAAATTATTTTATTCATCATGAATATCCAGAATGTTTAAGAAATCTTGAAATATAAATTACAACATCTTAACAAATATATAAGGAATTGATATTATAAAAATCAAGTCATAATAAATCACAACTTTATTGGTAATAAATGAAAATCAGATTTAATTATATGTAGAAATGAAAAACTTTCCAACAGAAACATTTGCAGTTGTAGATTTGACAATGCTAGAGTTAGTAAATTAGAAATATGAAAGTTCCTTTAAATGATCCTTAATTTCTTCAAATTTCATTCATCCCTAAAAAAAAGTTCCAATGGAAATTAAAGATAAATGACTTGATTTATTAAGTCAATGCAAACACCGGCTTCAATATTTTGTACGGTTGGGATAAAAAGAGAAAGAGTGGGAAAAGGAAATGGAGTTTTGGACAGCCATAACAATTCTACATCCCACACATATGAAAAATAACCAAAAAAAAGTGATAGAAATAAAGCAAAGCAAGTATAGCAAAGTCTGTGGATGCTTTTTTATTTTTATTTTTTAAATCAAAAGCAGTGAATTTCAAAAGTAACAAAATGTGAACTAGTTTAAGTAACTTGTGTTGGAGAAGACATTAAACAACCAAGATAAGCAGCAATGATTCCATCTAAAGCTCAAATTGGAGTTATTTCCTATAATTTGTTTTAGCTTTTAAGGCAGCATGGGAATATTACCACCAGCCCTTGTTCAACTTTTTAAAATCCATTTGCAAAATAAAGTTTCATGAAAGTATTGCAATGAAGCTTTACTTGTTCCAGGAGGCATGGTGGACCCTATTGTTTTTATATCATTTAGTCTGTGGCCACAGAAAAATAGAAACTACTGACAAAATTACTGACCTAAGTTTTTTTTTTTTTTAAAGTTGTCATGAAACTTAGAGGGCAACATTATGCATGCACATCGGGTTTTCTATCCCACTCTGTCTTGGGTATCTTTTTTCATGTCTTAATTAGGGTATTATTTGTTATCCTTTCCCTGGCTAATTCTATAATATTTTTTCACCCACATGATAGCATTTTGGAGCTAAGCAGGGACTTGAGTAAAATTGAAATGGTTTCTATACTCAGGGTTGTTTTCGAAGTCACCCTAATAACTCATGTTGCAAATTTTCTCCATTTGTACCTCTTGGGTCCTTGCAATCTTGTCAAGTAAGTCAGGCTAAGTGCTTGTTTTAAAACAAAATCTCTGTATTTCTCCCCAATTCCCTTCTGAACCATAGTTATTTGGGAAAGGGGTTTTTCAAGAGAAGAAATCTACAGAAACCAGAAGTGAAGGCTGGTTTGTTTCTTTCTGACCCTGTAAAGAGGCTGTTTCCAGGACGATGTGACTGACTCAAGTTTGTAGCTTCTGCTGGAGCCTGGGTGTGTCTCTACTAGTAACAGAATTAAAAAAAAAAAAAAGGATTTAAATTATTTAAATTAATGTATTCACTAGGCTAGTAGGAAATTATTCTGACTTTTTTTTTTTTATCTTTTAAAAAAGAAAAATTTTGCGGGTTTTTTTTTTTTTTTTTTTTTTTTTTTTGAGGTGAAAAGTGAAATTTATGGTCTTGGCCAGGGCTGTTGTGACCAATACCACAAATAGCTTCAACAGTAGGAATTTATTTCTTACCGTTTTGGAGGCTAGGAGCCCAATATCAAGGTATTGCTGTATAGTGCTTTCTCCTGGAGTCTATAGTGTTCTGACACTGGTTTGCTGGCAATTCTTGGGGTTCCTTGGCTTGTACGTGCCCCTCTGCCTCCATCACATAGTGCCTTTCTCCCTATCTGCCTTCTAAATGATTGCATCTGAATTTCCTCTGCTTATAAGGACTTCAACCAAATTGATTAAGGCCCACCCTCCTCTCATAGAATCTTTAAAGGTCATAATTACAAGTAAATTCACATCCACCAGACCTGGGATTAGGATTAGAACATGTCTTTGTGGGGGACATGATTCAATCTACCACACTCACCACTAGAGTGAATTCATTTAAAATCAAAATGTTCGAAGTGTTTTATGTTTTAAAATGCTTGATATGTTGTAAGTTATAACTGATATAAACTAAAATCCAAACTGCTAAGCATGCAAATGTGGATGTGTAGGAGGCTAGAAAAACATTCCAGGTTTGAAAAGAGTATCTTAGCCTCTTCATAAACATCCAAGAATTAGAGCATGTCAATATTAAAATTTGTAATGAGGGCTGTTTAGTACAAATACTGGACTATCCAGGTATAAAAGCAATGATTATTTCTAACACAAATTTAGCCATGTTTTTCCATATATAACCTTGGGATAATGATTCGTTTTCATGAGCCTAAGTTTATCCTTTTGTAAAATAGGACACATTTTAATTATTCCACCAACAAAGAGTTGGGGAAAGACAAAATAAAGTGATTTCATATCTACAGTTTGAAATGAACTGCCCTAAATTCAAAATATGAAATAGGAACTACCCTCCCTCCTTCTCTTCCTTCCTTTCTTCCTTTCATTTATTTGCTCATATTCATGTTAATACAGCATAAAGCTACAAATGGAGAACTATTACATCAGAAAATTCAAATTGGCACTTAGGTGATATGGAAGTAAAAGAATATAATTTTTTCCTGATGATCCAGTTGAAAACTGAGTTCTTATAATAGGTAGCAATATTCAAATTTTGTTTATAATAGAAACCTTGCACAATTATCTAAGGACCTTATTCTGTAAATTTAAAAGTTGTTCCCAGTACATAAAGAAAATAATTCAATAACTTAAATTGAACATAGAGTATTTGGCACTGAATTAAAACTTTGAATTCTGCCTCACATTAATGAATTAATGGGATAAATTCCCAAAGTTATAGCAAATCTCCAAAAAAGAACACCAGCTAAGGTAACCTATAACAAAATTTTCTATAAAGTGGGCTTAGATTTCAATCTCTGGGCAGGAAGGAATTGAATCATTTGAGAATTCATATCAAAGATCCAAGTTTGCTGCTTGGGGAACAACTAAAAATGATTCTTTAGAATTCTTTTGTGAACTGAAGCTTTGGTTTTTCATATTATTTTATGAAAATAAATTTACTATAAATTTTTCAAAGCAACTAAAAAAGAGGTCAGCGTCATTTAGTCAAGTATGAATGGTATGTGTTAATATTTAGCTTCATTATTTAAACTCAGACTTTAAACTATATCTTTCAATTAACCTAAACTTCTTTTGTATGACCACTGACTAATTTTGGGGTTGGGATATGGAAAGAAGAAGCATTTTTCTCCTGATTATAAAAGTGATACAAATCATTGATTAAACATGGCAGATAAGTGCATGGCTTTGATCTGCTTCCTCCTGAAATCCCAATAAAGTAACAGTAGAAAAATAAAATTTTTTAAGACAAATTTTCTCAAGGTCAGAGACAGGAAAAAAGTAACATCAACAAAACTTTAGAAGCTGTTATAAATGCACAAGTAATGACTGATTTCTCAGACAGACAAAAGCAAAGAAATAAGTTGGCAGTGAGAAGGTCACAAAACAAACTAATATGCATGGCACTATTCCAGAAATACAGAGAAATGTATGGCAGCAACAGTCCCTGAAAGTGTGGCTATATGGGAGGCTAAAACTTCCACATTTGATTCATCTGGGCTGGAGTTTTACCATCTGGAGAGTTTGAGCAATGGACATCATGAATTTGGAGACACTAAACATAACTGATACCAGTAACACATACTGAAAATGGGGAAATAGTGGGAACTTGCATATTGAAAGTTAAGAGGGTTCACGATCTTTGTGCTTTGCTCCTCCTAGGACCTTTCAACAGTCAGACTTGGACTCCCCATCCCCACCCACAAGAAGGACACTGGAGGATGTCCTTTTAGGAAATTGATTAGAGGGAAGGAATTACATTTAGTTTTCAGTTAAGAGACACTTTGTGCCTCCACCCAGCCAGATCAGTCTATAGAAATGCCCTATCTAAAGTCCTGCATACCCTGATACAGAGCTTCCACTTAGTTTTCGAGTTCATCACTCTCAAACATGAAAAGAGAAATAGGAATCACTAGACAACTGAGGCAAACACTAACATAAAAGACTGATGAACACATGAAGGAAAACTGTGAAAACAGATAACATGAAAAATATAAGGGGAAACAGCAGAAAACAAAGCTTAACAAAGTATAGTTAATACTCTCAAATAAAAGAGGGGTGATAGTGTATTATTACAAAGCTTATACAGAAAGAACACTTAAAGACAGCATTGGGACTAAAAAAGTGGACGATAGCAGTAATAAAAAAAATAATCAAGAAACTGTTGGGACATTAATTTGAAAATATTCCAGATTATTTAACATTAATACAAAGTAATTGATAATAAAAGAAATAAACAAGTACTTAAGTTATAACACATGGCTAACAAGATGTCCAGATATGAGGAATAAAAGAAATGACAGGGAAGATATTTTCAAGGATTGTTTTTTTTTTTGTTGTTGTTGTTCTAATTACCAGAACTGAAGATATTGGTTTCTTGATTTAAATTGCCAACCACTAAGCTACAAGCAAATGGATAAAGAAATACCCACACCCATGCAAAAAATTACCATAAAGGGAAAGACTTAAATTCTCCCAGGAAATAGAAAAAATCAAACAGTGCACTTTTTTGCACCAATATGATAAGGTAAATAACAAAGTGTCTTTCCTCAAACTTTTGAAGGGCATTATATATAGAGAGAAATCCAAATTTGTATATACAATCCTAATTCTACAATTAAGAGCATGTGCTAGTTACTTTTGACAATTTAAAAATTTTCTCCACTTAATACTTTCATAAGTATATGAATATCCATAGTGATATTTTCCCTTTTATGAATATATCATTCATTTCTGTAGTGAATTTATTCCTGTGCTTATTTTTGGTTACACAAACTGGACAGACTGTGACTACCTTACCCATTTTTTCTAATCCTGTAGTTACTAATCTAATACTAAATACATAGAAGACATTTTATATTATTTCTCTAAATAAAATGCTTTCTTTTTTTCTGTCTTTTTGAGAGGATCTTCTGAGTTTGTTGATATCATTGTATTTAGAGGCATGTATTTTTAAGATCTACAGTAATGGATAAAAAGAAAAAAAAACTATTCTAGGATATTTCCTAATTATTTGATGATTTTATCAATGTGGCAGGAAAAAAAGAAGGCACTATAATAGCACCGTTGTACACAACACATGGAAAGTACAGTACTGAGCTGCCATGTTTTTAAATATGTTCTAGATAATAAATTTTAAAAGTTTAATGAGACACACATACACACACACACTCATTAGCTCTTCACCTAGACATTTTCTAGTATGCTTATCTTAATGTTTGTGTATGTGTGTTTGTGACTGTAGCATGACTAAAATTTATTACATATTTATTCTGCATATATTTTCAGTTAAATTTGTTATATGTAATTTCCTGTCCATTAAGGGTTAATCAATACTCTTGTGCTTAATGAAGCATAATAATATTATCTTATCATAAGGATGAATTATGGAGCTGTTAAAGATTTACCCTGCTAAAAATATTTAGTTAGAATTTTGGTATTATGAATAATATTATAAAGAAAATGTATTATATAAGCTTTTAACTATGTCAACATATGTGAAGTCTTTGAGAATTCTAAATAAAAATGGTCAAATTTATTTTTAAAATATTGAAGCAATTTATATACCCTCAAGAAATGTATGAGAACACTGGATTCACAGTATCCTGGCTATCCCTGAAAGTTTTCATTATAAAAAAGATCAATTTGATGCTAAACATTTTCATTTTTGTTTTAATATTGTGCCTGTGTTCACTTAGTATTATTTTTGAGCATTGTCCATATACTTGACATGTGGTCTCTTCTTTTTTTTTTTCCTTGAAGGATTAGAGTTTCTTTCATAAATGTTTGTGACATCTTCATTAGCAGGGACAATAATGCTTAATTTAAAATATTCATTTCCCACATTTTCCCCATTTTATTGTTTAGAGAATTGAAGTTAGAATGGAATAGGAGAAAAACCTGTCTAACTGGCACAGCCTAAATAGAGTAAGCATTTATGAATCATCCATGAGGATTGTGATCTATTTAAAAAATTAGGTTCTTGGTTAAAATATGTTAAAATATCTTAAAATTAGTGTGTAACTTTGGAAGTCCAACCACTTCCAAATTCATGTAGATGTTTTGTCTTAGTTTGCCAAACTTGTTATAACAAATACCACACATTGGTTGGCTTAACAACAGAAAATTATTTTTTCATGGTTTTGGAGGCTAGAAGTGCAGCATCAAGGTATTAACAGGGCTTACTTTCCAAAGTGTAGAGTCCTGGTGCAGGCAGTCCTCCCTCATATGGCAATGTATCCACCTCCTGAGATTTTTTCTGACTTCTGGCTTCTACTACCTGGCTGTGTCTGAATTTACTCTGCCTTATAACACTTCCAGTTTTATGGTCTAAGGTACCTGCTTTCATTTGGCCACATCTTAACTAACAATAACACATGCTAAAATTCCTACAGATGGGTTCACATCCACATAACATATATATATAAATGTATATACTCATGCATGCACATATATATATACACAAATATATACATCTATACACCTACACATATATGTTTATATACCTGATGGACAGACACACATAACACATAAAATGCATGCTTATATGTGCACATGCACATGTGTGTGGTATATATATGTTTGTATATAATTGGAAAAATGTGAGATTTGGAAGTAGTGAAGCAATTATTCTTTATATCTTAATAAATTAGTAAAACTTCAGTAGAAGAGAACCTTGCAAGCTATAAAATTTTGCAGTGAAAAAATATATATACTATTTTAAACAAAATTCAGTGCAGAAGATCTCATGAATCTACAACAGATCCTTTAATGTATTATGCTAGTAGCACTAATAATTGAAGTTGAAAACGATGAAAGCATACTACATCAGACATAACTAAAATTCAACTCTTTGCTTGGCTGAAAAAGCATACATACCTTGATTTTTAAAAGCTTTTATATATAAAATATAATTGAAATAATAGTTTTAATCTTAATGTATCTCAGAATACCAAAACACAAAGTAAAAATATGTAAATTTAGGAATCTTCTAATATTATGCAGATATTTTTTTTTGTTTTTTTTTTTTTTGCTAGCTTTTCCCCTTCTTAGAAAACTATCATACTATGACCTTTAGTCATGGAAAATTCTAACTTCTGTTAAAAACAGGTGCTTCATTAGACAGCTAAGGAAAAGCAACTTCCTTATCTCAGTCAATGCTAGTAATACTCTTTAAAAACAAAACAAAACAAAAAACAGTCAATTTATTTGTTAAATGTCCTTTAGGTTCTCTCCTTTGCTAGTGGAGAAGGGCAAACAATTAGCAGGAAGTTGCAGCCACACCTTTGTGGCTACCAACTTTTGAAGACCTGGAAGCTAGATTTCCCATAGCTCAAGCTGGGTGACAGAAACAAATCCTGGTAATATGATCAATCATGTGGTCCACCTGACCTACAGCCAAGAGCTCCACAGGGCCATACTCCCATACTTTCAGAGAGAGACAAGAACTATAGCAATTTCTACAGAATCATAAAATAAAAATAGTAATAATAATAAAAAGACTAGAATGTATGGATTTGGACTCTCTGAGAAGCAGAACCTATAAAAACATGTGTTCAAGACAATTTGCAAGCACAAGCCTTAATTCAATTAAAAAAGTTAAAGACATAGGTCTCTGGGAAACACAGAGACGACCAGAGAGGAGATAGTATAATTCATTTTTATAAAACATATCTCACATGGTGTTTAAATCCAATGTAAAAAGGAAAATAATATTAACCATTAAAAACTTTTATATATAAAACATAATTGAAATAATAGTTTCAACCTTAATGTATCTCAGAATACCGAAACACAAAGTGAAAATATGTAAATTTAGGAATCTTCTAATACTATGTAGATATTGTTTTGTTTTTTGTTAGCTGAGGAAAAATAATCCATCTTAATGACAACCTTCTCAGGAAAAATTAAAAGCAAAAAGCAACAAAAAGTCCTAACATATTGGAAAATATCAGGTATATTATATAAAATATATTTATGTTACATCTATTAAGATGTAAAGAAGGGTCAGATAAAGAACAAATCTGGACTTAAAGAGAGTCTTTATTTGAAAAGACTTTTGCAATAGGGAAAGGGAAATTATTGCAAAAGGGAGATGCTCAAGGCCTAAGCCAAAAACAGCTCAGGGATAGAGTGGGTACACAAAGTTTTTATATGCAGGGACCATGGGATGGGTGGCTGTGGAAGGAGGAAGGACATTGTTAAAAACTGTTAGGGGAAATCTTGAAAATTAATGAACTATTGCAAATATTGCAAAATCAGGAAAGTTGAAGTAGAGAACGTTCATTTGTGGTTAGGCATATAAGGGGTGGGGTTTGGCTCTGAGATGAGCAAAAAACTTATAATGCAGAAAATTCACATAGAGTTGAAGGCCTAGATATTCTAGTGGAACCAGCCTAAAGTAATGTCAAGCATAAAGTTTAATCATACTTGTCAAAGGAGTTTAAAATTGGTAAAATAATAAGAAGTTATCAAAATTGACCTGTTAAATTATTTTTAAAGACACAAAAAGTACTTCTAGAAATGAAAATACAAATAATTTGAAATGTCCAAAGGTGTTTAAAGACTAGAAAATATTGCTGAAAAGATTAAACAATAAAGTACATAGAAATGAAAAAAAGAAATAAGAATATGCTAAAAAGTAAAGGCCATAGGGGAATAAGTGAAAAATTTCAACCTATATTAAACTGGCATTCCAAGAATGGGTAAGACATATATTTGAAAAGGTAATATCTGAGGATTTTCCTCAAGGGGTGAACAAGACCAATCTACATATTGAGAGAGTACAGCAAATACTAAGCAGAATCAATAAAAAGAAATCCATACCTAGGCACTCTATTTGAATCTGCAGAACACTGAAGTCAATTAGGAGATCATGTAAACACTCAGAAACAAAGAACAGATTGTCTAAAAAAGAATGCCAATTAGACACAATACATGACTTCATAAGAGCAATGGAAGTCAGAAGACCCTTGAACAAAATTGGTAGAGAGAAATGAACTTTCAATCTGTATTTTTATTTGGGAACAAGTTTAAAATTAAGATATTTCCAGATTAATGAAAAATAGGCTTTGCTACTGGGAAATACTCATTAATGGAAAGTCTAAAGATATGAAACACAAAGAGGAAAAATAATATGAAAATATCTGAAATGATATGCAAAGCATATAAAAACAAATAGGTATATATATATACTTATTGAATTTTGTATTGTAAAAATGACAAAAATAAAAGTGTTAAAAATAATTAAAGATAGCCTCAATATACTGGATAGTAATAACATATCATTTGAAAAAAATGGAGGCTTAAATAGGCATCAAATTTAGTTTCTTTAATAAGTGCATATTCAAATTTATGAAGTAATCACCAAAGGAATAGAAATACATGAATTCCAAATCAATTAAAGGAAAAATGTAGAAAAAGATAAAACTTTTCAACCCATCTAAAAGATAAGAAAATTAAAATTAATAATATCAAAACTTTTTCATCATCAAAATGGAGCTGAAAAGTAGCCGCAGAAGGCCCACATCTAAAATTAGCAATTTGCTGAACAAATAGTACTAAAGACTTAAAGGTATAGGAGCAAGAATGGCATTTTTCCAACTACTTTATAAGCCCTAAAAGAACAAGAAATTTGAAGTTAGTATATCGTGTATCTGGAGTTGTTCTTTTAAGTACTACATGTGCTCAGACATTATGATGGGGTATCTTTTTTCCTGAATTCCATAGTAAAAGAGTATTCTTAGATAATGTTCTCTGAAATTGTTTAGGTTCAACAGGAGAATACCATGGCTTCTTTATTAGGGTAGGGTCAATTCCCAGTTGTAAACAGCCAGAGGCTGATTTTTTTTTTTTTCTTTCTTAAGTTCCCACACTTTTCAGTTTAAGTTTCACTCCTTTTGGAGTTTATCATTACTATCTACAATAATAAAAGATGTATAGAAAGATATGATGTACAAATAGAAAACACAAAGAAAATGATAGAAATGTAAATCAATATGAATGTAGTAAACTCATGATAAAAGATGCAGCTGTCAGCCTGCATTCAAATATACCAGTTATATGCTGTATATTGCAAACCCATTTAAATTATAAAGACTAATGAAATTTAACAACAAAAGTTTGTAAAAGTATTATAACAAATACTGATACTAATCAAAGGAAAGTTGGTATAAGTGTATTAGTAAGAGATAAGATAAATTTTAAAATAAAAATATTACTAAAGATAAAGTGCATCACAAATTGATAAAACTTTCAATACAGCAGGAAGCTCTAGAAATTTCAAACTTGTAGATTTTAATTATAATTTTGAAATACATTCAGTAAAAACCCCAGAAATATATATTCCTCAAATATCATTCTTTCTGATTTTCATGGTCCTTCTCCATCTAAATATCTCACAATTTGCTGATGTTATTTTTAATTTATGAATTAATTAGTATATGAATTAGCAAATAAAAGTGATTTGCTGTTTTATTAAAAACCCAGAATAGGTGGAATTGTCTAATGGCTGTAAAATACTAGATAAACTGTCACCTACAGTTAACTGGGGATGCATACCACATATCTGCTTATTCAGATGCTCTGGGGAAAATGATTAGCAAATTGAAACATAGTTGACTGTGTTGATTGCCTTTGGCTAGTTACATAAAGGAGATGAACAAAGAAAATAATTATCCTGCTTTCAAGGAGAGATTAAAAGGAATAGAAAGAGTCCTAAGTTCAGGGCCTTGCAAGGTTTGGTAAAACTGTTTCTATAATGAAACAATTAGAAATAGTATTTTAAAGGATTCTTAATGTGAAAATTCCCATAAAACTTCTAAATTGAATAAAGTGAACGGGTGCAAGTTACAGACTAAGACTGTGGCCTTCAAACTATTGTTCCAATTGTTCCAAAGTGCCCCAAGTTAGCCATCACTAAGGAGACACAGGGAGAAGCATGAGATCGAAGAAGAAATATAAATCAGACTAAGTGATTACACCAAAGAGCTGTCTCCGCAAAATCACATCAATGCTGAAACACTTCAAAAACACCCATAACCAAAAGGCTTTTTTTCTTCAGTAAAGGGGCACAAGGTAAGGAAACAAGCAGCAGCTTCTAAACTCCTTAGCAAAGCAATGTTTCTTTTATACAACAGTTAATAAGAAATTTGTTGGTTACCATTATATATGTACTTTCAAGTTATTATGCTCTTAAAACTATTAACCTAAATATAATGTACTACTAATATTGGTTGGAAATTCTTACTTATTTAATTGGAATAATTGGCCTTTTACATAATAGAATTGCTTAAGTTTCACTATTGTTGGTTACCATTTGAACATTGAATTAGTTTTTGAGTAATATATAAAGGAAAAAGAAGGACCTATATTCCATCCCACTGCCATATGGCTTGAAAGGATAAATGTCACATGCAATTGGCATACTCTTGCTTAAAATAAAATCTCTACCCTTTTTATAAATTCTAAACTATGTTGTCTTCATAAGGACAGGGAGAAGAATGATATTCAAAATATATTTTTAGAACACAGAATGCCAGACCAAATAAATCACCAGTGTTATACCAAATGACATAGTCTACACTCTCAAGTTACAAGGTGATGTTCTAGTGTTCTTATTAAGAAAAATGTGAAGTAGCTAAATATCCATCTAAAAGGTATATTATTCTGAAGGATGAATCAACATATTAATGGAGCAAAATTTGCACTAAGATAATTTTGTTTTTTTTAATAAATACTTCTACAGCTATGTTTTATTTGTTTTTCCTAAAACGTTTTCCACTGCGTTTTAGCAAATGGTGTTAAAATAAATATTCAGATGTAATTTTAACAATTTTATTCAACAGTACTACAGGATATTCTGATATACTATATTGAGCTTGTAAATATAATGAACATATCAAATCACTAAAATTCTGATTTTTTATTTGTATTTCTCTTTCAAATATATATCTTTATTTTTTTTTGTCAGTATCTACAGAACTCTCTCATTATTTTTATTAGTCACATATAAAACCATTATACATTGTGCTATAATTTATTAAGTATGAGAATACATATACTTAAAATTATTACCCTGATAAATACGTAGAATAAAGGACAGACAAAATATTGTAAAAGGTGGTACAAAGTAACAGGACAGACAGATGGAGAGTGTGCTGAGTTATTACTCAATCTGTAGTGTGCAAAGCCTTCAAAGAAAGGAAAAAGGGAGACTGAAGCCATTATTATATATATATTTTTTTTATTGGCTAAAATATAGCTGCCAGACATAAAGCTTTCCACAATGGACACTTTAGGTTTAGGTGGTTTAAAACTCTATATGGTCAATAAACAAAAGTACTTTTTTGGACAAGAGAAAAAATAGAGAAGAGGAGATGATGGATAGAGGTGTAAGAAAGAAGATAAATAGTTTGTCTTACCTCAGGGACTGAACTTTAAAAGTCTTAAGGACTCAGAATGTATCACGTTGATATTTTTTATAGTTTTCTCAGAATCTTCTGCACACATTTCTTCTGTAATCCCCAAACAGCCATGTTTTCTTTCTAATTCAGTCCTATTGTGAGCATTCCCATCAATTTGCTTCCTCCATTTGTCCTTTGATTCTGCAAAGAATACTGAAAGTCCCTTTTAGATTATCAGTAACAATTCAGAGTGCTCAATAATTTTCCAATGATAGTTTTTGTTTGAAAGAGAAAGTGGAACATGATCACATCAAATAAAGAGTTGCAATTTTCTTACTAAATTCTTCATTGAAAATGCATTCAGTTACAACTTTCACTTGTACATTTTCTCAATAGATATACTAGTTTAAGGGAAAGATTATTGGAGTTTTGAATCAATTTATATACGAAAATTTCTGTCCGTCCATTCTTTAATGGAAGGTACCTACCTTGTTCACTGAGTAGGTTCCTAACAATGACATTGAAATGAAATGAAATGAAAAATAAAGCAAAACAGAGTAAGAAACAACAAACCCAGAACATCCTGACACCTGATTCAAGGCAAGATACACTAAACCCCCTCACATACCTCCTCAATCACTAAATTCAGAACAGAAAATTCTTCTGTACACCATTGTTCTGAAAGCATCCAGCAGAAGATTATGGGGCACAACAACATACATCGGGTGGATTCTTATCTATCATTTCAATAACTCCATAATTATTTACTGAGCATATAGTATGTGTCAAAACCATACACTGAGAAGTGCGAGGGATTTAGAAACTAATGAGGCACACTTTGGAACCTCAATTAGCTTAGTTGGTTAAGGAAGACAGCTAAATAACAAATAAAGGTAAAAATGGATAAAAGTAAATAAATAAATATTTTTTAAAAATTGTGTCTTATAGTATCTTATAGTATGTCTTACAAAGTTGTGACATACAGATTTGTGTATTTTTTCTCTAATTGGAACATCTGCCTTCCCCATTTTCAAACATTACTTTCTGACTTCTCCATGTTGAATATAGCTCTTATATCCACTATTATATGTATAATCAAGCTCTTTTCATGTATTTTTTTCTTTTTCCTCTTTCAGTAGGCCTTATATTTTTGAGAGCTGAAAGCATGTATGTTTTCCTTTCAATTTCCAACACTCACAAAATAACCTCTAAATAAAAAGCAATTTAATAGAGGTAAGTCTAGAGTATAACAGAACATAGAGATATTAAGAAAAAAATAAATAAATAAAATTAGCATGAAACCATAATTCTTTCTATGACAAATATCAAGAAATAATTTACAAAATTATCAGTAAATTAATCAGATAAAATCAAGAATGAACTTCAAAATACCAAATCCACAGTATATGAAAAAACTGAAAAGCAGTAAAACACAGAAATTTGTCTGCTAAAAATATCTCAATTTTTGTATATAATGTGTGCCTGCTAACTTTTCTATGTTCCTAAAAGGATTTGTACTTAGAAATTTCCCTTGGTAAAATAACTCCACTAAACTTACCTTTACTTCTTTAGCATAACCTCTTTAAAACCTCTTTAAAACCTTACTGTTCCTTGTTCTGCCTGTGGCATCAATTACTTCTGTTAGGTTTGTATGTCTCATCAGAGAAATGGATCCAGAATACCTCTCTCTATTATACCTGTGAAAATCAATGACCTGTCTCTTCCAGCTTTAGTAGTTTTCCACATAGCAGAAAGAAGCAAAATTCCCCCTTTCAACCACAGAACTCAACTTAACAAGCTATTTGAGCTCCAAAGACTTGCTGAACTCTGTACTATGATCTGAGATTATCAAGATAAAATTCTACAGGCTCTGTCTGTGGGAAAACAACACCAACAATCAAAACAAAACAAAAAAACTATGTTTTTTCACCCAAAGGGAAAAAGATAAACAATTTTTAAAAATTTCTTAAAGTTTTATGAGAGAACATGGTTGTATGCAGCAGTTCTGTTCTCAGTAATCACTTCCTTTCTTAAAAGAATCATCATGTCTCTACATAATGCCACTTAGATCCCTCTCCCAAAAGACTACTATGTGCAATCATCATCTTTTATACTTTGTTTGACTTTGATTATGAATATTGGTTGGAAGCATTTTCCAAACGATTATATTTATATGAGTTACAGTTTATAAGTAGTGTTTATTGTATCGCGAGGTGATTTAGTTCTAATTCTTACCCACAAAATCTTATTTAGTCCATAATGCCCCTGATGCATTTTATTGTCTTCATAAAAAGATAAGACCAAATAATTGCTCTCAACAATGATTATTTGAATAAATATGTTCAAAGCCTGCCTAACTTGTTATTATACGAATACATCTCCTTTCAATGGATTGTTGACATTCAAGGTATTGGATTATTTCATATGAAACAATTAGCTCATGTATAGATTGCAGGTTCATGAAAGAAATTTGGAACATGGTGGACAAAGAGTTAGTCACTTGGAATAAAGAGAAATGCTAATCACGGGTGGGCTGTGGGGTTGAGAAAAATGAATAAATAACCTAGACCTAAGGTTTGTACACCTATCTATAGAGTAAAATTGATGGTAGATGTGATAGATTAAATTATGTAACACAACAACAGACAAATTCTTAATATTAATCTGCATTACTATGGGTGTGGACTCATTTGGAAATAGGATGTTTTGAAGATGCATTATCAGTTAAAGTGTATACTCATTTGTGAATAAGATTCTATACAGATGTGGCCCAATTGGTTTCAGGTGGGCCTTGATCTGTATTGCTGGAGGTTTTATAAAGGTACTTCAGAGAATGCCACAGGGAGATCAAAGACATTGTCATGTGATAGGAGGTAGAGATGCAAGCCAAGGAACCCAAGGATTGCAACAATTCTGTACAAGAATTGTACAAGAAAGCACAACCTTGCATTACGTTGATTTTGAACTTTTAACTTTCAAAACCATGCTTGTTGTTTAAGCCAGCCCATTGTGTGTTATTTATCACAGCAACATGACAAACTAAGACTGTGGGCAAGTGATGCCCAGTAAGAGACCGCATTCCTGCCTGTTTACATTCCTCTGAGACCAAATTTGGCCAATGGAATGTGTAAATTAACATTATGTAGGTCTTTGTGTGCTTTCCTTAAACTCTTTCACCTTCTCTTGAGATCTTGGATATTGTATGTTAATGATGGTGATATCACTTGTTGGAAAGAACCCAGATTCCTGAATAACTTCTTGGAGGTAAGCCATCAAATAGAGCTTCCTAACAAAGAAAACCTGAAATGAATTTAGTCTGAGTGAGAAATAAATTTGTTTTATTAAACCACTGAGATTTTGAACTTACTTGTTATGAAACCAGCATTAATTGCTTTAACTAACACAGGGGTCAAGAACAAGATGATTTTAGTAAACTGACAGGAAGGAACTGGAATGGATCAGAGTCTCACTCTGATCTTTCTTTCTCTTCTTACATTTAGACTTGTTCTGCATTTTGCCCTCATTTCCCCTTCTATGAATTGGTGCTCAGGAAAGCTTGATGAGTTTGGAGTAGAAATCAGGATGAGTGTAAGAGGACAAAAGAGGGGAAAACGAACCAGGTCATTCCCTTTTAATCTTTTCTCAAGTTTCAAAAATTATAGGAACAGGAGGGGATGGGTGGGAAAGGGTATGCATTTCTGATGAAATAGTGATGAAATGTGTTTTTCATTTCTTTCTCCCTCCATATTTGGTTCCATATTTACTGATCAGAATTAAAGCTGTGATTCTGAATAGATCCAAAGAAGAGTCAATTAATGTAAGGGTATTCCTCTGACTATCACCCTTGGTATGTAAGAAAGCACAACAAAATAAAATTGAAGTGAAGAAATGCAGGTATGAATTAAGTATTCAAATCAAGTCATGAGAGCGTCCCAAAATTTACAAACACACAAATACATAATTTCCATGAGTATATGTGTGCACATATACACACACATAAAGAAGACACACAAAATGAAATGAAAATTCTCAATTATTAAATATGTCCATCAAAAGGTTAATGTTGTCTGTAATGTTTGTAGACATTACAAACATTCAAGAATTATTTGTTTAAAAACCTTCTATACATCCAAATACTGTTCTGGGTATTTGGGATTCTTAAGAGAATAGACAAAATCCCTGCCTTCATGGAGCTTACATTATAGTAGGTAAGGACAAAAAGTAATAAATGTAGACATACGGGTTAATGGAATTGAATTGAGAGCTCCAAAATCAACCCTCACATTTACGACCAACTGATTTTTGACAAGGAGGCAAGGAACTCTCAACCGGGAAAGAATAGTCTTCAAAAACGATGCAGGCAAAATTAGATCTCCATTTGTAAAAAATAGAGGGCCCCTGTGTCACACCTTACACACAAATCAACTCAAAATATACCAAAGACCTAAATTAGGATCCAGAACTATCAAACTTCTAGAAGAAAATCTAGGGATGTATCTTCAGGAGCTTGTATCCTGGTTTCTTAACCTATATACACCCAAAGCACAAGCAAAAGAAAACAAAATAGATAAGTGGGACCTCATCAAATTTAAAAACTTGTGTGCCTCAAAATAATTTGTTATTAAATTGACTACCTACAAAATGAGAGGAAATATTTGGAAACCACATATTCAATAAAGGTTCAATATTCAGAACATATAAAGAAATCCTTCAACTTAACAACAAAAAGGCAAACAATGCAATTGAAAAATGGGCCAAATATTTGAGTAGACATCTTTCCAAAGAAGATATGCAAATGGCCAGAAAAGCATGAAAAAAGATACTCAACTCCCCTAGTCATATGGGAAATGCAAATCAAAACCACAATGATTTACTATTTCATACCCATCAGAATGGCTGCTATTAAAAAATGGAAAATAAAAAGTGAAAGGATGCAGAGATATAGAAGCACTCATTCACTGTTGGTGGCAACATTAAATGTAAATGGTACAGCCACTATGGAAGCCAGTTTGCTGGTTCCTCAGAAAGCTAAGGCTAGAACTAACATGTAACTTGGCAATCCTGCTACTAGGAATATACCCCAGAGAATTGAAAGTAGGGATTCAAATATTTGTACCTTGATATTCATAGCAGCCAATGCAAGATGGTAATAATAAGGTGGTTTATGTGAATCCTGTATTTTATGCATGATTGTTCTGTAAACCCAGAACAAATAAAGTAACTTTAGCAAAGAAATGAACACACATTACTAAATAAAAAACAAAGAAAACCACTTGACTGTACAACACAGTGAACCATAATATGAACTATGGACTAGAGTTAATAGTATAATTACAATAATATTGTTTCATTAATTTTAAAAGAAGTACCACACTAATGCAAAATATTAATAATATGAAGAAACTCTATGTGATTTGGGAACTCTGTACTTTTTACATGATTTTTCTTTAAACCTGCAACTTTTTAAATCAGAATCTTACAATAATAATAATAAAAATCACAAGTCAAAGAGGAGGCTCAGTATGGTTCATTTGAAAGGTGACATTTGGGCAAAAATTGAAGGAGGTTAGGTAGTTAGTCATGCAACTATCTCAGGGAAGAGCAATCTAGGGACTGGATATGTGAGGCCAAACACCTAGGGAGAGAATGTTTAAAACAGCAAGGGGGTCAGTGTGACTAGAGCAGGGAGAGTAAGGGGGTAAAAGAATTGGAAATAAGGTTAGAAACCAGACTGCAAAGAGCCAAATAGGCATTTAGTTTTAAACTCTTTGGCTAACACTTCAAATGAAAATGGGACAGAAGAATGTTGTAAACAGGTTTAAGTTTTAAAAGGATTAATGTTGCTGCTGTGTTGAGAATTGAAAAAATTGATTGGCAAGAGCAGAAGCAGAGACCAGCTAGGGAGCTATCAAAATAATTCAGGCAGGAGGTGACTGTGCTTTTTACTAGGGTTGTAGCACTAGAAGTGGTAGTAAGTATTTGGGTTGAGGATATATTTGTAGGTAATGTTCAAAAAACCATTCCCTGATGATTTGTATGCAGGTGATTTAGCACAAAAGTACATAGTTGATCAGATTTTATTATATTTTCATCAGACTTATGTTGCTCTTTGCATAAGTTTAGCATGTATCAGACCTAATTCTAAAACCAATATGCTGGAAAGTAAAAATATCCCAAATGAAAGTAGGCTGTGGGAAGATTCAACAAAGACTAGCTTACCATATCCAGTTCATTAAAAGGAGGTGAAATCTTTGGTACTCTAGTGAAAAATTAAATTTAGAGAAAGTAAGAGGAGTATATCCTATAGAGTAGATACTTTAAATATAGATCTCTTTTTCTTAAGATGTGATATAGCATATTAAAATAAAGTTTTAAATTGATTGTTACATGTAAGGATGCTGCTTGTGTAAAGGGTTATAGATCTAGGGATCTGTACAAAATGGCATGATATATTCTGTTAGCCCAAAGTGCTTTAAAATTAGATTTATCAATGGCCATTTGCTGTTTGGGCTCAAGAGTTACACTGGAGGCATCCCTGGTAGATCTTTTTTTCTTTCTTTCTTTTTTTTAAAGATTTTATTTATTTATTCATTTATCCCCGCCTTGCTGCTTGTGCTCGCTGGGTCAGCTAACCACGCCTTGTGGGAGGGCTTGCCTTCACCAGGAGGCCCTGGGAACCGAACCTGGGGCCTCCCATATGGTAAACAACGGGAGCCCTACTGATTGAGACACAGCCGCTTCCCATCCTGGTAGATCTTAACTCTAGATATAATTCCACTTTTGGCTACATTTTGTTTTGAAGGTGGCACTGCAGCAGGTGGAAAGTCTCTACTAACAAGAATTTAATCTCTTTGCACACTAGTGATTTCGAATCCACTTCTACTCTAAGATTAGAAGTCCACTACTGGTCATACAGGTGAGATTTACCTCCACTTTCAGAGGAAAGTCTGCATACACACCAGCTTAGATGAGAACAGTCAAGAGTTAGGGGGCCACTAGAGAGGGATAAAATTTGTCTTTCAGAGGCTCTCAAGAGGTTAATTTCCAGCTCTGATTTTTGGTTTTCTAAAAGGTGCACAAACCTGGAGAGCACAGCCTCACAACTCTGGCCCACAATAGGGTGCAGGATTCTAGATCTTTTTTCTGATTTATCACTGTTTATCTGTACCAACCACAGTATAATTTCCTTGGTAACCCCCCTCTCCCCCAAAAAAAGGATATCAAGCATGCTAACATCCTTTTTTCAGATGTAAAAATGAAGTGATATTGATGGATATTTTGTATGTAAAAGTAAAATATAAATAACAAAATGATGCTTCTGTTAGTGAATGCTTAAGAAAAGTCTTTCTTCTACTCTTGTCGAATTTTTTGGTCTCTGGAAACTCTTTCCTATAAAAGAGACAAAAACTCTTCCCTGCCATGGAGATACCTTTGGTCCCAGTTGTCTGTTTCTGAAAATTTAATCCACAAAGGGGAAAAATGGGCTAAAGAGTCTATTTTAATGAGATAGCACAGAGAATAGCACTTCTCATTTGTGACTCTGAAGAGACTGCTGCTTCAAATTTCCAGCTTATTAAGAGCTAAGCTTTTGCTGAACTTGATTTCTTAATTTCCTACAAACAGAGAAGCTTGACATAGGCAAGGTCCCTTCTCAATGACCAGGTAATTCAAGTGCTATTGAGAGTACCAACACCTTAGGAAGCCACAAAGAGAAAATAGAGCACACAGGAGTTGAGAGAGGAGAATGTGTAAGCTATGAGCTTGTATCCTAATTGGCCAGAGATAGCAGCATCTAGGATATTGGTTGGGAAAAGGACACCCAAGGCAGGGACACAACACTGCCTTATCACATTATGAAAAACTGCTTTATCTTTATATCAAGAGTTGTCCTGAATGCCGTTGTGGCAACGGATGTAGGCCATTTTAAATCAGCATACACCATTCAGAACTGTGTGGGAGAGAGTGTGGTCTACGATGTGAACTGTGGTCTATGGTTGATGGCAAGGCCCCAGGATGTATAGGTCCATTGAGAGTGATGGGCCACACTTGTGGGGGATGTTTGTGTGGGATGTTGTGGGAGGTGTGGGAGGTGGGGAACATGGGAATCCCTGTAGTTTCTGTGTAATATTTAGGTAATCTAAGCACCTTTTAAAATATATATATAAAAATAACATTTTTGTAAGCAAATGCACATATATGCATATATACTTATATATCATTTTACAAATATTGGTATATATTGTGAAAAATTTGATTTTTACCCACAAAAAAAAAAAAAAAAAAAAAGAGCATACAGGTATCCTGTTCCTATATCTCCCCACCCTTCATGTTTTGTATTTGTTATAAATTACATCTTTGTATATTGTATGCCCAAAACCAAATATTTAACATTACTTTGTATGGATTTTCACTTCAGTACCTGTAGGAATTCAGAATTGGAGTTGCATACCAAAAAATAAAATACAATAGTAGTGGCATTTAAAAAAAAAAAAAAAAAAAAAGAGTAACTTGGGCTAATTTACCTTTTGTACAGTATCTTTAACAAGAGGTGCAGAAAGAACAATGACGGTCTAGGAAAGAGAGACCATGGAATAGCTATGCACTCTTTGAGCATTTAGTGTTTCTATTTTAACGCAAGCATTTTCAAATTAAGAGTGTGATTTGATCATCATTCCTTTCCACAAACTGATTCTTGGTACTATTACCTATAGATGAAAGAGGATAGACAATAGACCAGTCTACTGAGCTATATGCTTGATTCTTTGTCTTTAAAAACTCTGTCAATGTTAGAGCACATGGCTGTGAGCATCACTGATATAGATTAACTTCTTTCTAATTGACTTGAGAAGTAGTTGGCATGAAACTACTGATATAGTCTGTGAATTCCCCCTTATATATAACTTGCCTCCTTATATATAATGTGTTATATATAACATGCTGGTTTTGTTATTAAGATAGTTTGAAAGCAAACAAGTTTTCCAATGTATCAATATGTTTTTTCAAAGAAAATCCAAACGTTTAAGTAGATAAGGATATGTATTTAAATGTGCTTCTAAAACAAGTCCAAATGAAATAGAAGATACATACAAAGGAAAGCCAATATAGATTCTCAAACACTTGTAATGGGAAAGGGTGCAATAAGAATTCTATTGCAAACTGCTAAAAATAGACCAGGTATCTAAAGAATATTTAAAAGAATTAAGAGTTTGTACATAGAGATGCAAAATAATAAAATTGGTGTAAGAAGATATAAGAATAAAACAAGTTATATGCTAAATAAGGACTTTACTTGTGAAATGGGGAAAATGACTCAGGAGCTCTCTTTGTAACATCAAATCAGAAAACTAAAGCTGTTTTGTGATTTTTAATACCATTTCTTTTAACTTTAATCGATCTTCTAAATGCTGAACTGGCAATAATAATACAGTTGACATTAGCCAAGAAAACATTTGGCACAAGGTACAAATCATTTGGAATTTATATTTTGTTAATAACTTTTGGCTCTCGAAAGCAGTCATGACAACTTCCATTTTCATTTTACAAACATATTCTTTGATAATCACCCCCTCCCTATTTGATAAAATTAGCTCTATTAACAGAATGAGGAAAAGCTTAAGATTTTAACAAGTTTAAAATGTAGCAGTAAGCTTGCTATTTAGTTTATTGGAAACCATTTATATTTTAATTGGGCTAATCTAAACTCTGACCAAAATAATTACCAGTTATAAATATTCTATATAGGTATGTATTGATGATTATATAGTTTAACTTTTTAAAGGTTGTTTTAGTCATGTGATATATGACATCAAGATCCCCTATAATTCTCCGTTAAAAGACAAATATTATTATTATATGCTTTTATGAAATGTTTTACAGTTTACAAAGCACTCTAATGACAACGCCATTTCTGTATTGAAAAGCATAATAAAATCTTCTGTTTCCCTGTCAGTTTCAATGTTTTTAGGCACTACACAGATATTTACAATGATCAGATATTATGGCAAAAAGGTAACATGTAGCTGGAAAAATACCTGGGAATACAGTGAGGCAGATAGATGTAATAAACTAGACAAAGAACGGAAGCAAATATAAATGTCAGAAAGCTATGAGAACATAGGGGAAAAAAATAATAATTAAAAGCAGGATTTATTAAGAAGAAGAAAGGAAAGCCTAAATAAGAATATGGTCATAAAGGTTGGGGAGAAAGGTAGTTAAGAATGTTGAAGAGATAAGGAAGGGATGTTTTAAAGGAAGACATTAAAAAATTGATAAAATATGTATCTACTTTGCCTTATATATGAGGAAACAATCTTCTAGTTTGAACTATAAAAGTTCATTGAAAAGCATCCAGTGTACAGCTAGGCTCTTGTTTGATGAAAAATGAAAATCTCTTGCTCAGATATGTAATTCACCAAAACCTCATCATGTATTTCATTTTTTTCCAGTATAAATTCATGTTAATTGTGTGCTGCTTAAATGTGGTTTTACATATTTACTCTCAGCAGCTTGTTTTTCGATCTACATTTATTTTACCACAAATGAGTCTTTCAACTCTTCAATAAATGTTCTTTGAATATTTGATATGGTGGTATACATGCAGTTGCTGTCTTATCCTAAATTAAATGTTTATTTGAGACACTTCATTTAAAGTGTTTTCATTTTCTACTCATTTTAGTTAGAAAAGCAATCATGCAGACTCATTCAAGCTATCTTTCTTCTGGCATTATTTTTCTTGTTACTGGTGAAGTAACCTGAAAAAAGGAGGAAAAACAAAGTGAAAAAGACCTGCAAACAAATTGTTGCTTCCAATCACCACAATAGATATACTACAAACACAAAATAGTTTAGCAGTAATCTCTGTGCGAATTCAGTTCACAAAGACCTATTTGTCCATTCATAGCAAACAAAAAAACAAAATGAATACCACTGTAGGGGAAATCCTTTACTTAATAGCTACATTGAAGGCATGTGCATTTTCGTTTTCATGTATTATGACATGAGGCCAATACAATTTCATTATATATAAATAACTTGTGGCTCTCTTGTAAGAAAATATCTAAGTAGTGGAAAATATGTTTCCTATTGATTAAGATTGCAGACAAGATTTTACAGGGTCTGTGTACAAAACCATCTTGCTTCATTTATCTCCCTATCTACTGATAATTTTAACTATATTAGCATATACTCTCTCCAATCTCAATACCAAAACCACAATTATAATTTCACCCTATTTTCCCTGTAAGGATAAAAACCTCTCATCCTTCTCCTCCTTATTTTTATCTTAGTATTTAGGAACAGTGGAAGATTCATCTATGAGAGCATATTCATAAATTCTGAACAAGTATATTCTATTTCAGCCTTATGTAGATAGAAAACTATGCATTTAAAACATAAGGCCCCTGAGACTCTACAGAAGTGAAGTTGCCAGTTTTAGCAAATAGAATACTGGGTGTCCAGTTAAAGTTGAATTTTAGATATACAGGACATTTTTTTTGTATAAGTATTCCATACAATATTTGGGAAATATTATTCTAAACATCTATCAATTGTTTTCTGAAATTCCCATTTAAATGGGCATCCTTTATTTTATTTGGCAGCATTATTTAGGGCATTATGCTCTTGCCATAGAGCCTTCATTCTTAATTTTCCTTGTCATTTCAGAAGTAATAATACCTAACTTACAAGATTTCCCCTTCCTTATTATGGTAAATTAATTTAAAAAATGAAATACAAAAAAGTGCATTATTAAAACTTAACAGTTTAATCATCATAAGTACTTATCAAAATTTGACCCTATTTTCCTTCTTTCCTAAGTAAATATAATTGAAGCCATATTTGGCCATCAGTAATTTTGTTTGGTCATTATTCTATATCAGTATAAGATTCTGGGGTATTATTTTGTGTATGTCAAGTCTTAGAATACTTCCTCCAGATATCTAAATATGTATTTGATAATCTAATAAGAAATTCATATTGGTGATATGTGTTTTTCTTAAAAACAGTGCTGTTTGTCTTTTCTCTGAGTTTCATTCAAAAGACTGTGGAATAGTATGGGGAAGGAAGAGAAAAAAAGAGAGCGAGAAGGAATGCAAGCTTCCTCCTGAGCAACTTTTTATTGAAACTTTCTTTTTTAAAAAAAGCACTCTTTTCAGAATATTCAGACATTGATCCTGAAGATCCTCTCCATTTGCATAAATCTCAAATAGAAATCTGTACCAACAAATGACTCTTATCTTTCTCACATATAAATTCCCTTTAGTATGGCTCTCAAAACAGGACAGAACTAATGCAGAAGGCTTTGAGTTATGGTGCCTGATATTATCCATGGTACCCTAAAAGTAGCACATGAATTTAAGGCTTAAGTGCTGTTTATATTCAAAGAGAGCAAAAAGTATACTGTTTGCTATGGACTTTCATCTAAAATATTTCCCATCAAATCTCAACTCTCCAACTTAGTATTTTTAAACTCTGTTAATGACAAATATAACAGAAGATATCAAAGCACTAGTGTTTTGTGTTACTATTTCTTCTATTAGGATAAACCAAGTCCATTATTTTTCCTTTGCTTTCCACCAATTAGAAACAGGTCAATCTCTGTAGGGAGTTTTAAATGCTGCCTGGGAGCATGAAGTACTTTTCTTTATCCCACAAATTAGGTTCTTCTGGAGACCATAGGTGATAAATTGTATGTCACCTTGGTTTATCTGGTCCCTTTTGGTGCTCCTTTTATTTTCTCTCTAAGTTTGGCTTCTTCAATTCTGGAGGTGGCAGAAGCATTCTGTACGGTTGTTACAAATGCCTAGGAACCCCTTTTAATTACAAATTACCTTGTGTACAAAGTCTCTGGAAATTACTGGCTTCCTACCTATTTGGATTTTAGAAATCTTGGAGATTTACAAAGAACAATACCACAAATCATAAATTATATTAATTATAATAGCAAACATATGACAAGTTGAACTGTATTTGTTTATCTCACTATAGATATGAATAGATTTAAATAAGAGAAGGGTTTCTTAGGTAGGGCTAAGTTTGTAGTTATTAAGATGTGATACTGAGACATGCTTCTGTGCAGTAAACTCCAATGAGGGCAAAGACCTGTTGTACTGTATATCTCTGGCCTGTGATGTCATGCTTGGTTCATATAGGTATGCAAAAATAATTTAGTAAATGAATAAACCCCTTTTAAAATATGTTTACTGGTTAGGAGTTTGCTGTGTTATCCAAAAACCACAGCATATTACATCATACTCTTAGCAGGGGAATTAGATCTATTTAATTTATAATGAATAAATATTTAAGGGATTTTCTGAGGTTTTTGGTCTGATGCTACAAAAATTTTTATCTTAGTAAATGAATGAATGTGTTATTTTTAGAAATATTCAACATTAAACCTTTTTAATCACCTCTCTATTCATATGATATAAATTTTCCTCACAATAAAAAACTTGAAATGCAGTCTGAGAAATGGTGATTTATACCACGATTGATTATACTTATCTCAACAACTTCAAATACTTTATGTGACCATGTTTGTGTGCTACAACATTTATCATATGTCAGTGTTACTGTAACTATGAAGAGTCTTTTGCTTATTTCCCTTTACATCTGAGCCTTGTTCTTGCTTGCAGGGGTTTAAAGTTTAATATTCAAAAAAGAGGAATACATAGATACTTTTAAAAAATCACACCAAAGCATTAAGAATCATTTAATGGTCTAAGCAAGTTCATTTAAACAAATAAAAATCTCAAAAACAATGACCTGCAGTAGAAAGAATGGGAATGAATCCTCCTTAAAGGGAAGTGTTTTAAATTTCATTAATTCATAACAGTGCAACCATACAATGCTGTTTTCATTGTTTCATTAAACGCTTTTTAAATCAACCATTTAAAAATATTCCACACTCTGCAAATTTCCATTTTTCCAGCCTGAGATTGACTAAGTCTGCCAACATAAATTCAGGATAAAATATCCAATATGTGAATTCTAGACCTAAATTAGTCAATATGCAAAGTATTTTGTAGTGATGACCCATCTTGAGGGAAATGAAAAAGAATTCATCTCTCCCAGTAGACAAAATGAAGTTTGTCTTGTGAAATCAAAATATCATTGGAAATAGTAAGCATGGACTCTGATAATATCTAAATAGATGATTTTGGAAAATTCTACATGTATCTTTTGCCTTTTGTTGGTTTTTAAATGTTTTATAAAATGTTTTGGTCATTTTGAAAAATACAATAAAAGAACTATTCTTAAAATACCATTCACTCCAATAAAGTTTTGGATAAGAGCCAGATGAATAGATCTAGGATTCTAGCCCCAGTATACATATTAACTTGCAGCTTAATATTGAAAGAAATGTTTAATGTGGCCAGCCTTCAGTTTTCTTCTCTACTGAATAAAGGAATTATAATAAAAAATCTATAAAATGTTTAAAGTTCTAAAAATCTATAATTCATCAACTCATAGATATCTTCCAGTGCTTTTATTATTCTAGAAAAAATGAAAGTATTAAATAATCTGTAAGATTTTTAAATGTGCCCAAAATATAACTCTATAACTGTTTTAAAGTGAATATTCTGTGCTTAACTTGTATATCAAGAGCTTACTTGATATGAAAAAAATGCTGTGATACCAGTTTTTAGTCTGGTAAACCATTGTTAAAAAGCATTAGTCACAACATTATATGTATTAATGTTTTTATGTCAATGTCATATGTACCTTAAGCTTTGAAATGTAAACTTTATTTATTTTACCATGATATAATCAGTCAACAAATTGACCAACCATGAAAGTCTTCAGTGAAAGGGTGTAGAAGGAAGGATAAGACAAAGATAAAGGAGAGGAGGAAATAGAAAAAGAAAGAATAACAACAACAACAAAAAAAAACGTTAAAATATATATAAGTAATGTCAGTTTGTACAAAATCCAATTGCAGAAAAATGCATAAAATGGTTTACTTTCCAACCCAATATAAACACTGTGATGAGATTAAAATCCTGATAGATTTTTAAAAATGTTTTTGAAGATATATTTTTATTAAAGAAGTTGTAGTTTACAGAGAAATCATGCAATTATTAAAAATTTGCATTAGTGTGATGCCTTTGTTACAATTGATAAAATATTATTAAACTTGTATTACTAACTATAGTGTATACTTTATGCTAGGGCTCACTGTGATGTTGAGTCCTATGTTTCTGTTTTAATTTTCATTCTGGTAATTAAAATACAACCCAAAATTTCTCTTTTAATTACATTCAAATATACAATTCAGTTATGTCAGTCACATTCACAATTTTGTGCTACTATTACACCATCCCTTACCAAAACATTTTCAATATTTCACATATATATTTTAAATGTTTTACCTTAACATAATTATATGATTTGCCCAGCACCATGGCTAGTACATAGTGAAATTCAAGTATTTTTTTAACATTCCAAATCTGCAATCCTGATGAGCAACATAAATGTTTCATTATTTCCATTTTAGTATCCCCAATAATAGCATTATCATTTTGTCATGTTTTCTCTGTTTACAGATCATTAAATCCAACCAATTTATTTTAGTTTCTATAAAGGTTTCAGGGGTATGGAAAATAGAAAAAAGGAGTGAGCAGGCCCTCTGCAAACTTATAATAGAGCATGGGAAGTTGGGGAAGAGGTTCAAATAAAAACATCTCAATATATTACAGGTTAAATTTCTTAAGAATACATAATAATGAAAAGATGAAAAATATATAGGATAAAGCAGGAAAAGGAATTATTAACAAATAATGAAGTAGGAAATGCTGCATGAAAAAAAGACATATTTAATCTGGGTCTTGAAAAACAGGTTTTAACCCAGATTTCATGCACTGATAAAGTTACCATAGAAATGAAATTTGAAAGTGTTGGATAGCATTAGTGTTGTAGAGTCACCACAATTAAAAAAAAAAAAAAAAAAAATTGCTGAAATAGACCACAACCTTGGGCATGGTCTATAGCTTTTGAACCTAATTTACCTATATTTGCATTGCCATGGAATTTCTTTTTGTTGGTGGTGGTCAAAAATTTTTTAATTGACTTTTCCTGAATTTACAGCAAATAGATATCTGCTTTTGCCTTTATAGAAAAAGGAATCTGGGTTAAAGGTGTTTTGGGAAATAGCTTCCTAATTGCCAAGTGAGATGCAGGCAAGCATTCTGAGGGAGCCATTCTTCCACAATTTATGCTCTAAATGTGTTTGGAGATGGCTGTTTGTAAAAAATTAACATACCCACAGATCCCTCTAAAATATAAAAAATATTAATATTAGATTGAAAAATTATAGTTTAAACATAAAATTCAGGCAGCAAAGTGCAATCGCCACTCATTTCCATATGCAGAGCATTATACATGCATCATAATAGGACAATGAAACAGATGCTACAACAGATTTCCTTTTCACATAAATACACAGTAATATTGATTTGTTCAGCAACAATTTGTTAAATATTCCAGACATGATACTACTGTGTGCTGGGTGAAACATAATGGACAAGGCCCTTATCATCTCGACACTTTAGAAAGCTGTCTGAGATGGATATGTTGAAGCCATATTGAGTCAAGTTCATGAGCTAATGAATTCTTGAGAGTTAACTTGGAACTATGTTCAGTCTCTTCTCCTTTAAGGAGCTCAGGGATATATTATTTTATATAGCATGGAAAAGGCACTTTATGCCTCTGACTTTGGTATCCTTTCAGAGAGCTCTAAAGAAGAGAAAATTATTATGAATAAGGGGTAGGCAAAGCTAGTAGCCAAACATTGCAACCCATTGTTAGGGAGTAAAGATAATTTTATCTCCAACAAAATGTCTATCTTTTACCAAGTTATTAAGTGGCAGCCAGATCACAGACTCCCCATCTTTACACATGTGGGGCCCTTTGTCCTTAGCACATTCCTTAATAAGTTACTTTATTGAACTTCTTAGACTTCTCATACATTTGGTTAAGATGACCATTTAAAAATGCACTTTTTAATAATTTCATCACATGAAATTATGAATGAAATTCATATGAATTATGAATGAAAGAATAAGTCCTACTCTTGGGATTGATACTTGTGCTTGCACTCAACAAAATTATAACATCCCACCCCTGTCCACTTCCCATTGGGGCAGAACTTTACTCCTTTATACTTAAAATAGAAAAATGGCAAAGACAGTCTAACTGCAGCCAGTCTCATTTCACAGACAGGAAAGGACAGAGAGGGAATATATCAGTACATGGACGGCATCTTCTACTAAAGTAATAAATGAGGGGAAAAAAGCATTTTTCTTCCCCTATGGTCCAAAGGGCACAGAACAGAGAGGGGAGTAGGAAGCCTAGAGCGCCCTCCACAGGCAAGGAAACATCTGGAGTGGAAAAGAAGCTCCACTCCCACACTGAGATCACACATTTTGTCCCTGGACTACCTGGTCCACCTGATCTATTTTGATTTATTCTGCCCATCCAGCCACAATGAACTCCTGGCTTTTGCTCCAAAAATCTAAGTATGTTTCTATTTCAGGGACTCTACTCTCACAGCTTAGAATATCTTTTTTAAGTCTCCATGTCATTTGTGATTTTGCTTCATTTGGTCTCTTTTCAAATGTCACCTTTTCAGAGGCTTGCTAAGACCACACTTTCCAAGACAGACTAGAACATCAATCTCCTGCTTTATTTGGTTCATCACTATTATAACTACCTAACATTTCATTCTGTATGTGGGTCCTATTTTCATCATTTTCTATGTTGTCAACTGAAACTAATGTTTCTTCAGGATTTTGTTCAGTGCTCTTCAACCAGTGCCTAGTTCAGTGCCTAAAAAACTGTCGGTGTTCAATATATGTTCAAAAAATAACGTGAATAAGTGGCATCAAGATGTCAGTATAATATGAGATTCTCCTTTGGTGCTGTACCTGGGTTAAAAAAAAAAATTAATAGAATGAATAATTTTTGCAAAGATAGTATTAACATTGAGGTTTGGGTTCTTTAAATTATATCAAGGAATTAGCTATCTAGAGTCACCTAAAGATCTGCAATTTTGACTTGCTAATTATTTATAATACTCCAAAAAGCCTAAGTTGAATCACATATAAGTAAGAGAGATCAGTTAATGAGTTATAGGTTTTGGAGTGAGATGTATTAAAGATAAAATTTGTTCTCAACTATATCTTCTAAGCCCTCAGACAAAAAACTAAAGTAAACCTCAGTTTCCAAAACTATGATCCAGGCAGATAAGATTGACCCACAATGAATTGCTTACATATATTAAAATCATTCACTATGAAAGATAGTACATGACATAAAGCAAATGCATAATAAATGGTAGCTATACAAAAATAATATAAAATAACAATATGTAAGCAATCAAAACTAAAGTTTATGTGTAATTTTGTAAAAAATATATCAAAGTTTTGACTGATTTTTGTAATTGATACATAAAAACATTATTAGAAATTATTTGTATTTTATAGGGAAAATCTTTCAAACTGCAGTGTAAAAGATACAAAAAATAATAAGACCTTTATAATGGAAATGATGGAGATCACCATTTCATGTTTTCATTTGCATAACCTGAAGTCATAAATGTCCCTGAAATTCTAAGAGTACCAGGTAGTAATGTATGTGAGTAAAGCTGTAGAAGTGAGAAAGATAGCAAACTGGAGACATCATCTAAAGGAGAGAGCCAAAGTGCATCTCTGGCCAATAGTTATCAAAAAAGAAATCTGACCCCTTTTAGTAGCTCTTCTGTTGTTTTTTTTTGTTTTCAGAAGACAAATACCCAAATATTTTTAAGAAATTTCTTTATCTTGAAATAACAAATACCTTCAGTCTGGTGATATCCTATTTGTTGACTTCTTGAGTAGATATCACATTTACATTTATGGGGACTAGAGTGGATTTGTTACCGGTTGCAGATTGTGCATAAAAGCTAATGAGTTTCAGACTTATGATTAACTGCTTTGTTGCACTTATCACGATGATATCATTGCTGGTTCATATGTGTGTTGCCCCTGTACTGTGAGCACCTCTTGGGCTGAGAATGTCTTGATCATTTTATATTATAGTTCCTGATACAGTACTAAGTACATAGGAGCCACTCTTCCCAAAATGTTAGCACAATAAATCCACAGTAAAAGGCTGTACTTCTATATGGTTGTACCTAAAGAGACTAGGGGGAATTGCAGTCCATAGGAAAGTTAGTGAGTGCCTTGGCTCAGTACATTTGTGAACCCAACAAGAGACGGCGAGAAGCTTTTATTATGGGAGACAAAAGGTAGAATCTCCAAAATAAGAATGGAGAATGTCATTTTTCTTTTACAGTTCTACTGGAGTTTTAGAGTGGAACAGTACTTTGTTGAGGAAGATGTCTTGCCTCTCACAAAACATTTAGCATCTCTGGGCCTTGTCCACTGAATGGCAATAGAGCACCCTGATTACTGTGACAACCAATAACAGAGTTTGCATTCTTTGTTGAGAACTACTGTGGAAGACAGTAGAGTCACTAACAGATATAAATGTAGAAACCGAACAAGACTTCCCTTCGTTATTTGCCTTTTCAATGAACCAAAGACTTAAGGGCTCCAAAACCCACTCACAAAAAGTAGAGAAACCAGGACACAGATCTGGTCCAATGATGGTCCATTAAGGCAAGATGAAGTCTTTTAAAGAAATCAGTTTTAAACATCAAAAATATCAGCTAAAATACCTTATTTAAACAGCTAAAGAAAGATCAATTTCAGAGCAGCCAAGACTGCAGAGTAATGAGAAAATGCATTGGAACAAGAGTAGATGAGGAATAAATACTTTAGCAAAATATCTAGGGATAACTTCACCCTGTCTTTACCTCTACAGGTCATTTAAATTTGATTGAGTTAAAGGGCTACAGGCAGCAGCAGAATGGCACAGTCAAATGAATAATTCTCTGTTAGGGCCAATCTCAAACACCTAACACCTGACTTCACATTACTTAAATGACTTAAGAGTCTTAACTTTAAGAAGAACAAGAAGGAACTTCTAAAAACCTCTGAGAATTTCTAAAACAATTCTTGCTCATGTCTAGCTAATGTGAATTTTTGTCTGTTTCATCCACTCCAGTGTCTTTCATATCTACACAGCATCTGGCACATAGTAAGGGCTAAGTAAATATTAATTTGCATAAATGAGTGAGTGAAGAAATAAAATAAGTGTTTAAATCACAAAGGAGATATTCCTCTTTGAATAACTCCTTCTCCCTCGCCACAGCCACTTTCTGATGCTATCCTTCCCATCTAAATTCTATATGGGTATGAGAGTTCAGTTTGTTTTAATATTCTGATACAAGAGTTTCTTTTTTATTTTCCTTTCTTTTCTATGTTTTCCTTTCTATTAATACAGAACCTGATACAGGTTCTGAAGATTAGGGAAAGGCTTTAACAACGTTGTCTCCTTTCCAATTGTCTTTAAAGACTGTTAAGGGAAGCATATTGCATTTTTTGGTTGCTAGTTCCATAAGTCAGCTTTTTGTTTTTGTTTTTAGTTGCAATGGATCATTAATTCATTCATTTTCTATGAGATACCGGAGGCTATTATGATTAATACAAGGGACACTTGATGAAGAAAAAATTTATGGGAGGGAGACAGAATGCAAGAGGCCCCTCAGTAATGTTGGAGGAAGGGTAGGGATTGGAGAGAACAATCTAAGTGCCAGACACATGGGATCAAATGGAAACCATTGAGAAAAACACTGCTTAAATGCCTTTAATATACAAGGATCAGACTTCTGACATTACTTGTATATTGAACTCTGGTTGATCTGCTGTCTCTAAGGTACAGCTCCATCCTAGAATACTGCCAACCTTGCACATAACTAAGTAGTCCACATAGGCAAAGGCTTGCACCACAGCTCAGTTGAGTTTTGACAGAAGACCTTGATGGCCTCGTATTCCAGGAGAAACAAGAGAATTGGAGGTTGTAAGGAGATACTTTGTCAATCACCTCCCTAGTCCCTCTGGGAGACTGTCATGAGATACTTTTCTTTGCCTCCAATGTTCTGAGGAGGTATGAAGCTTTCTGATCTGCATCCATCACATCAGAGCTGTGGAATATAAAACCACTTAGCTGCATTCTAGAATCAGCTCCACAGCAACAGGTTATCCCACGATTCATGTTACAGTCACCTGCCCCTGTTGTTTCAATGTCACCTTTTTTGTTACATGGACTAAGGATCCTAAGAAGTTGACTGGCATCTTTAGCATATATTTCTTTTTGCTGTATATATAGATGTAATAAAATGCTTAAATCTAAAACTGGCTTGGGCCTATCTTTACCTTGCTTTATCTTTTATGTATGAGATTGACACTGTCCAATGTGCAAGCAAGGAGATAACTTTGTACCATATGCACTGAGAATTCTAAGCATCAAAGCATTCAGAGGGATCCATGTTTGTGTCTACATGTGGCATGATCTTTTGTTCCCCTTACATCAGAAAACCATCTAGAGTCTGGTTGTTGGAACACCTCTAAGAAAACTATGAGATCTGGAAATTGGCTGGTGAAAAGGAATGATCCAGCCTATTGTTGAGCATGCTATTCAACTGACAGCAGGGGTAGTTTAGTGAAGTGTGGGCTCTAACTTTAGTGGTAGATTCTATTTCTATAAATCTTGGTTTTATTCTCATCTTAATGTACCCACTGTCACCAAATTGAACAGAAAGTAGAAAAGTTAATTAGCAATCAGACACAGAAACAGGTATAATAAATGAAAAAAAAAAATTGGATGACAGGATAAGCGAACCTACTCATAAGATTTGGTAAATTATCTGCCTTAACTTAAATTGGTAATTGGAGAAGGCACAGAACTGGAAGAAAGTCTAGGGCAAAGAGAGTGTATTGGTTTACCAGGAAGTGCAATTAATAAGAAAGTGCATTAGTGATCATTGTTGAATACCTGAATTAAACTATACTTGAATATGAGAGGACATGGCACTGATGACAAAATGAGACATGATTGAATGAATGACAAAGAACAAGTGAATTGGGCTAAGAAACAAGAAACATAAATTCATGGTACTCAATTTCTTTTTTTAGGAAACAGTAAATAAAAAAATGCTTATCTTCACTGAAAAAATCCTTAAAACACAGTTACCTACAGTATAAGTTCCTTTAATTAAAGAAAAAATAATGATCTCTGAGAAGTATACATAAAAATTTTCACCTTTTCCTGCTTGCAATCCTAAATCAAAAAAGGCTCTAAGAAGCCTTGCCCTCTCCCACAATGTTAACCTCTGTCTTATCATCTTCTATTTTTAAACAAGGCATTTCAACAATATTTAATGGTATACTTATGTGTTGGTTTACATGTTTCTAATTTGTTTCTCCATCCTAAATGCCAACCTCAAACATCGTAAGGGAATAAATTATGCCTATTTCCTTCAACAATGTACGCCTATTGCATAGCAATATACCTGACAAATAGTGAGCATTTGGATGCATCTCTTGATTAAACAAATTTATGGCATTTAACATGTATCCATATCATCAGAAAGTATCTGTCTCGGTTGACAGATGGGTTGTACAGCCAGCCTCTCTACTTAAGGAAAGGCCACCCTGAATATGTATAATTTCTTAATTAAAATAATCTGTTATAAATTATATTATGCTCTCCTGAAGAATTAATTTTAAACAAAAACCTATTCAGATATGACTGAGCTAGCAATACACATACATACTATTTAACCAAAAGAGAATATGAGACTAATCATGTATTGTCTTTTTAATATCATCTTGATTCTATTTAGCATTATTATCTCTTTTTTATCTCATTTTTACCAATGAGGACATTGAAACAGAGAAAGGTCAAGTAAATTGCCTAAGAATAAAGTCTTAGATACATGCAGAGCTGCGATTTAAACCATGTTGTTATGCTAAAGAACTACCACAGAAATGTTCATAGGAATTTATTATACATTTAGGTTTATTTCAAATATGAGACAAATGTATAAGCTTCTTCAAATCACATGCATATACTAAAAGAAAGAATTCTTCACATTACAGAATTAAAAAAAAAAACAGCCTAAAAAGACAGACCTATTTCAATGCTGGGGCATTATTCTTGTAAGAAAAAGTATGATTTTTATTGAGTAGATCTTTATTTTTTTAATGGTAGAAAAATATTCTAGAAAACTAACAGAAAGATGAAGACTAAAGAAGATACAGAACTGGAAAAGTAACTGAAAACCAGAGAATAAACATTAAGTACCTAGAGAACAAAATTTCTCTCATTGTAGAAAACACTAAAGGTTTATCATGTCTAGAAAAAGTAAAAATGCATGCTGTGCTTCATTTTTCATTTTTCTTTGTTTCTAAGTTCAAGGTTAGGAATGTGAAATCCAGTAGATTACAAATTATAGTCTAAACAACCCACAAAGCAAGCACAAAATATTATCTCAATAACTTATTTTCTTTTTACTATTGCACCCTGAGTTTAAAACATATATCTAATAACCAAATTGCACAAGTGATTTAAAGCCTTCACTGTGACCTTGTTTATAGTGCTCTTGATATTTTTTGGATATTAGAGAAAAGAAACAAATATATCTTACACTAATTATGATTTTCTTTATAATTATGATTCTCTAAACTTCTTAATTTTATATACAAATCTATATAATTACAGAAATCAAATACAGCTGCATGCTTTAGCGTTAACAAACTAACAATCTTCTTCCTAACTTAACTACAAAGAGCAGGTTTTGAAATTCATATGAGCAAGTCCCGTCAGCAGAGGGCAGAAGAGATGACAACTATCATGTGAAACATGAAAATGTTTTTAGTTAAATAAAATCATGCACGTTTTTTAGCCTTAAAATTTTTCAAGGCTAAAATCTACATTCTAATACATATATAAAAATAGCATTCCTAGCAAGGCAAAAAACTCACAAAAAAATTTGTAGTGAACAGAAGCAACTCTCACATACACAGTGTATTTTCCCATTTCATGGAGACCAAAATCTAGATACTCATTGTATATACTGTCTGTAAGTTCAAGGATGATTGAATGATCCTTTCAACTCCACAGACAAGCAGACTTCATTGACCTCTACAAACAGATACTAATCCAGCAGAGAGTTTCTTTAGGAATGGTTATTCTTATCATTGTTCTTTGTGGCTTCTTTCCTAAACTTACCAGTGGGAAAAATAATGTGGATTTTAGAAACATTCTAAAGTATTCTTAGTAATGCTCACATCTTTTCTGTTTGGTCCAAATAACCTAGTTATTTTACTCATTATCCAGTAACTTTTATGTCTGTCTTTCATAATTTAAAGAGGAATTCCAAGGATTGCACATTATTTTTTCATTGGTAAATAAATGAACAAAGGAGATAGTTGTATTTCTGTTGGACTGTGTGCCTTATAAGCATATAGAATTGTATTCATATGAAGGGATCAACATCTCTCTCCAACTATTGCTCTATTTTTCTGCTCTCATTTAGAACTAAAATTCCACAGAAGTTTTTTATCATTGTTCAACTTTCTCTCCCCTTTTCTTTTCTTATATATAACTTTTTGCATAAAGATTATTACTGAAAGTTATCAAGTCAGAAGGTGAAAAGCTGATATATATGGCATATTTTCTCCTCATTTTCTTACATCAGCTGAGCAAGACTACTTTACCACTGACCTTCTACTCTTCTATCAGCAGACATCGATAAGAACCCTATATTCTTTGATTAAATACTGGGTTCACTTCTATGGTCTTCCCACATATATCACCAAGGGTCAAAGTGAAAGTCTAGGTTCAAGAGCCCTTGGAAAGTCCCCCACATCTCCTAATTCCCCTACGCTCACTTTGCCAACATGTTCCACTTGGCGGCCAGTATTCACTTCATTAAGTTTTTCATCGAGTATTGCTCCAATCACCACCAAAATGCATTCAAACTGCCATAAAGTCTGCATTCTCCCTTTATGAGCTAATCTCCCTCCCTTACCAAACCCTGAAATATTGCTCATCGGAACTGATAAGTTGTCTGCTAACTGGTTTCACTTCAAATTCATGGCACTTTCCTTGAATGGGCTCTGAATGCTACCCAGTAATCATATCAACATTCCATATTCTATTCATCATCCAATTTTTCTAGAAGACATATCTTCTTCTCTCTCACAAATTTTCAAATTAGCTCCCATGTTCTTCATCACTTTGGGTGACTATGTTTTCTCTTTTGCTGACTTGCATTCTCTTTTATTTGAGAAACAATCACCCATCTATCAGCATCATTACACATTTTCTCTGCCTTTTCTTCTGTCTTTGGAGATGAACTATCCTTGATCCTGGTTAGGGCCATCCCATCTTCTTGTGCACACTACCCATCCTCTCTTTCTTACTCATGATCTCTCTCACACCTCTCTTTTTCTCCCTCTCTCCCTCTCTCTCTCAACTTCTCTCTCATTTCTCCTTCTCTCCTTCCCTCAACATTTCCCCCAATTCAACTTTATCATTTCCTTCAACTTTAAAACTGTAGTTATTTCTTTCACATTAAATAAAAGAACACTGTTGACAGCAATCCTGCACACTGATTAACTAAAAACCAATTCTCAATCCTCATCTTTATTTGACTTATGTTCTTAATATGAAAGAATTTAGTTTTCATGATCATATATCTGTCCTATGATCACAGTTGACAGAATACACCAGTATTCCTTTAGGAAAATCTATTCAGGAAAGTGAAACAGAAAATCTGGTAGGGTTGAAGCCAGAAGTAGTATGACTTTCTGATCCCAACATATGCATAAAAAGTAATTGAAGGGAAGGAAGGAAGGAAGGAAGGAAGGAAGGAAGGAAGGAAGGAAGGAAGGAAGGAAGGAAGGAAGGAAGG
>JAKSZT010054334.1:21398820-21459523 GCA_026826555.1 Tolypeutes matacus
AGGAAGGAAGGAAGGAAGGAAGGAAGGAAGGAAGGAAGGAAGGAAGGGAGGGAGGGAGGGAGGGAGGGAGGGAGAAAGGGAAGGAGGGAGGGAAAGTAATGGGGAAGCAGGAAGTTAGGGTAGAAAGAAGAAAAATGAAGAAAGATTATTGCTAATGATTAGAGCATCTCCTGATATTCTAGTTCATTTTGCAACATAAACCAGGAACCGAATCTAGGTGTGGTTCAGTGTGTTTGCTGATGGGGAAAACAGACTTCCATCCCACATATTTAAAGTGTATAACTCAGGTTTTTAAAATATCAGTGCACTTTATATGGCATCAACAATACGTAAAGGTGTTCATAAGCCCTGGCCAGGCAGCCAAAAATATCTACAGCTTTTCCTTGAAACAACTTTGCAACTACCAGGCATACACAGACTTGAACAGATTGTTAAATATTCAGCAAGAATGGAGTAGGAATATCTAGATGACCCAGAATAAATTAGAAAATAATTGGAGCAGTCTAGGGAGAGAAATAGCCAGTTAATAAGCTAAGGCAAGTATAAACACAAATTACACTTTCCATAAATTTCTTTTTGATCAAATTATATTATTAAACAGTTCTTTTCTTGTTTTTCTCATTACATTCATTCTCTTCCCTGAAAATATTTAGTTTGGTGAAAAATTTTTGGTAAACATTGGCACATTTTTCAAAATATATAGAACTTTCTTATTTATGTTTTAATAATAGTTCATTTTATTATATAGAGAATAACTGTTTTCATACAATGCAGAGCTTGTTCCTGTTTTCCATTTCCCTCTGTTGAATAAAGTAAAAATATTTTAAAAATATGTGACAGTTTGATTGCATGATATATTCCATATTCAGGTATAGTCTTTCAAAAAAAAATAGCCAAAATCAATGTCAAAAATCTCTTTGCTAGGGTTAATTTGTATAAATAGAATTCTAATAAATTGTATGGGCCTCATGTTTATGGAATATTGAGGATGCATAAAGTTTTTAATACACAAAAATGCATTACAAACACTCCAAGTAATTGTCCCTGTCTTTTAGAATAAATAACAATGCATAATATCTCACTGGAAATTAAAGGAAGGACAGAAAATTTGTAAATTTATGAAATTAACAAACTTTAGACAAAAAACTTTCATTGTTATTTTCTCGGCTTCCACTCATACAGAAACCATTTAGGTAATAATTCTGTTTAGATTAATGTAAGTGGAATCATGTCTAAAACTTGCTAGAAAGAGATTCTTTGAAATTTAATAACTTCCTACAATACATTCAGCTAGAATATTCCTATAATGTACTGTGAAAATTGTGGCATACCATTTTTTAGATCTTGTTAACTGATTCATAAAATGTGACATTTCTTATGCCATTTGCAAGACAGTTAATTTATCCAGAAAATCTCATGATATTCTCTACACTTGAAAAGCTTTATATTTAGTAATAAAAACTGTTTTTGAAGAGATAGGAGCAATGTAGATGTACAATGTGGTAAATATTAAATTGTGTTATAAACTGTAAAGTAACTCATTCCAGAATGCTGTAATAGTTTCCAGATCGACAAGGTGCAAAACAACTGCAATAAAATGCTAACTATCAATTTGGGGCAATATTTTTATGTAGCTGTAACAAAGCTGTAGAGGTGAAATCCAACCTATTAATTGTATATGCTTCTCTAAACAGCGTCATTGCAGAAAATTTTGACATTGGTAATAATACTATTTTATAAACAAGCTACATATGAAATATTTGGCTGCAGTTCTTACTTTTAGAGATAAATGATCAAAATACACTATCTCATTTGGGAAAACATCAAGTGCTATTTTCTAAAGATTTAACATTATATCTTTAGTAATTGAAAACAGAGGGGAACACAATGGTTTTACATTTTTTATTATGTTTTTGAAGTAGAGTTTTAGGGTGATTCTATATATATGCTATATGTAATGGACATTTGAAAAATACTGAATAAAATACTATAAGAATCAGTAGATAGTCAAGATATGTGAAAAATAACAACAAAAAAATTCTTTCTGTCATTGATAAATAAAACTATATGCTATTACATCCATACTTTCTTGGCTACACATTCAGAATTTGACTATTCCCAAGGGAAAATCATAATTCATTTTAATTTTTTAAAAAAATAAATACATTTAATATAGTGAATATAACCACAGTATACTGAGTATAATATTTTTAAATGATTCCAGCTTTTACAGAAAATGACTCATTTATACATTTTAGCAATGGCCTTCAATTGCCTGAAAAGTAGTAACATTATACGTGCTGACAGTTTAAAAATTATATAAATAAAATATACATTCCTATAAATACTCATTGATGTCAACCACAGGATAAATAGGATATCTCATGTCAAGGATGCAATTTGCCTATCAACCATTAAAATCACCATAAAGCACATGAATGTAGTTTCTCTATAATTCATATCATCCTTGCATTTTATAAATCATATGTTAATATTTACTGGCAACTTTATTTTTTTAATCATAATAATTTTTTTTTATTTTTTTAAAAGATACTTAGATTACCTAAATGTTACACAAAAAATATAGGGATTCCCATATGCCCCATTCCCCACACCTCCCACACCTTCCCACATAAACATCCTTCATTAGTGTGGCACATTCATTGCAATTGGTAAACGCATCCTGGGGCTTTGCCACTGAGCATGGACCATAGTCCACATTGTAGTCTACACTCTCTCCCACACAGTTCTGCATGTTATGTGATGACATAAAATGGCCTATATCTGTCTTCATAATGTCATTTAGGACGACTCCCAAGTCCTGAAAAAAAAACCCATATCACAACTCTTTTTTCCCTCTCCCTGCCCCCCAGAGCCTCCAGTGATCACTGCCTCCAGGACAATGTTGTAATTTCTTCCAATGCTAAAATCACAATATGTCTTAGTAGAGTATCAGTAAATCCACTCTAGTCCAACTTTCTTGATGTGCAGCATTTCTTAAGTAATGAGGAGGTGTTGTTTGAGTTGGTTTATGGAGCATAGAATTTGTGCAGCAAGCATGAGATTATACTACTGGCAACTCAAAAATATAAATAAATAAAAGGATTCCAGTATTTATTTACACAACAGCATGGATGACACAATCACTGAATTTTCAGTAGGACTCATCTCACAAGGGAAAACAAAGTTTGAAAGGGAAAAGACAATGACTTCCAAGAGGCTACTTTTATTAAGACTTTTCCATCATTACGTTTATTAGTGTTTGGAAAGCCAGAGTGCCTTAGCAATTGTGAGCAGTAGGGGGAGAGAATGGAGGAAGTCCAAGAAAAGTAGAGGGAGTAAGGGAGGGAGAGAGGAAGCACTGGAGAACTACAGAAAATCAGGGACAGAAGAGGCACATTTTAGCAGCACCAGAGTATGGAAGTAGCACAGTGAGGAAATATTTCAAGAAGTGTTTTTCAAATTTCTTCGTTACAGGTTTCCTTAAATAAAACAAAACACTAATTTCTGCATTATTTTCCAAATATTTCAAATTTCAAGGATTTCAAATATTTTCAGAGATATGTGTTTTTTATTACAATGCTGCCTTAGTGAAATCTCATTTTTATGGAATACATATTTGGGCATTTTTGATATTTTGGATTTAAGATGTTATACTCAGTACACCTCAGATTAAATAGCTATCCCTAACTTGGGGAGACCATCTTCACCTTGATTATATTATTTCTTATAAGAATTCTGTCTTAAAGATATGTTGTGGGCCAGACTTATGCTTTAATACCATGGGAAAACGGTAAAGTACAATTTGTGATTTGGGGATTACCTGATATTTAAAACCACATGTGTTAGACAGAGAATCAAATTTGGTATTGTTAGCACTGGAGAAATAGAACTAAACACAAAATCTTCTCCCAACACTCCTACCCCACCCCACTTTCACAAATAACAACAACCAACTTTCCACAATGGTTGAAGAGAAAGGAAAAATATATATATTATTGAATAAGACTTAGGCCAGAAGTGATGCATCAAAGATAATCCACTAAAGAGATTGCAAAGAAAGAAGGAAACCTTACACTTGGATATAGTCAAGCAGATACCACCTGTTACATAGATGTTCTCAAAAGATGACTTGTCTTCAACTGAATGGACTTGACAGTACCAATTGTCACTCATAGTTCTTTTTAAATTCACCTTGTAATTGTGGAGGTGTTTTTGTATGCTAATTTTCTCAATCCAAAGGAATAATAAAACTTCTCATCTCTTTATGACAGACATCTAAATTAAACTCCTATAAACCTGGGAGATAAGGGTACTAACTTCCTTGATGTTTACATTTAAGAGAGATGACCCAGAGACCCAAGAGAAAAACATTCCTAGGTTGTAAAACTGGCAAAAGGCTTTATAAAGATTTATATACATCTCAAAGGTGCATAAAAAAGATTTATAATTACAAGTTTTCTAAAAAATTCTCAGAATAAGGATGGGGGAGGGTCTTTCTTTTTTTTCACAAGGGAAAAAGTAATATACATTTTTTTAAAATTTGCTTTTACCCTTTCATTAGGAAAGTCTACGAAACTGATAAAGTAGAATAAAAAGCCACCATAATTTTGGCATCTAGGAATTTATTTTTATCCACCTTCCATAAAATCCACTGTATTAAGAAATGTGATTACTTTCTGGATAAAGTATTCCTAGGATTTAACTGTATTCTACAATGGGATTTTACTTTTCTAAGGAATTAAATTCTGCTGTAAGACTGAATTCTAACATGGCTTAGAAATACTGATATTGGCTGCTTGCCATTAAAAACTAGGAAAAATTAATGAGATGCCTAGAACATTGTGCCAAGGACAAGGAGATAAACTATCCATGTAGGTATGCCCAAACAGTTCTAACAAAAATTTGTAATCTGTGGAAGACACACTATGGCAAAATTGCTAGACTAGACATGCTATACCGGACATTTTAATTTCCTTAGAGTTTGCTGGATTTGGATTCCGTTCTTGTAACCTAAAGTTAAAAAAAAAAAAAAAAAAAGATTTAAATTTTGCCAGAATTCTGTCTCTGGATGCTTGCCTGCAAGAGAAAAAGCAGTAGGCCTTGACCCAGCCTCAGTCACTATCAGTTACTGAGACACTCTCTAGGGGAGAATAATGGGCAACAAGCAAAGCCATTCCTGGAGATCAGCTAATAAGCTGAAAAATAAAAGACTGTTTCTTCCTGTCCTCCAAAGCTACCTATTCCTCTTCCTCTAGGACAGGCATCTAGGACAGGGTTGGCAGAATTTTTTTCTGTAAAGGCCCAGATAGTAAATATTTCAGTGAATACAAGTAATCTGGTCTTTATTTCAACAACTCAACTTCACCATTGTAGCATTAAAGCAGCCATAAAGAATACATAAACTGTGAGTATGTGAGTGTTCTTATACAACTTTATTTACAAAAATAGGTGGTGGGCTTGATTTGGCTTATTGGCCATAGTTTGTTGGCCCCTGATCTAGATTACAGACAGCAAATACATGTCTATCTGTATGGGAGGAATGTATCATGAAATGCCAAATTGGTTGTTTTCTGTATATACCTTCCTTTCTTATCCACAACATATACAAATGGAATTATTTTTCTCTTTCCAGTCTATATGAAGCAGAATAAAGATTCAAAGAAACACATAAATTTAAGCTTTGCATAAATGCTACTAGCCTGCTTTCAGGGACCTTTTTCCCTTTCTAGAGAATATAAGAGATTTGTCCTGGGAGATGGTATAACTTTGTAACTGCTATTGTTGCCAGTTAGCCCATTTCCCTTGGGAAAATCTGTTTCCCTATAGATCATAACTGCTGACCACAAGATATTAATTGTAAATGTTATTTTAGTTTGCTTCCATTCCTTTATTATCTTATTGAGGTAGGTTAGTACAGGAGACTAGGGAAGTCGGCTGGTCTGAATAAAACCTTAACCATCACAGCTGATGCCCTGCAAAGAACATAGCCAGGAGACCTAGCCAGGAAACCCCTAAGGGGAGGCAGCTGCTCCAAAACAAAGCTGCAAACCTTAAAGCCAGAAAGCCTGCCAAGACCCTGGTCATGGGACCCCATTTGAAATTCCCAGGCTCAAAAGAAGCCCCGGATAACTCCAAACAGAAAGACCTCCCCATTGGTTCTCTTATAGCTAATACATGAAGATAGAAAGGCAGCCAATCAGAAGAGCAAATAGCTGGGGTCCCTCTCCAACATGGGGAAAGGGAGAGGAGGGAAGAACGGACTTAATAAAGCCTACACCGAGGGCCCAGGTGCATCTTTCTGCCTGGAGGACGCTGCACTCGCATCTAGGGTGTGCACTATCTCTTTTCTCTCATTTCTTAATAAGCACTTTTACTTGCCTCATTAACCTGGTGCTTCCCTGAATTCTTCCTTGTGACATAGCCAAGAACCTAGAAACCACCCTCTGGCAACATTTTGATTTACAGCTTTTCTATAATTTGAAACAATATGTTTTTCCCCACCTGGCTTAACTTTTATCAAATAATATAAACTGTTTGTTTAGTTTAGTGTCCTTACTTGTTATCTTATGTTGATTGAACTATTTAAGACTCTGCTGTAACCTGTAACCATGTGTATTGCCCCAGCAATACATATAGTTTTAGCTCAGTTAAATTTCTATCCATGTTAGTGTTATTTTATGTTAATGAAGCAATTTACAACCTACTGTAACAGGTAACCCAATGCTTACCCAAGTAGGCTTTTGCCAATTTTCACGAGCAGCTTCTTGGATCCACCCTAACATACTTCCAATAAAATGAATATTTACCTCTCTCCTCTCTCTTTCTCTCTCTCTGTATATGTATGTATGTGTATATGTATATATCACTATTTCCACTTCCATAAAAACCCTGGGCTCTTTAGATTTGGGGAACTAGATTTGAATTTGTCCTTTTAGCTCCTTGTCTCCTTACCAGCAGCCATATAATTTCTTTCTCTCTTTGAAACCTTTATGTCACAGAATTAATTTTTGTGTACATCAGATAGTGAGCCCAGTTTATGCAGCAACAATGAAGAGGAGAGAGATGACTATTCAAATGAGAACAGAATAGTCTAAAGATACAAGGTGTTTTCAAATAAGAAGAACAAAAACTTTCAATCACAGGTTATAAAGAATTCTGAAAACAAAGTGTGCTTGAGCATGGACTACTCTCACCCCATGCCAGAAAAAAACTGACTCTGTTTAGGCACTCTGCTCAGCTGAGAATCAATGCCTGAATGAATGGGACCCAAATTTACACTACCTTCATAGCACAAGAATATGCAAACCAATACATCAGCATCAATGCTCAGCAAAATGCAAAAGACAGTATAAGAAAAATCCACAAGTACATGAAATCCTCACAAAAAGGAAACACTTGTGATTGAAATCACATTAAAAAATCAAGGAAATAGTCAAAATGAGGTAGTTGCAGTAGACAAAATAAAGAGCACAATTACCAAATGACCTCTTGATCATGAAAGAAAAATCTGGAAAGCCTATAAAATATTATAAAGAAAGAAAAGAAATAGAAGGCTCTAAGAAAAAAAAAAAAAATCCTGGTATATTTAAACAAGGAAGATAAATGAAATTATAGAGAAAAATCATGTGGCTTCTAGAATAATAAAAAACAAACAATGGAAAACTTTGCAGTTTGTTTAATGGTGGCTCCCCCAAAATATGGCCACATCCAAATCCACAGAACCTGTAAACGTTACTTATGTAGCAAAGGGTCTTTGCCGATATAATTAAGTTAAGGAACTTCAGATCATTTTGGATCATCTGTGTGATCCTAAATCCAATGATAATTGTACTTATAAGACTGATGCGGAGATGGATTTGGCATATGGCAGAGAGAAGGTGATGTGAAGAGGAAGGCAAGGATTAGAGTGATAGGTGGCCAGGAATCAAGGAATGCTGGCAACCATGGAATAGAAGAGGCATGAAATGGATTCTCCTCTAGAGCCTCTGGAAGGAGTGTGGACCTCTCTATATCTTGACCTCCAGAACTGTGAGATAATAAATTTCTGTTGTATTTGATCACCAAGTTTGTGATTATTTGATATGGTAGCCCCAGGAAACAAATGCATGGTTAAATGGCAGATTTGAAGAAATTTTTAATAGGCATTCTAAAAAGTGAGTATAGGGGGAAAAAATCACAAAAATTGTTTTTTAGAATTCTCAAGAATGATGAAATACAAATTGAAAAAGTCCATACTCTGTGCAAGAAAAACAAAAATTTAATCCATATCTAAAACTGGCATTGGCCAAAAACAAAGAAAATAACTCACAAGCAATAAAGACTGTAATTTAACTGCATGCAGCCAAATTAAGTACCAATCAACAAGCAATCATAAGGAACATGATAAAAATAATTTGAAATAAATTATAAAAAACCAAGACATAATTTGTGGGACAGAGCTAAAACAGTTTTTTATAGAGAATTTACAGTTATAAAAATTTATATTGGAAAAGAAGAAATATCTAAAATCAATAATCTAAACTTCCAAAATTGAAAGTTAAGAAGTGCAAATTAAACCCCAAGTTTTGTAGAAGAAAGAAAATAGTAAAGACCAAGACTGAAAAATAAATGATGGAGAAAAAACAGTCAAGAAAATTTTAAAATCCAGTGTCTGGTTCTTTGAATAGCTCAACATCATTGATGAAATCTCAGGGAGAGTGACTAAGGAAACAGAGAATGCTTTGCCAATGTCTTGCCTGAAAAAAAAGATACCTCTACAGATTCTATAGATATAAAAAAGAAAATGTTAAGAGAATATCCTAACAGTATTATGCCAATAAATTAGACAACATAGATGAAATGGATAAATTTCTTGAAAACTATAACTGAACAAAATTAACATGTGATGAACAGAAATCCAAATAGTTCAATATCTCTAGAGTACAATAAATTTATTAGCAAAATGTGTCTCACAAAATGTCAAGACACACATAATTTCTTTGGTAAATTCATTAGTAAATTCTGATTTAAATCAACAATAAAAGAAGTATTAACACTAATCTTACTTTCACAACATAGGGGAAGAGGAAACCTTCTTAAATTGTTTTATAAGAACAGCATAACCTTTACAAAGCACCTGACAAAAACTTGTCAAGAACTTCTTGAATAACCTATAAAGAGAAAACTTAAGAAAATAGTATCAAATAGAATCTAGCAATATGCAAAATTAATAATGTAGGGTAACCAGTAGTGGTATATTCCAAAAATGCAAAGGGGATTTAATATTTGAAAACCAATCAACATAATTCACAATATAAGAAGAAAAAAGGAGAAAAACACATAACCATTTCAATAGATACAAAAAAAAAAAAAAACATGACAAAGAAAACACCCAATTTATGATAAAATCTAACAGCAAATTACAATTCAAAGAAAATTTCCTCTTTCTGAAAAAAGAATATCTACAGATGAAAGAGAAAGAAAGCACAGGAAGATGAGGAAGAGGAAGAAGAAGGGGGGGTGGGAAGGAAAAGGAAGAGAAAGAAAAGGAGAGAGAGAGACAGAGAGGGAGAAGAAAAAAGTTTGTTTGCTTTTTAAATCCTACAGCTAACACCATACTTAACAGTAAGATGAAAGTTTCCCCCCTAGAATTGAGAACTTGCAAAGATGTCTGCTCTCATCATTTCTATTCAACATTGCATTCAATACACTAACCAGAGAATTTTAAAAATGAAAGAAAATACATAAAGTTTGAAAAGGAAGAAATAAAACTGTTTCTAATCACAGATTACATTATTGTTTACAGAGAAAATCCTCAGGAATCTATAAAGCAACAACTAGAAGTAATACGTGAATTTAGCAAAGTCATGGGATACTAGGTCAACATACAAAAATTAATTGCATTTTTATATAGACTCAACGAACAATTGGGATATGAAGTTAAAGAAGAACTTCATTTAAAATTAAATCTGTTCCAGTACCACTCAGCCCTTTGCCAAGAAACTGCCTGGAAAGCCACCTACTCCCCTTTTAAAGGGAAGGGATGCCAAAACACACCACACCAATACCAGTCACAAGTAATTTAAATGGTTATGATGCACTCAGGCTTATGCAAAGCAAGGAAATTCCCTGGGAGAGGGGCACAGACAACCAACAATATGATTGTAATATAATATCACATGGAGGGGTTATAGGGAGAGCAGGAGTCCCAATGTAGCTGAGCATTGGGACTGGAAAGTGTTTAAAAGTTTTAGCTGAGCATGATTAAATTTTCTTTCTCCACAATGTCAAAGAAAGGTAAAATAGAGATAAATTGTGCAATACTGATATGCTAAAAACAAAATTTTGCTCAGCAAAACTTAAGACCGAAAAATGGGAAAATAAACTGTTTATGAATTGGAAGATTTAATTGGTAAGATGTCAGTTCTCCCAAACCAATCTATAGATTGAATGGAAATCTGTTATAATTACAGTAGGCTTTTTCCTTACAGTAACTGACAAGCAGATTATAAAATTTACATGGAATTGTAAGTAATCAAGATCCCCTAATGCAATCTTTTAGAACAACTTTTGAAGACCAGCACCTGATTATAAAGTTACTATAACCAGACAGGGTGGTACTGGCATAAGGATAAGCAAATTTAGTCATAGGATTAGAGTATAGAAGTAGACACAGATTTATACAATCATTTTATTATTTTTATATTGGAATAAAATCAGAGATATATCTGTTTGTATCCTCAAATAATTAAAGCTATTACGTTTGTTCTGAGACTTACCTTTATTAGAAATATTACATGAACTTAGTCATGTGATTTTCTACATGTATACAAAAAATAATATATAGATTTAAAATCTTCAAATTTTCTCAACTCTTTGCCAACTTAATGTTAATTTGACTTTCTTTGCATCTTGAGAATTAACACTCAACGTGATTGTTTTACCTCATGGGTAGCTTTCTTAATTTTTATTTTTTCAAGATTACAGCTCAGGCAGGTATGTTAAATTATTTTAAAGGGACAGCTCTTTTACAGCATTTGGAACTGTAATTTTTAAATTGTGCACCACTTTGTAATTCCATTTTAAATTTGTGTAAGTGGTTTTTAATGTCTAGAAGCAAATTGGAGTATAGCTCTTTTAAATATGATATTCCTTAATCTAAATTAATTTTTTTCAGAAATAATGAGGGATATGCTATATATCCTAAACTATATATATTTGAAATAACACAATAGAGGGATGTCATCAGTTTTTTAAAGAACTTAGACAATTTTACAGGAGTATATAGTTGAGTCTGTCCCTGCTTCATTGTGTGCTGTATTCTCTGATACTTGTACAATTATTTTGTGGATTGAATTAGGGGTAAAAAGGCATATTATCATTTGTGGTCAGCATATGAAAGTTTCCCTCAATACTGACTTAGGTGGTTTGTGTACATTTTATAGAAGATCCTTGGTACTTTTTCATGATCAGGGAGAAAATTCATGCACATAGATCCCATATCAGGATTTTAAGGAAGGATAAAGCTATAGACAAGCCAGTAATAATCCTTCTCATTCCATCTGCATTCCCATTCCAGCAGTTATTTTAGACTCATTTATACAATAGTTCTAAAAAATACTTAAGTTCTTTGTAATTATTCCAATATCATTATCTGCTTGTTTGCAGTTGATATTCCTATGGTGCATGCAAATGACAACTTTCTATGACGAATTAATCTCCAATTAATCTCCAAATGTTTAAAAGTAGCTTCCACAGATTCAAAAGAATTTTCAGAACTATAAACAGAACATTATAAAATGCTTCCTTTTGTTAAGGGGGTATTTTGTATGTGCGTGTGTTTTAATTTGCAAGATCAAGGAAAACAGAGTAACAAAATCAAATCAAAAAGCATTGAGAATTTAATCAATGATTGCAAAATAATAAATAAATCATTGGTGTCTCGGATGTAGAACATATGAGAATCCCTAATACATACAAACAAACCAATAACAACAACAACAAAAGTAGTCAGATCCCCTGTGCTCTTCAATTAGACACTAGATTTTCTGTTTTCCTGCTACTTGATAGAGACCAGGTCACCATAAAACTCAGCTTTCCAGTGTTGTTATTTATAACCAGGAAAAACAGAAGCAGACTTGATGGAGAACCAGATTTATTGCTCAAAATTCAATGAGATTGACTCCCAAATAATGAGACTCACCAAAAGAGAGGACCAAATTCTGCCTTGGACACCAGGGATCTCCACAAGAAGTATATCCCGGCTATACATTTTTTTTGAATGGGACAATTTCCATATGGGATCTCAAGAGGTAACTGGAAAAAAAAAAGTAATTTAATTTTGATAAATGCACGGTTTAAATTTACTAGCACTGAGGGAGAAGCAGCATCATATAAAGAGGGGCAAAGAAACAACAACCTGAGAGCCAATGTGATTCAAGCAGTTGAGTGCCTGCCTCCCACATGGGAGGTTCTGGGTTTGGCTCCCAGTGCCTCCTAAAGAAGAAAAACAAACAATGAACATACAATGAGCCTACAATGAGCAAAAAAACAAGCAAAAAAAAAACACAAAACAAAACAAAACAAGCAGACAACAAGCACAGAGAATGAGCAAAAAACGATAAAAAATAATGAGCAAACAGACAAGGGAGCCATCTTGGGGGAAAAACAACAACCTGAAGTCAATATGTAGAAGAGCCGTTTTCTCATTTGTTTGGCAAGCAGAGTGACTTAAAAATACAAACAAAGCCAAAGTGCCCTAAAGTAGTCATCAGATGCAGCAATTTCTATTATTTAACTGCGTTTCAAGGTATCTGGTGAATTCATCTGTGAAGTATGTTTACCTCTGGGAATGACTGCTGTGGACTTTCACTGGCATCTTCATCTTAGTAAAGTCAGAGCCACACCCCACTTCCTTCACCAAAATCCCTCAGCATGTTCAAGGCATATTCAAAGAAAGACACAGTGGCAATTGTGGCTGGAGCAGAGTGATAGAGGTAAGAGTACTAGGATACAAATATTGTGTTTGGGGGAGTAGTGCAAATCTTGTAGGACTTAGTAAGCTAGTATTAGAATTTGAGTTTTCAATCTTAATGAGATGGGACTTTATTAGAGCATTTTGCACAGAAAGTCTTTATCTAAAAGCTTCTTATTAGAAATGTGAAGAGAATAAAAGCTTCAAGGAGCAATGGTTAAAGTACAGCTGCTGTTGAGGAGGACACTGCAATAGGCAAGATTAAAGACAATTGACCTTTAGAAAATGTGAGTAGGTGTGGTAAGAAATGGTTTTATTTTAAAGATAGAGCTTTCCAGAGTGGCTGATATCTTGAAGACAACAAAGTTTTTGGCCTGTCCAACTAGAATAAAATGGAGTTGTCATTTCTTGAAAAGGATTAAATTGAAGGAAAATCTGGTTGAACACTGGGGACATGTCTCAGGCTTTGGACAAGTTTATTTTGAGATGTTTCTTGGCTATACAAATAAACATTCTATTGACTTTGATAAGTGTATCTGGAATTGATGGGAAAAGTTTAGCTAGATATAAATTTGGGAGCTATGGATTTACAGATAGTGCTTAAAACCTGGAGATTGGGTGAAATGCATAGTAAAGAGAAGATGTGATAGGAGTGTGCCCTCAGATGCTTTTATATTTAAAGATCAACACATCAGGACAACAAGGGGACACTAGCAAACCAGTGAAGTAGAAAAACAGTCTGATGTCTTGGAAACCAAAAAAAAAAAAAAAAAAAATCTGGTTTCAGGGAGAAGAGAATGATTTGCTATATCAAAAACTGAAGATAGGTGAGGATTGAAAATTAACATTAGAAATAAAATCTATGGGTAATCTTTAGCCTTCAAAAAAAAAAAGTCCTTTCAATAGACTTCTATGTACAAGTGGTTGATTGGAATAGTTTCCAAGAGAAAACAGAAGAAAAAATAAACATAGGCTCCTCTTTCAAATATTTTGTCATAAACAACTACAAATAAATAGATCAATAATTAGGGGGACTGTGGGATTAGTGTGGTTTTATTTATTTTTAAGGTAAATACTTTGAAGTTTGTTTATGTGCTGATAGGACTGGTATATTATATTCATAAAAACTAATGCTATAGATAATGAGACAAAATGTTGAAACAATGTCCATGCTGTTTTCATCACGATTCCTCTAGGATCATTTACAAATCTTGGAAAACTGGTTATAATATTAATTTGTAAAAAGTTTTGAAAAGTTTTTAAGATGAATAAAGGGTAAGAGCTTACCCCAAATGAAATTAAAACTTAAAAAAATGTAGTAGTATTAGAACAAGTGGTATGTAAGGGTATAAACAATATATCAGTGAAGTAGAAAATCTAGACAAATGTAAGTGTGTACGTGTGTAACTAAAGGATGTAGCAGAGGTTATCATTAGTACTTAGTATCAAAATAATGACTAACAAATAAACGTATTATACACAATTGAATATCCAGCTGAATGTACACAAAATTTAATCAACTTGTACTATAGATAAACATCAGCCGGGTTAAAATTATTTCCAGATTTTTAAGTTTTTATACAAATAATAGATGAACAATTGCTTCAGTTATTTTATCTCACATTTTTCTGATTATTAGGGGAATTCTCCACCTTTTTATATTTTTATTGGCCTTTTGTTTCCCTTTTGTGACCTGCTGTTTTTTGTTTGCTTGTTTTTTGTGTTTGCCCACATTTAATGGGGCTGGTTGTATTTGGCTTGTAATTTTGAAAAGTTCTTCACAAGGTTTTTTTTCAGTTTTATGGATTGCAAATGTCATATTCACATGTGGCTTTTCTCTCTACTTTGTTTAAACTCATAGAGATTTATTAATTTTAGTGCTGTCAAATTAATTACCTTTTATTTTGTGCTTTATGCTTTTTGAGTCTTGTTTAAGACAGCATTTTTCTGCTCTGATAGGTAACAGTTTATATATCCATTCTCTAAATTGTTAGTATAGATATCGTTCAATAAGAGGTGTGGAACAAATCGAAGTGACAGATTAGCTTTACACAGGTATGTAATACTGTCAGCAGTTTGAAGATTCACTGGTAAGGGGTGATGATATGACTTTTATTAAGATAAAGAGAAATTAAACTAGCAATTTGTGCCAATGCAGAAATGTTCATGTCAGAACACTCTCAAATGAGAGTGTTATTTTCTCCATTTCTAAATCAAAATATCATAATGCAGATCCAGATATTGGAGCTCAAAGAAGACATAATATTTCATATAAAACACCAGAAAGGTCTTGAATAAGATGGAGACTAATACGATTCAGGCTATTAGGGGATGTGGTCTCTCCTCACTCCTTCTCCACATCGGCAAGGCACTTAGCCAGACCTCATTGTTATCTCATGCTCTGTCCTGTCACTTACCCTTATCCTGTTCCACAACACACACACCTCACATCCAATAAGCTATAGCGGGGTACAAATCCTACTTTATTTACATTTCTCACAATGTCTTAATTTCTCTAACCTTATAGCCAGTATAACAATTATTGCCTACCTAAATCGTTTCCCTGCTTCTACTCTGGACTTCATTCAATCACAATGTAATTATATCATTCTTCATTCACTTTAAAAATCCTTCAGGACACTCAGAGCTTTCAAGAAAAAGGTAACAGGTTCTTGAACTCACGGTATTCACAATGTGCCTACAATCACATATTTAAGTTCATCTGCCAACAAGCAAACTGCATGTTTCGATAACTCTCTTAGAATATGCTATGCTCTCTTAAGCCTATGTGCTTTAAATGTTGTATTCATCTTACTTCCAATGATTTTCATCTTCTTCACTAGCTAAATTTTACTCATCTTTCAAAGCTCAGAGCATATGCCATCTGTACACTGTGTAGTCAGAAAATGTTTCCTTTCTCTAAGTTCACCTTATACTTTGTGCTTCCCTCTTTTTCGCTCCTTAACACTGAAGTATATCTATTTTTTAATTTACTCTGATTCATTGTAAACTTTTGAGTTTATATTAAATTCTTGCATAAAGAAAATGCTGTCAGTTCTCTCACTATTTGCTGGTGTACTTGACAAAATGGACCACCATTAGACTTATTTATTCTGTTTCATTCTTAATATTTAAGTTAGTACATGCTAATCACCCAGGATGGAATTGCTAAGATATAAGAAAGTCATTCACAGGTCCCTCTTTACGTATCCATCATCCATTTAAGGAAATTGTTTGCATCAAAATATCTCCTGAAAAATAAATAAATAATGCAAATAAAGAAAAAATATATACCCTAATGCCCCTTCTTTCCTCTTTTACCTCCAATAACTCAGCCATAGTTCAAGTCCTCATCATTTGGTTTCAGAACAATTAAATTAGTTTCCTCAGGAGGCTTTTTATTTATTATTGCTCATTAACAAATTAGCCCATTATCTAAAGGGTTTAAAACAACATTTTTTAAATGGATAATTTGGGGGACCAGGAAATCAGAAGGGCTTGGCTGGATTTTTTGTTTGGAACCATGCACACAGTCGCAATTATAAATCCACAGTCGCAATTATAAATCCACTGTGGCTGCAGGCCTCTGGTGTTCTGCTGAGCTTGATGTCCAAGATGGCCTCGCTGTCAGGCTCGCAGTTGGTACTGACTAACAGCTGAGAGATCTGCTAAGCTACTGTCTACATGCCTTTCCAGCATGGTCATCTCAGCCACGGTATCTGGCTGTCCCAAAGCAAGTTTCCCAGAAATTCTTTCAGAAATTAAAATAATTCTGATTCATAATTTACTTACTTATCAGCATTATTTTATTATTCTTAGAGACTTGAATCAGTACACACACCTGCATCGCAAGCTTTTTTGTGTTTTTTTTTTTTGGCATTTTATTTTGGTGCGGTATCCTTTGGAGGTAAATTTAGTATAATGCTAGTTAAGTAATATAAATTGTAAATCTGGCAAATAAGGATTGCGTAAGTGTACATCTGGCAGTTCAATTAGTAGTTTTCAGTAAGGAGACTGTAAACAAAAACAATGGATAAATTTCAGCAACTGCCAGGCAGATATATTTCTAACAAATGAAAAATTTGGGTTGAAAGCATAAGGTAGAGCAAACAGAGCTTCCTGAAATCCAGTATTGTAGACAACATCTTCTTACATTGCTACCACCCCAAATTCTAATATATGACTTTTTCTTTCTTACAGTTGACTTTGGTATGAAATTCAAACACTTTGTCACAAAATTTAATAAATTCTCAAACTGCCTCCCACTACCTTATCTTCCTACCTTACCCTCTTAAATAATCATATAGCTCTTATTGAGCACATATTTATAAAAGAGCAATATTACTAGAAAAATACACAAACACATACATGTACATATGTCTAGGTGGTAGTTACTTACCTAAATAATTATGAACTCTCTTTTTTAACTGCCTGTGTTCAGGTCTATGAAAAGACACAGTGCATGAGGAGATTAATTTATTATTTAATTTCTGTAGCCAGTGCTGTACTTTACAGCTCCTGACACTGTGATTGCATTGTAAGCCTAGGGTCAGTTCAAAGCCGGAGTTGAAAAAAGCCACCCCCTCTTTTTGCTGCTCAGCAGGCTGATCCATGTAATGCTCATGCTTCTCACAGCTTTATTGGGTGTTGATGTTATGTTTCACACAAGCTTTGGAAAGATTTCTTTGCTTGCTGATTTATATCCTCACTTGGTTCAAAGGAGTGATTGGTGTCTACAGTACAGGCAGTACATTCTTATCAACAAAATCTGAAGGGCCAGTATCCTGGCGTGAAATATTATGTTGGACTTGGTAAATGCTTTGGAATATACCTGTGACAGAAAACTTGATTAATATATGCATGCTGTCTGTTGCTATACACTTCCTTTAGCCTGGTCCCCTGTTGTTCTCTTGTTCTATAACCAAGTGAGGTAAAATATAAGCATTCTTATCTCACTTATCAGAATGGAAATGAATCAGAAATTTTCCTTTATGTGATAGGCAAATCACACAACTTCGTTTTGTCCAAGTTCTAAATCAGTCAAATGGGTAAAATAATAATATTTATATTAAATAAATAATACATTTAAAGTGACAGGCACAGAATTACAATTCAATACAATTCTTCTAATTTCATTTGTTTTGATGTTTTGATAATATAAATACAGATATGCAGGTATATGCTTGAATGTACTAAATGCAAAGTAAAACTTCATTTATGAAAAAGATTTATTGTTATTGTAGATATTCTCTTAAGTTAATAGAGTAACTTCTTGTAACTCTATTGATATAAAAACAAAATAAAAAAAGAACATTCAAGAAGATTATTGTGAGATGATTGTTTAATGCATTAGTTTAGATATTGAGTTTAGATATTTGAGTTTTATTAGTATGTTTAGGATATTACCTGGTTTACAAAATAAAATTTATAGAGATTATGGAGATCTATTAACATTCATTCATTAAATTCATTATATTTTTTAGAAATAATGCTTCTATTAATTTCATTTAGAAAATTTTCATGAGGATTATAGAAACATTACCAAACATAGGCAGTTTTGTTAACTAAGCATTATTTTAAGTAAACGTTTTATTAATTAAGCTTATTTTAAAGAAACATTGTGTGAAACTCCCTAAAACCTTTATATGCATAAAAAATGGAGTGTTATTTAATGGCATATGGGAAACATCACATGCATAATGGCAAAATTATTCAATTCTACGAATATTTGTAAAATTCGGCTATGGTTACAATTGATGGCCTAAATAATACTATACAAAGTTTAAATAAAGAATATGAGAACTAAAGAACTTTGCTGAGCTTACAAATATAAAATATTTTTTATTTTTTATATATAAAAAATTTTCTCAAAAAATCACTGACTCACCTATAAAGATCTTTACAATTTTAATATATTTTACAAATGAAGTATGTGAAGAAAAACCAGGATGATGGATGATGGAAAATCATTAGATATGATAAAAAAACATATATTAAATATCAGATTATATAATGCTCTGTGCTAAGCCCTGTGCAGAGCAAATAGAGCTGATGAAGTCTCTATTCTTTATTTCAGTCTTTCCAGTTAGGTAACCATAGCACACAGTAACATGAGAGACTGCAAACATGTCATTAAAATGAATGAGTGCTAATATTTTTAAATTCCCAAATACATCTTTGATAGGAAATTGAGTTACTGCATTATTTTAATCAGACTACTAGAGAGTTGACAGTTGTGCACATTTCAGCTCAGTTATAGACAGGGGGCCACATATAATTCCTCAAACACACCACCTTCCCTTTCCCTTCAATCTCAGCACTTTCTCTTCTTTTTGTCTCCCAATGCTTCTTCTCATGCCTCTTGGCCTAGTTAATCTTTTATATCCCTTTGTCTTATTCAGGTTAAAACAAAAAACAAAACCACAACAACCATAAACTAATCCTTGCTACTTTCAGGCTGTGTTTGGGCTGATATTCCATGGCTCCTGCTCCAAATGCATATTACTATCATAACCCTATTTCAGTTAGTTACTTGTTCTTTTTTTCCAGAAACACAAAGTAGTTAACTTTCATTTTTGTGCCTGATACTTTTTTCATTACCTGATGCATAGTAGGGGATCAATATATATTTATTGATTGCATTATTGTATGAAAGGAGTTGACTTCATTAGTAGGAATGGTAATTTACTTTATAATAGTGTTCTGTCACTTGGGAAAAAACTGAATTGCAATTATAAAACTAGAATCACTAACTTATCAATAAAATACAAATTAGATTTCCTATTATTTCAAAAGATAATGGCAAACCACTGCACAATTATAATGTATGGTATAAAGAGAATTTAAATATATTATTTTGTTTGGTTCACAGAAGGCATTTACTAGCTTTAAAAAAGGGAGGGCATTTGCTCCTTATTTAGAATTCTGGCTTTATGTTAAATGAAATGTGCAATATATGCTAAAGTAGAATATGCTCTTAATGCATTTTCAAGACAGGGGTTGTTTCCAAACATTACTTAACATATGAAATAATAAAACTCGGAATGTCTATCTTCATCACTCTATTTTAAAACAACACAATAGGGGTTGTGTGTTTGTTAAATTCAACTCACAACCAATCAATGATACTGTGAATTACTACAACTGGAACTGAGGATAGAGAGCTGAATGAGATGTGGTTCCTTTTCTCAAGGAAATCTCAATATAAGATGGAAAATAAGTTAGTGCAGTCAATAAAGTATTTGAGTAGGTGATATTACAGAAGTTAAAACATATAAGAACACAGAGTAAAAACCAAAGATGTGTGAATGTGTGTGCACACATGTGTGTGTTATGTGTATGCACATATGTGTGGATAATTATTTAGGATTGGTGGGAAACTGAAGAATAGCTCTCAGTTTTCTGCTGTGACCAAAAGAAAGACCAAAGGAAAAAGAGAGAGAGGAAAAAAACAATAAATAATGAATCAGATGATTCCACATATCCAAGGACAATCAGGCAATCTAGATTATTCATAGCAAAAATTCTCACATTTGACTAGTGTAGAAAACTGGCTTAAATAGGAAAAAAAAATCCTATAGAACCCCCATTTGGTTATTCTGAATTATAACAGGATCTCATATCTATTAACATGAAGCATTGCTTAAAGTTATTATGAAATTATAAAACTAATGCAAGTTTACACATTTTGTTTAAAGAAAACTATAAAATTAATTAATTGGAGTGAAATACATGTTTAATACAGTTTCTGCCAAAATCTGATTCTATATTAAATTAGAAGTACTTTAGCTTTAATTTTACTAATACAGAAAATGTCTGTTCTTGAAAAATAGAAATGCATGAAGAAACTTCAAGGTTTATTTTTGAAGATAAGTGATCTTTCCACTTAATCAAATATCTGCCCGATGAGTCATACTGAAATGCCAATTTTAATGAGATAATATTTGATTATCATATTTAAGTTAAGACAGTAGTTAACTCTGACCCAAACGGCAAACAAATTATGTCTAAATCCTGAAAATACAAAATTGTACCTTAGGTTTATGGTTAGTAGTACCGGAAATATCTGATTCACATCATTTTCAAAGTAATTAAACATAGCTTTCTCCCTGCCAGTTTTAACTGAATGAAGAAATGGATGAGGCAGTCATCTAGAACAAAAACCATTATGATCAGTTGAGAAAAATTGGAGAACATGGTTTGGACCTGAGGCCGAAATGGCTCTTGCTACTACTTGCTACTACTAATTCCCCATAAGTGTAGACCTTGTTATACACAAATCATGTTTGCAGATCTGACACTAAGGATCAGCCAAATTCAAAGTATATCCTGGTCCATGGCATAATCTATCCAGCAGAGAAATCAAAGAGAAAGACCACTCAAGGACGGTAATTTATGAATCAATGTAATGCATCATGCTAATTGAAAAAAGGACAAAAATCACGAAATATTAACCACATTAACTACAGATAATCTCAGTAGAGACAGAGGAAGAATTTGGCAAACCCCAACAATGTTTCATGATTAAAATAAAGCAAAAAAGATAGAAATTGAATGGAACTTCCTCAAACAGATATAGGATAGCTACCAAAAAACCCAAACAGTTAAGATGACATTTAGTGATGAAAAACTGAAACCTTTCCCCCTAATGTCGGGTACAAGAAAATGATGAATAGACACCAATTCTTGTTAACTTTTTAAACTGTATATTCTACAAAGAGAAACTATGTAAGAAGAAGAAATAAAAGGCATCCAGATTGGAAAGGGAAAGGCAAAATTATCTGTATTGGCAGATGACACGTTCTTGTATATAGAAAACGTAAGGAATACCCAAAGAGAACTAATATACAAGGTAGGTAACAATGCAGGTTATAATATAAATATACAAAAAACAATTGTACTTCCATAAACCAAGAGTGAACAAACTAAAATAAAATTAAGTAAATAATTCAATTTAAAAAACATCCAGATAAAATACTTGATTAAACTTAACAAAAGAAGTCCAGGATTTGTACAATAAGTATTACAAAATATCCTTGAAAGAAATTAGAGAAGACCTAAATAAATGGAAAGTCATCCTAAATTCATGGATTGAAAGATGTAACAATGTTAGCAATGAGGAAAGGCACCTCCAAAATATCTATAGATTCAATATATTCCTAGTCAAAATCCAAGCTGGATGTTTTGCAGAACTTGAACAACTGATCATAAAATTCATAAAGAACTACAAGAATTAAAAACACTACACGAAATGACCTTTAAAATAAGAACAAATTTTGAGGACTCACATGTCCCTACTTCAAAACCTACTACAAATTTACAGTAAAAGAGACTGTGTTGTACTGACAAAATGATTGGCATATAGAAGAATGGGATAGAATTGAGAGTCTGGAAATAAAACCTTATGTTAATAGTCAATTGATTTTTGACATGAGTTCTAAGACCAACCAATGGGGAAACAGTCTTCAATAAATGTTGCAAGGACAATTTGATATCCACATACAAAAGAATGAACCTGGACCCCTACTTCATACCATATACAAAAAATAACTCAAAATAGATCATAAATATAGATGCAAAGAGTAAAACTATTTAAAAACTAAGAAGAAAAGGGAGTAAATATTTACAGTCTGGGATTGGGCAATGGCTTCTTAGATAAGGCACCAAAAGCACAACTGAAAAATTTTTCAGAATTATAAATGTTTTAATACCCAAACAACAGGATGGGAGAAAATGTTTGCAAATAATATATTTTATAAGGGATTTGTATCCACAATATTTATATGGCTCTATACAAGTTTGCAGTTAAAAGACAAATAACAAAATGGGGAAAAAATAGACAATTCCTCAAAGAAGATTGTTATTTTTTTTATCATTGCCTTTGTTTTTGGAGACATTTTGGGTTGCAAAGGAATTGCAGCACTGGTAGGGGAGGATCACTGCAGTGTCTGGTGTGTCAGTGATGGGAGGATATGTGTGGAGGACACACCTGTGGCCTGTGTCTCTGGAGTGTGAGTGTGTTCTTGTGGTTATGGGATGTTGTTTCAGTGGGTGGAGACCCACAGAATAACCAATGAAATATTGAATTCCCACCCTGGTGAGTCCTGTTATGTTCTCTAATAGAATGGCAAGAATCTCTGGAGTACATGGGCAGTGCCTAGCAAAGGCAGGTGGATGCTTGTACTTATGAATCTTGTTCTTTTGAAATGGAAACCTGGCCTGATAATATATTACCTAATAGCTACCTCCTGAGGACCTCCTTTTGCTCAAATGTGGCCTCTTTCTAAGTCAAACTCAACATATAAATTCACTTCCTGCCCCTGAACATGGGAAATGACTCCCAGGGATGAGCCTCCCTGGCACCAAAGGATTAATACCAAGCACCAACTAACAATGTATTTGGAGAAAGACTTGGACCAAAAGGGGGAAATATTAAATACAAACAAGTTTTTATGGCTAAGAGATTTTAAGTGAGTCGGGAAGTCACTCCAGAGGTTATGCTTATGCACATCTCAGTTGGATCTCACTGTCACGGAAAACAATGCCTCAAATAGGGGTGTTCCTGGGGGCTCTGAAGACATCTAGACACTATAGGCAAGGCAGAAAGCCCTACGGAAAGGGCACCCTACCAGGGGGCCTTACCTTGGAATATATGATAACCCATCTCCCCCAGTGTATCAGAGTTTGACTCATTTGTGGTTTTCCTATACATGGTACTATCCTATTTATTTGAACCTATAATTAGCACTATATACATTAAATATGTTTCCCAGAGTCTTAAATTTTCCAACTGTTCATATGCCGGATGAGCCCTGAGTCTCAGCAGAGTTGCAACCAACACCTACTCTCCAGTTCATCAGACTAACCCAAGACAACTAACAAAAGGATAATGATGGGCTATGCCCATACCAAGAATCAGAGTATATTAAACTGCATGTAAGACAGTTCAGTCCATATGCTCTATGAGATCTAAACCCCCTCTGAATCTGAGGCAGAGTGGCCATCACCATCCCAAAATCCTCAAGACAGAGGAATGACCAAACATAATGGGGGAGTGCAACTATGAATTAAAGTAGACTTATTATTATTCTAGTAATGGAAGAACTTGTGATATTGATATAAAGACAGTGGTTACCAGAGGCTCTGAGAGGAGGGAGAGGGAACAATAGGTGTAATATGTGGCATTTCTGAAACATTGGAATCATTCTGCATGATATTACAATGATGGATACCAGCCATTATACATTTTGTAAAATCCTATAAAATTGTGTGGTGCAAAGTGTAAAACATAATGTAAACTATAGACCATGGTTAATAGCAATGCTTCAATATGTGTTTATCAATTGTAACAACACTAATGAAAGATGTTGTTAATGGGAGGAAGTGTGGGAAAGGGTGGGATGGGATATATGGGAATCCCTATATTTTTTATGTAACATGTGTGTAATCTAAAACACCTTTAAAACTAAAGAAAAAATATTATAAAAAGAAACAAAAAAAAGAAACTATATAAATAAACAATAAACACCTTAAAGATGCTCAATATCATTAGCAATCTGGTAGTCGCCCATCAAGATCACAATGAGATATATCATGTCACACAATCTAGGCTGGGTAGAATAAAAAGTCAGATAATAAAAATGATGGCAAGATATGGAGAAATTGGCACCATCCTACACTGCCAGTAGAAATGTAAAATGGCACAGCTACTTTGACAAACAATGTGGCAATTCCTCAAATAATTACACATAAAATCACCATATTACCCAGCAGTTCCACTCCTAGCTATATATTAGAGAAAAATGAAAATATATATACATGCAAAAACTTGTACACGGATGCTTATAGCAGCATTATTTGTAATAGTCAAAAGATGTAAACAACAAAAATATCCATCAACTGATGAATGGATAAACAAAATGTAATGTATTCATACAATGGAATAATATTTGGCCAAAAAATAAATTGCTGACACATGATACGAAATGTACAAACCTTACCAACATTATGCTAAATGAATGAAGCCATATACAAAAGGCCACATATTGTATGAGTTTCTCTTTCTCTGAAAAGAGACCAGAAGGAAGGAGGAATGGGGTGTAACTGACTGCTAACGGGTAAGGGATTTCTTAAGGGCATGATGAAGATATTATGGAACTAGATAGTGGTGATCAATGCCCAACTTTGGGAATATATTAAAGATTGAATTACACCCTCCAAAAGGATGTACTTTATATGTGAATATCTCAATAAAGTTGTTGCCAAAAAAAGGACAATAATTTTAAACATTAACCACTCAGTTAAGAACTACAGACAATTGGATATCAAACCCTTTGCTCTTTTCCTCCACTTACCATCCAGGAATCAGGTAACTCATCCTTCTTCCCACAGGGAAAAGTCTGGAGTTTCCTCCCCTATACTTCCTCAAGATGACTAGTCTTGATAAAGTGTTCTGTATTCATCTTGGAATGTATTTTCTTCTATTTCCGTAAGCTTAAATTTCATGAATTCTAATGGATAAAAATATTTCATAAGGGTAATCACCTAAAGTGATTATTTTAAATCATTTGCAATGATTTAAAAATATAACTGGAATATAATCTTATTTCATTATGTAATTTAAAAATTAAATTTAAGATTTGTTTGAACAAATTTAACACCAAATGAATTAAAACAAATTAGCATAATTTAAATATATACACATTCATATTATTATAATGAGAAATGATATTTATTCACCTATGAAATTATACTTTCACATTTGCATTTGTCTTTCATTTCCCTTTCAACACATCATTTGAAGACATCAAAATTAATATATTGTAAGATTTTATTTCATCGTTTTACTTATAAACATGTCATTTGGTAGAATGACATAAATAGGTATATAGGTTAAAAAAAAAAAAGATACACATTTTTTCAACCACCAAATACATTTGCCTTTTGGAAACAAAAAAGATGTCCCATTCCTCTGTTCCCTTGAAGGTGGTGTGTCCTCTTAGAAAGGCAAGATTAGTCAATTGCTTGTGTAGCACGATGGGGGAAAATACCCAGAGACACTCACTGTGCCATTTGGGATATAGGGTGAATTCCCTGCTTCTCTTTTGAGGATATCTCACCTGGAAGAATCTTACCCATACTAAGTCCCTCCACCCCATGACCATGAACTCTCTTCTGTATGATCTCCTTGTAGACTTTTTTTTAGAATAAAGCAATGTCTAAAGATTTAATTTTTATCAGTATTTCTTGGTAACATCTCCAGACTAAATCTCAATCATGTGCTATTCATTACCAAAGTTTCTTTGGTTCCCTAAATCTGCATCAGGTTGATTTGTTTTTAAGTTCATGCTTGGGATTTTACAGTGAGAACCACGTACAGTGAGTTTTTGATCCCTCTCTCCTTTCACTATATTTGACTTTTAGAAGTTAAGGATGGGGGAGAAATCAACCATTCTCAAGTATCCTTTTGTACTCTGTTCTTCTGAACCCCTAGTTTCTGAGTGATGAAGAGATGTGGGCTATAGCTGAGCTTGATCTCAAATCTCTATAAGCTTAGCTTGCCTCCTCCAGAAAACAAAATTTTTATTTTTGTTTTGTAAATTACCATTTGTTCATTCTAAAATACAGCATTTATCTTTTCCCAAGCAAACTAAAAAGCAAGGTAGTTGCAGTTCTTTAACATCATAGAAGTTGATTGTGAAATGTATGCCCATAATAGAGGAGTGGTCCTATTTGCTTCACAGGATTTGGGGACTTTAGAGAATCATTCTCTCTTTATTGTACCATAAGTTGCCACTTGTTTGGGATTAATGCATTTACCAATCTGTAGGGGAGGGAGAAGCATCTGTAAACATGCTTTGAAAATTGGCTATAAGTGGCTCAATAGAAGAGTGACCACTGCTGACTTCCAAAAAGCCTGAAAATCTGCAGTTAGAATTTTCTTCCCTTGAGATGTCTCTATTGAGAAAGAGGCAGCTCCGAAGTCTGTCCTAATTTACTCAACCTCTTTGCATTTCTCCCTCTTTTTCTTTCTTAACCAGCTTCAGCAGTGGGGAGTTGTGTGAGGAATCAAGGTTAAGTACATGGAGCAGAACATGTCACACAAAGTAGGCACTATACATTGCCCATTATCCAACAATTCACCGTTAGACTGTGATGTTCTTCTATGCAACATAAATAACTTCACAGAACACAGACATCATGCCATCATGCCAGGTCACTCTACAACTATGCTAAAGAGGGGAAAAAGAGCATTCTTAAATCATGACTAAGCATAAACAAAAAAATAAAACACTGCTGATTTATTTTTATATTACTGTATATAACATATATACATACATACATACATATATATACACATACACTCATACCGATTACATACAGCTTTAGCCTCCCTTCAGTTTTTCTTATTAATTGTATTTAAAATTAGTAACATTTCCTATCACAGATTTTCTGATAGCATCCAGTTCAAAGGGGGGGATATCATACTTCATTGCACCTTCTTCTGAGTCACATAATGCAAGCCTCTCTTTTTTACACACTCCATAGTGCCCTATGGTATGTTCTCCTTACTGTTCCCTTGTGATAAGTACTAATAAATTCAATTTTGTTAAACTACCAGTGTATTTCTTCTTGGAGGTAGTTACCTTGTGGCATCAACAGTACATATGTAAATTCTTTTTCTCTAGGGTTGTGGTTGGTGTATAGAATCAAATACTCATTTCTCACATATTGTTAAGTCATCAAAAATCATAATCATTGAAGAAAAAGTTATATCCGATGTTACCTATTGGATAAGTAAATAATTGTGGATATGCTTTCAGATAGCACTCTTGGCTACTCAATAACATATATAAGAATTGTGGAATAATGAGGACTATTTGTATCAATATATGAATAGAATGATTTCCCTTATTTAGAGACCTGAATAAACAAACACCTGATAACATGTAAATGATGTGTATATGTAAGGATTTGCAAGTTTATTTTTAACATTTCTAATCACGTAAAACATCACAATTGGTTTAATGAACACATTCATTTTTTTCATGAATGAAAAATTTTTGTCACTTTTTAAAATTTACAAAAGGTTAAAAAACTCCAAACCTTAAAGATGAATATAAAACTAAATGTGGGGGACGAATGTGGCTCATTTGGTTGGGTGTCCGGCTCCCATATGGAGCCTCCCGGTAAAAAAAAAACAACTAAATGTGAACAAATTCTCTGATTTTACCTCCCATTCTCCAAAGAAAAACGTTTAATATTTAGTGCATACTCTTTTGTATATACTTTTAGATAATTTCTATCCATTTAAAACATATTTGTATATTAACATATATATGTGTGTGCATTTATACACATATATACACATATAATAGTACTATTCTATCGATAACAGTATATTTTTACTTAGCACTGTATTCTGGACATATTTTCATATTATTCAATATCACACTCATTCATATTAATGGCTGAAAAGTGTTCTACTCAAGGTTTATGCAACTAATACATTGCATGCTGGAAATATGAGCTTCTTCTCCATTTTTTAAATATTTATTTTTTGTGGTTAAAGTGTAAAACTTTATAATTTGAACTCTTTGTCATTTTAATAATTTTTCTTAATAATAACTATACTTAAAGACTAATAAGCAATTAATTTTAAGTATATATAGATTATACTTAATACATATATATGCAAACACCAATACAAATGTCAATTGGGAAATTCTCATCTACATTAGTAATGAGGGGGGAAAAAATCTTAAAAATAAATATAACATCTATTCAATAAAGAAATTGAAAAGTTCTAAGAAATAACACAAAGCAAAATTGGATTAACATCCAGGCACACCTTGTTTAAGGAAAGAAGACCCATTAAGATAAATGAGACAGTTATCCCTTAATTAGGTGGCCTTCAAAGAAATATTTATTTTTTAAAAATTAGTTTTTTTATGGTGGTTGGGAATGGAGGGTAGGATATGGTGAAATTGAAAATTAAAAGTTTATGAAAAAAATGTATAAGGAAGTAAGAGATTTGGGGAGGTAGGTGGTTACCTGTGATTGCTCTCCCAGATTTTGAACGTATTTTATATCTTCCCTGTCAGATGGGTTGAATTGTACCAGCAGGCTCACACGAATTTGACGTTGCACTCAACATTGAGATTTACTAATATTTAGCAAAGGTTCCAAGTTAGAAATCAGGCACAAACTTAGGTTCTTTCACTGGGAGAGCCCAAATCCACCTGACACAATTTTCTAAACTCTCCTTCTCCTCAGCATCCCTATGCTCTTTAGTTTCAAAATGATGAGTATCAATTGTATGTGGTATAGGTTACTACAGGGCACCACTCAATGTTGGAGTTTTGCAATGTTTATAGCATCCTCATCAGGTAGGCAGAGAGCCTATGTGACTATTTTTTTAATTTATTTTCCAGGCAGCAGTATCCCACAAATACATAAAACCTGGGTTTATTTATATTAAGCTATCTAGATGAGATATCTCCTGTTAAAAGCACTCATAAATAATAATTTACTTCAAAGTAGAGTCCCAAAATCAACACAGTTAATTTCTAGGGATTAGGCCCCATGAGAACGATTAACCAGAGCTGATAGGGTCAAAAAGAAAGGTTTCGGTGCACCCCAAAGAGAGATGTTGCAAGTTCCAAATATGCTATTATATGAAATCTTTTATTCCCAATAGCATTAATAAATTAACAGTCTTGTGTAGGCTTTAAGTGAATATAAATATTTAAGTGACATAAAATACATTTAAATATATATTATAAATATACATACACATATAGTTACATAAACATACATACATTCAAACACACTGGTAGAACAGATTCAATATTCAAAAGACAGATAAAGTATTTTTATAGAGATAAAATCACCTAAGATTAACCATTAGAAAGAAAGTAAAATTAGGGGGAACATGAAGAATTAATCATGAAGATATGGGACAACTGTGTAACTATTTTTATAGCAAAAAGTATTTAACTTTTACCTCATTCTTTATTTATATGAATTAGGTCATTAGACAAAAATTAAAAAGGAAAAAATCTTAATAGAGAATTAATATTTTAAATTCAAATTTATTGGAGAAATGGGTTGGCTAGAGTAGGCTTTCCATAGTATTGTAGGAATGCAAGAAAACATAACTAGACAGGTTGTGAAGATATATCCACATACATTGAATCAACTCATATGCAAAAGTATATTACCTTTAGAGGTCCAGGGAAAATATGCAGAATCTGAGGCATGTTTAGTATGGCTAAAGATTTCCCTTAACATTGATAAAGGCAATACCAGTTTAAATCAACAATAGGTGAATTCATATTTTTGAAGAGCATCATATTCTTAGAGAAGAAATATATTCACAAATATATAAAATATAACCAGTATGAATAAATTTGAGGGAAGGAATCAGTTTTAAATAATAGAATGCATGATGTAAAATATTTTAAAAAATAAAGGCAGTTTAGTTTCATCCTGACTCGTTTGGTAAAAAAGATGTAAACAAGAAGAAGTCCTACTGGAATTGCTAAACAAAAGAACATTTGTAATTAGAAATGTATTTGCTCATATGCAATATAGAGCTCAAAAATATGATTTTCTTTCAAATGAGATCCCATAATGTTGCTTATACCATTAATTAGCTTGAGAAGCATTTATGTAGTGAATACATTATCATGAATTATGCATTTCTGGCTCTAATTATATATTCTTTTAGTATATAAAGTAGAATATTTAGGCTGACATATTATGGGCATTTTAAATAAGGTTTTTCATAGAAATGTTAATGTGATAGCTTCTAGAATAGTTCCTAGATGATACATTTTACTATGAAAATGTAAAAATGTTAACAAAATAGTTGTTACAAAACTGATTATTGTTCCTGTTAGATGTACAATATTTCTTAATTCAAGTTTATCTCATTAGCTGACCCTGTAAAGTCAAATTTTCAATTGTAATAACCAAAGTGAATTAGTGACACACTCATTTTTTCATTCTATGGATTCATAAAAAATGTGCAAAGAAATTTCCCACCTGTTCAGGGCCTTGGTCAGTGATATGACCCTCCACAAACTCAGAGTATGTCTTTGGTTTTCACTGTAAACAAAATCTTCTTTGATTTCAATATTTTCTATCAAATGAACTGAGTCCCTATTTTAACAACACATTTAAACCTTATAAGCATTTGGCAAATATATTTCACTGAAATATGATTCTACTGTATTGTAACTGAGGCCAGTATGGTTTCTTCCATATCCTGAAAAGATACAAATCTTTAAAATCAATACATTTGAGACTATCTTGCTTGCAGTTGCAGACTCTCTCTGTTCCTTGGGATGGTCGTTGTCCATCATCATATCCTTGTAAGTTGCCCTGGGTGAGTCCAATGAACTGTAGAGTAGGTGTTGCAACTTTGTTGGGATTCAGGGGCCCAGGTGGCACATGGACAGCCCAAAGATTTAAGTCTCTTGGCTATACACCCATCAACTCTAGAACTAAGTATAGGTTCAAATAGAAGGGGCAAAAGAGCCATGTGTAGGGTAACCAAAACTGAGTCCAACTCTGTCATACTGGGGAGCATAAGTTCCCAAATAAGGCCCACTGCCAGGGCACTAAACTCCTGAGCTGTCTGCCCTGCCTATAGTGTCTGTATGTCTCTACTATTTGAAGCAACATTTACTGTGGCAGTTAATGAGATCCTGCTAATACGTGCTTAAGCATAACCTCTGGAATGACCTCTCAACTCATTTTGAAGTCTCTTAACAATATGAGCTAATTGGTCTTTTCCCTTTACCCTTTTTGTTCAAGGTCTTTTTCCAGGTGCATTGCTAGTTGGTGCTTGGTAGTAATCCCTCAGTGCCAGGGAGGCTCATCCCCAGGAGACATGTCACACGCAGGGGAAGATAATGCATTTATATGCTGAGTTCAGCCTAGAGAAAGACCACATTTGAGCAACAAAGAGTTAACTCAACTAGGCCAAGTTTCAATTTCAAAAGTAAAGGTTTATAAGTACATTCATCAATATCAAGGGCCCATCAATAATCCTTCCTCCTTCACTAGTCATTGCCCCTGTACTCGGGGGATTCTTGCTTTCCCCTTATAGAATGTGACAGAGCTCCCAAGAATGAGAATTTGATATTATTTTAGTTATAGTTTGAATCTCCACCCATTGTGACAATGCCCCATGAGCACTTGAACACATTTATATGCCTTAAACGCATGTCCCAGGTGAACCTTTTCTCAAGCATCCCCCATCACTGACACCCCACACCAATGATCCTCAGCTGCCACAGTTGTAATCCTTCTGTGATGCAAAACTTCTCCAAAAATGAAGATGAGAAAATACCCAAATACACTTAATAGAAAAATAAAACTATAATGATAGTTTTAAAAATAACAAATAAAATACAAAAATTTAAGAAATTTGGAATAATAAAAATAATTAAAAATATAAAATTAAAATTTTTTGACATTTTGTCTTTCATCACTGTAAGATTTGTTATCTTGTATGTACAGTGACATTTTCTTCTGTTTATTCTCCCAAAGTCTTTTTTTTCTTTTTTAATTTTGTTTTCAAAGAAGCTTTAGGTTACAGAAAAGTCACATACAGAATATAGGGGATGCTCATATACCCAGCATCCTCCCCCTTTTCCTCTTTCTCCTATAAATAACATTTTACAAGCAGATGGTACATTTGTTACAATAGATGTATAAATATTGAAAATTGCTACTAACCATGGTCAATGATTTACATTATAGTTTACATTTTGGACCATAGACTTTTATAAATTTTAATGAAATTTAACATGACCTTTATTCATCATTGCAAGATCATGTAGAACACTTCCATTGCCCCCAAAATAACCCATGTTCCATCTATTTTATTCCTCCGTCCACCTCCCCTTGGGACCTATGGCAACCACCAAACTTCACTCCCTGAAGAACAAGACTCATAGTTACCTGTAACAACATTTAGTGCTTGATATACTGACCTGTCCTCCCCTATTGGGCACTGCCTATGCTCTCAAGAGATACCCAACCCTCAATATGAGAACATAGCAAGACTCCTCAGGATGGGAGTCCAACACCTCCCTGCTCACTATGTGAGCCTCCACCCACTGATAAAACACACTATGACAAGATGAACACCCACTCCCTAGAAGCCTGCCCCAGGCGCACCCTGTCCTGAATGGCCCCCACATCCAACACCCCTGTAACTCTCCCTTGACATATTGCCAAAAGAGCATTCCCAACATTGTAGCTTCAATCACATCCCCACAAATCCCCACTGTTTACCTGGTTGCTCCCCCAACCCTCCCCTCATTTCCATGGTCAGTCCACCCCTCCACACCCTACCCCCTCTCAAACCAGCCCCACAAACCCAATAGCATCACTGCACACTGTCATGCCCATCCACTGTACAACTACAGACTTCCACCTTATCATAAGTTTTGCCCATGTAGGCATTGGCTTGCAACCTTCTTCTTCCTTTCTGTCTCCTGTAAACCTATCTTCCAGACTCTAGCACTATGAGCCTGCTCAATTTGTTTTATTCATATCAGTGAGGTCATGTAATGTTTGTCCTTCAGTGCCTGGCTTACTTCACTCAACATAAGGTCTTCAAGATTCATCCATGTTATCCCATGTGTTAATACTGCATTCTTTCTTATAGCTGAGTAATATTCCATTGTATGTATATACCACAATTTGTTTATCCATTCATCTATTGATGGACATTTGGATTGATTCCAACTTTTGGCAATAATGAATAATGTTGCTATGAACATGGATGTGCTTATATCTGTTTGAATCTCTGCTTTCAATTCTTCTGGGTATATACCCAGCAGTGGGATTGCTGGATCCTATGGCAGTTCTATAATTAGCTTCCTGAGGAACTGCCAAACTGTACTCCACAATGGATGCACCATTCTACATTCCTACCAGCAGTGGATAAGGGTTCCCATTCCTCCACATCCTCTCTAAAATTTGTAGTCCTCTGTTTTATTAATAGCTGCCAGTCTAATGGGTGTAAGATGATATCTCATTGTAGTTTTGATTGCATTTTCCTAATAGCTAGTGATGTTGAACATCTTTTCATATGCTTTTTAGCCATTTGTATTTCTTCTTTGGAGAAGTGTTTATTTAAATCACTTGCCCATTTTTTAAATGGGTTGTTTGTGTTTATATTTTTGAAGTGTAGGATATCTTTATATATGCTGGATATTAGGCCCCTATCAGATATATGGTTACCAAATATTTTCTTCCATTAATTAGACTGTCTTTTTACTTTCTTGACAAACTCCTTTGAGGTACAAAGGACCTCCTCCTTTGAGAAGGTCCCATTTACCTATCTTTTTTCTTTTCTTGCTCATGCTTTGGGTGTAAAATTCATGAAACCATTTCCTAATACTAGATCCTGTAGATGCTCTCTACATTATCTTTCAAGATCTTTATGGTCTTGGCTCTTATATTTAGATCTTTGATTTAATTTTTGCATAAGGTGTGAGATAGTGTTCCTCTCTCATTCTTTTGGATATGGATATCCAGTTCTCAGGCACCATTTGCTGGATGGGCTTGGTGGCCTTGTTGAATAACAGTTGACTGTATATATGAGGATCTGTATCACAACTCTCAGTTTGGTTCCATTGGTCAGTATGTCTATCCTTGTGCCAATACCACACAGTTTTGACCACTGTAGCTTTGTGGTTTGTTTTAAAGTCCGGTAGTGTGATTCTTCTGATTTCATTTTTCTTTTTCAATATGTCTTTGGAAGGCCTCTTGTCCTTCCAAATAAATTTCAAAGTTGGCCTTTTGAATTCAGTAAAAATTGCTTTGGTAATTTTTATTGGGATTGCATTAAATCTGTAAATCAGTTTGGACAGAAAAGACATCTTAATGATGTTTAGTCTTCCTATTCATGAACCGGGACTATTCTCCCATTTATTTAGGCTTCTTTGATTTCCTTTAACAGTGTTGTGTAGTTTTCCATGTACAAGTCACTTACATCTTTACTTAAATTTATTCCTAGATATTTGATTCTTTTAGTTGCTATTGTAAATGGGATTTTTTTTCTTGATTTCCTCCTCCGATTGCTCATTACTGGTATACAGAAATGCTACTGATTTTTTGCACATTAATCTTATAACTTGTCATTTTACTGAACTCAGTTATAATCTCTAGAAGCTTTGATGTAAATTTCTCAGGGATTTCCTGGTATAGGATCATGTCATATACAGATAGTAAAATTTATAGTCCCATTTATCTGCCCTTTCTCAATTAGAGGTGGAGTGGACACCACCATCCCAGAATCCTCAGGATTGGGGAATGAATGATGGACTAGAGTGGACTTACTGATATTCTAGTATAGACTTATTGTGATTCTAGCAATGAAAGAACTTTTATCATTGATGTGGAGGCAGTGGCCACTGGAGGTTCTAAGGTGAGAAAGATGGTAAGATAATTGTAATATGGGGACATTTTCAGGACTTGAGAATTGTCCTGAATAACATTGCAATGACAGATACAAGCCATTATTTATCTGGTCATAACTTACAAAAAGAGTATAAACTACAATGCAAACAGTAGTCTGCGCTTTGTGGCAATGCTTCAAAATATGTCCACCAATGGTAACAAATGTACCACATTAATGAAGAATGTTGTTAATGTGGGAAAATGTGGGAGGGGTTGGGAGCAGGGCATATAGGAATCCCTTATTTTTTTATGTAACATCTATGTAATCTAAATATCTTTTTAAAAATAAAATACATATATATTTTTAAAAAATAAAAACAATACACTGAGTTAGAGACTATAAACCCAAGCCACAAATTCACTTTTGGATATCCTTGGGCAGGGCAAGATTTTATCCTTTTCTACTATGCCAAGCTCTGTTCATTTCCCTTTAAAATTCTTCAAGCTATGGATCATCTATCTGCTCTTTGGGGAGGTTATTCCACCTTCTAATACAATTCACTGGCTATGTCAAAATCCAACTTTACTGCCTGGGATTCAGAGTCGAATGGAATTTTCTTCTTATAGAGGAGCCGTTTGCCTCATTTTATTATTTTTATGACTGAACACCACCGTGAGCTAGCCAGTCGACTGTGTGTTCAAAGACATGGCCTGCCCTAAGGACTCACATCTCAGCAAATGATCCTTTCCCCCTGCCTTGCTTGCCCAGCAAAGGACAGAGAATACAATCATCTTGATCAATGAACCTGAGTAAAAGCAGAGCGGGCAGGACACTAATCAAATAAGTGGATCTGCTGAGGCTAATTCTTCAACCCCAAACTTTGTTTCTTCAGGGCCCACAGGAGGTAAGCAGGGAAAAAGAAAGCTGCACTATATGCCGTTGCTCGGATGCCTCCAGTCGGCACTCTGCCGTTTCATTTCCATTTAGTCACCTTAAGAGTGAGGCACAGCAATATGTAGCATAACAAGGATATCGTGTAGTTACATCTAAGAAACTATACTCACGCAGAGAGGGAGAGACCCTGCGGGAAAATCTGCATAGGGTGTGCGATGCAAAGAGAGTCAAGATGGCAAAAATCCATGATGAAAAATGTACAAAAACACTAAAACACAAAATAAAAACAGATTTAGTGAGGGTTCTAACTTCAAGCTTAAGATGCTGGGGTGAGAGTTTTAAATGCATTACCCCAGGGTATGCAAAGGTATTCGAGCATCAGTGATTGTCATGAATGTACTTTCTGAAAATATACAATATCAATATATACACATTACAAAATGACTGTCAGATGAAAATATTTTATGATTGACTAGTTGTACTTTAAATCCATACAAGTCAGTATCCATTTGGTATTTTGGGCGGGGAATAGGGAAAAAGGATGGGCCCTTCCGTCTTGCTATCAACAGTTCATTTCTATTGTTGATTAACAAGCTTCCCTTCAATCTCACAAATGAGATTCACTTCACACTCCCTTTTATGTTGTCATTTATCACTTTTATTATCAACATGATGTTGTTTGAGAGGCTATCAGAAATATTTTTGAGAGAAACAAGTCTCTTTTTTACTCTATTAAACATACATGATTTCATTATTTTGTATCTATCTATCTATCTATCTATCTATCTATCTATCTATCTATCTATCAACAGTGTTGTAAGGCAACTAGATCCACTGCTTGTCCAGCTTACCTGTGTTAAAATATATCAGTTTAATTCATACTACCTTGGACTTCTTGAAAATCTGGGGGGTCATAGGAAAGATTGATTGTATTTAGAACTCTGATAGCCATGGAAACTAAAAACATTATCAGTTTTCTAAGTAAATATACACTATGTAGCTATCATATATATGTAATTGTATAATATACCATATAAAATTTGGCATATGCAAAAAGATGAGTTGTCTTTTTCATTCTAATCTGTTTCTCATAGAATATTTGAAATGTGCTAGGAGGTTTTCCCAAAAACAAGAGAAGTTTTTTCATGAACACCCAACACATGATCCCTTGAAGTCTTTTGTCCATAAGCCAGCCATCAATTAATCACATTATTTCGAGGCTTGACAACTGCAAGCAAAGCCCTGAGGGCAATGCCCTTCCACTATTCCAATGCTTCTTAATGCCCTGACAGAGAATTAGGTGATGGATCCAAATGTGCTTGCTGCTTTGATTTTTGTCATGACAAACTATTTTTAGAAAACTATTTATTAACTTGGTTGAGTAGATATGTAATAATCTAGGAATTAAAAGAATGGAAACATATTTCTATCCTCAGGGAAACATGATTTTTCTCCAATGAATATTTCTCTGATGTCTTCTAAAAGGATGAGTTATAAATCTCCTGGTATATTTCCAATTAAACCAGCAAAAGCACAAATTGAATTCATGACTTTCTCTGAAAGAATGTTTCCAAATAACATTCCTATTCTACTATAAATAACCTCCTCCAACACAGGCAGGATGTTGAAATGTCACTGTTGCCATGCCACTCTATTCAAAATTTGACCTGACCTCTATATTATGAAAAAGCAAAGGAATAAGAAAATAAGATGTAGTCACCTTCCTTTTTTCTATTTTTTTTTTGAGAGGGAAAGTTACAGTTGCATTAATTTTTATAGGTGACCTACTACAAATAAAACTCCTCAAAGACTATAAGATTTAATGAGAGTTAAAATTTTTAATTGTATAAAAATTTTTTTATACAATTAAAATTTTTACACAATTTTTTAATTGTATAAAAAAACTCACCAATAGCATTATGTATTTAATTATCTTTTATAGATATTTTATTTAGAAAATAAATTTCTGATCTTCACTATCTTGAATTTTTAAAGCTGTTATGGCTCAATTTTATCATTTCTACAAAAGTGTAATTCCAAAATAATCAGTAAACTGTTTTCAGTTACTTATTAAAAATAATAAACGTATAAATAAAAGCAAATAAAAAAATAGTGGCATCTAGGTAAAATTAAGCAAATATTTTATGCAAAGGCTAATTACAAACAACCACTGTACAACCTAAAATTTGATTTATTTTATTCTTCCAAAAATTTACTAGAAGAAGCTAATAAAGCCAGCAAATTGCTTGGTTTACTAATTAGAGAAAATGTATTGGATAACATTTATGAATATTATTATATATGTGAAAAGAAATCTATTATTAAATCCTTCCATATGATTTATTCTTCAGAAGAAAAGGATTAAATGCATGATTTCCTATTACTCCCATGAAGAGGAAATAAACATCCTTGACATTGTATATAAAATTTAGGTAAGAAAACTCAGGAAGGTAGAAAGAGAAGGCATACAAGCTGGGGACGTTTGGACCCATGGGATGACATGATGGTGAATCCTTTGGGTTTTCTATGCCTCATATACCCTAGGCTTGAAGCCAAAGAAGATGGCAATCCTGGAATAATCCAATGGAGGCACACACAAAAAAAGCCCCAATCAACTTCTCTCTAGACAAAGGATGAGGAAAAGAGCAACCTAGCTAGATGGAAAACTTTTAGATAATAACTGCTCCAATGTAGCTAAAAACCACAGAATAAAAACTGTGATTCTACTCCCACTTATGTCAGCAAAGGTTGAGTGAGGAGCCTAGGTTTTCCACCTGGTTAAGCTATAACAAAATGGCCCAACACCCCTAGCAGGGTGGCATCAGAGAAGGCCAAGAAGAGAGCTTAGAATGTCATGCCTGCTGGGTGATAATGAGTCATTGAATGAGTCAGTTTAATGGGGTCAATGGAGACCACTGCTGAGCCTGGACTTCCACACATTCCTGGCACTAATGAGGCAACCCTCTCCCTTCACCTCAGGTGGTATTAGAAATGGCCAAAGAAGAGTCAGGGCTTTCACAATTGTCCAGCGATAGAGAGGCCAGCCTCACTGAAGTGTTAGTGGAAACCACACAGGGTTATAGATTCCTCATTCACACCCAGAAGAATCAATGAGCACTCCCCTTGGTTTCAAAGTAGGGGCTATGTGGGGAGCCAGGACTTCTACCTCCACCTAGCAATAATGAGACAGTGTCTCACCCCTTTCCCTGATGAACTATCACAGAACCAGTTAAAACATAAGGTTTAAGTGAGATCCAGAGTCTCATAATATGAAAATAGCCAAGTGTGATGGTTAAGTCCATATATTAACCTGGCTAGGTTATGGTATCCAGTTGTTTGCTCAAGCAAGCACTACCTGATTGTTACTATGGGGCTATTTCATAGATGAATTTGCATCTATAATCAGTTAATTGCGTCTGCAACTGATTACATCTACAATCAAAAAAGGAGACTTTCCTCAGCCATGTAGAAGTCTCCTAATTCATATCAGGTTGAAGTCTAAAAGCCAGAAGTGACTATTTCAGCAGTCAGATAAAGGAATTTCTGCCTCTACTTCAACTAGTCACCTTCTCCTGGGGAATTCAACTTCATCTTTATTGGTGTTTCCAGCTTTCAGCCTGCCTTAAGGAATTTAGACTTGTCTATGATTGCATGAACCAATTCCTATAACGATAAATATATATGGAGAGAAAGAGAGCAAGAGAGATTTTTTCAAGTGTCCATGCAATTTGTAGCAAGTTGGACTTTTCCGTGGGAATAAAAAAAACAAAAACCTTAAACATTTAAAAGAATTGAAATTATTCAGTGTGTTCTATAACTACGATGAAATCAAATCAGAAATCTATAACAGAAGGAAAGCAGGAAAAAATCTACAGACATTTGGGCAGTAAACAACGTACTCTTAAATATTTCATATGTCAAAAAGGAAGTCTCAGTAGAACTGTATGAAAATGAAAATACAATATATAAAGTTTTTATATATTATATATAGTTTTGACTAAACTAGTAAGGTGAGAGAAATTCATTACACTAAATGCCTACATTAGAAAAGAATGAAAGTCTCATATCAATAATCTAACTACCCACATCAAGGTACTAGGAAAAAAAAGCAAAATTAGCCCAAACAATAGAAAGATAAAATAATAAAAATAAGAGCAGACTTCAATGAAAGTGAAGAGAAGAAAAAATAAAAAAACAAAACTGATTTTTTAAAAAATCAATAAAGTTTACAGAATTCAAAGATGAAAAAGGAAAAAAGAAAAAGACAAATCACTAATATCAGATATGAAAATAAACACCTTGCAGACATCAAAGGAATAGTAAGAGAATATTATGGTCAATTCTACACACATAAATTTGGCAACATATGAAATTGACCAATTCCTCAAAAAGTGAAAACTAATCCAACATACTTAATAAAATATAGATAAATTTAACACCTTCATAACTTTTAATTACGTTGAATATGTAACTAAAATTCTTCCTCCACATAATTTCTAGGCCTAGGTGGTTTTACTAGAGAATTATACCAAGTGCAAATAGAAGAAATAATATCAATTCTAAACATTCTTTTCTAGTATATAGAAGAGGAGAGAATACTTCCCAATACATTTTATGATGGGAGTATTATCATGATAAAAAAATCAGACAAGGACAGTCTGAAATACAGAAAGACAAAGGAAGGTAGAGAAGGAAGAGGAGCAGAGGGAGGAAGGGAAAAAACCTACATATGTATCCTTCATGATTACAGATACAAAAATCCTTCACAACATATAAGTAAATAATATTCAGCAATATATAAAAATAATTATAAACCATGACCAAGTGCAATTTAGTGCAGAAATGCAAAGCTGTTTCATCATTCAAAAATCAATCAATGTAATGCATAATATGAATAGTCCAAAGAAGTAAATGTGTTATCAATAGGTGCAGAAAAAGTATGAAAACATCCAACATCCATTAATGATTAAAACTTCCAGAAAAACAAAAATAAAGTGGAATTCCCTCAACTTTTAAAAGTATTTGCATAAAACTATGGCTAATATTATATTTAGTGGTGAAAGACTGAATGCATTCTCCTTAAGATCAGAAACAAGGCAAGGATTCCCTTTCTCAGCACTCTTCTTCAATATAGTGCTGGAAGTTCCTTCCAGTATAGTAAGAAAAGGAAACAAAATAAAAGCATGGAGATCAGAAAGGATGAAATAAAACTCTCTCTGCTTGCAGATGGCAGTCTATTTAAAAAATACCAATGAATTTACGCAAAACATCTAAACTTAATAATTTCAACAAGGTGGCAGGATACAAGACAAACATATAAAAATCAATTATATTCCTGTATACTAGCAATGAGAATATGGACAGCAATGGATAGCACAATGAAGAATATAATTAGTCACAATCTCAAAATGCATGTAAACTACTTTAAAACACTGTCTTTAAACGTAAAAGCCTGGCAAAGAAAAAATGCTATTTTCTATTTTCTATTTGCCAAAACACATGCCTTGCTTCCTGTTCCAAGAACTTACCCTGAATCCAAAAAAAAAATCTATTCTGCTAAAAATAATTTATTTCAATTCTGTACAACAAATTCTGAGTACCTAACAGGTAATAAGCCCCAGTTATGTACCTTTTAAGCAATAATGACTCTGTGTTTTTGTATGCTGTTGTCTCTTTTCCTGGGGTTGACTATTCTTTTATGGTCCAACTGCCAGATGTTTAATCTTCTTCCATCAGGTTCAGTTCAAATGTGATCTTTTTAAACTTCCTTAAAAATTTCCTTCCAGTTTACTTAGAATTTATTTGCCAATACACACATATGGTACTTAGTATGTTGGGCTCCAATCACTGACTTTTACCCTCCTAGCTATACTGTATGATCCCCGGTGTTAGGCACTGTCTTCTTACCTTTGCTACTCCAGTTAAATTCAAATCTTCTCTATCACAAACTGTGTTCAGCAGTTACCTGTTGAATAAATAAATGAATAAGTATATTCATCTATGCATCAGGTATTTTGGGCTACCTACTGCAAACAAGCATGATGATAGGCCCAGGTATATGTGATGAGTGGATGATATAGCTCCTTGTTCTAAAGAACTGAAAATTGAGCAGAAGAAACACACTAGTAGAGTATAGCATTAATCATAACAAAAGTTAATGGCTCATATAATCATGATACATGCTGCATGCTGTGGAAAAATGTAAAGAATGAGCATAATTTTGTGTGTTTACATCCTAGATGGCCACAAATGTTCTGTAGTAACTTAATGTGTATATGTTCCATGATTAGAAAAGACTAAAAAATTTTAAAATACTAGTCACATAGATGCCCCCAACATCTTTCAACCAATAACACAAGTCATAATTTTAACCACTTGATTTAATTACCTTACCCAGCACCCATCAGAGAATCTAACACCAATTTGGTGCTCAATTATTTAAAAAATAAAAAAGGAATGGTCTAAATAAATGGTATCCAAACTTTTACATCATGAGAATGCTTCCCAAATAAATGTATATTTTTTATTTGCAATGTATGTTCCCTACAATATTATTTTGTACCTTATAAAATTTTATAAAAAATAGAAGTATAATAAGTATTTGATAAAGATGAAACAAACACATACACACTAAAGTTCATAACTTTATTCATGATAAATAAACTATTTGAAATTTTGGTCTTGGCTTAATTTATACCAAATTTTAATGCATTTGTTAGAAATATGCAACCTTGTGAGCAATTGTAATTGGTACCTTAAACGAATAAGAGCTTTTCTTCTGTTTTAAAAGTTCTAAAGATTGGAAGTCCAGGGCTGATGCATCTATTCAAGGATGTTTTCAAGGACCTAGGTCCTTCTGTTATTTTCAATGTGTGGTTTTCATCTTCACATTCATAAGACGGCTACTGCATCTCTCACATTATGTCTGGATTTAGGGAAAGAAGATGAAATCAGGGGGAGGGGTCACAAAAGGTAAAAGACTAAAGAGGTATGTCCTTGAGATACTTTTCCTGTACGTTATGGCTTGCATTTCAATGGCCAGAAGTGGGTCACAGGTCAAACCCCAGCTAAAACGTAGCCTAGGATATATTTTGGCTTTTAATCTGCAAAGTAGAAGTAGGAAAAGAAAAGGTAATTCTAGATGGTTTTTGGGTAAGTAATCTGTAGTCTCTGGATTTAATGACTATCATATCTGAAATGGCATTCATAACTGGAAAAAAATTAACTTACTGATGTCAGAAAAATGGACAATTTGCATGATTTTATTAAGTACAGACAGAAAATTTTAATTTTCAGTGATAGCTGTTCTTATACAAACTAATTGGAAAAATATCAAATACATGTATTTAAGATAGTTTAAAACTGTCTGAAACTTTCAGTTCAAATTCCTTTAAACAAATAAGAAAATGTTTTCAAATATTCTATCAGGTAATAGAAGCATTTATATAGGTGACAATTTCTGTAACCAAATCATATAATTATGCAAACATTTCCAAACCTCTGGCTCACTAGTGCTCTCTCCATAACACAATACACCAAAAATGAACAAAGGAGTTGGTGGCACTTCCTTCATACCCTCTACATTGAAGATCTCCTACTATTCCCTGAAAATACTTCACTTACTGGACTTGACACAACTGAGAAATCTACATGCTAAATTTTGGGAAATAAAAATCTGTCATTTTGATGAAATTGAATATAAATAGACGTTGAATAGTTTCTTGTTGCACATCAAAAGATAACTATGTACCTGTGGCTACCAACAGCCAATTTTGGAGAGCATTGGTATAAATTTCTACTTCTAAATCTTTGAATTTCAAGTTTTCATGAACTTCTTTTAGAGAAGACTGAAGTAGTTTTTATTCTATTCCATGATCATCAGCACCTTTCTATGATGGAATATACTGGCTTGTGAGATGACTTTCTTTGAAACTTCATTGAATGATAGAGTTTTAAACACTGGATTTCAGACTCAGAATCTGGAACCAGAGCCAAATTATTTTCTGTTATTATCTTTCTCATGTTCCAGTTTCACAGTATTAATCCACATAAATAAAAATGACATAGCAAGGAATCATGTTCTCCATTCCTTTCTTTTTAAAATGTGATATTCCACATTTAAAAGTAAACTTATTTGAAAACAATTTAAATATTCAAAAGCATGTCTTTGATATAATATTTTATATTTAAGCAGTGTAATCTTGTGAAGACTTTGTAAGTGACCCTCCATGGTTTGTTCATTATCCCTAAATCTTGTGCTGAATTTGGTCTGTGTCATAAAAGAAAATGGCCCTTATGCAATTAAAGCCAATAGTTCATTTATTCATATTAGAATTTATTTTTAACAATAAATTATCCTTTCATGCTATTTATACATGTCCAAGTTTAGTGCTACAAATCACCTTTAATTTTACTCTGTGCCTAATACTTTATCTAGGAGAAAAAAAGTGAGACAATTATGAATTTGACTTCATGGTAATATCTAAATATATTAATAATGATAAGATTTTATTAATAAAATTTAGGTTCCTGAAACACATCCTTAAACATGTATGTGCAGCCATAGAAGCATGTATCAAAAAAAACCCACAAAAAACAAAATAAACAAATGTGCCCAGTGTTTTCTTACTCACTTTTTTAAACCTTGTACTCTAATCTATTTCACCTTGGAAATAACTCAATACAGGAATGACCAATTTGGTTGAAATGCAAGAGGGACTTTAGGACAACAGAAAAGAGTACTCTGTCAAAGGTTTGATTATGAGGTCAATTCAGTTTGTTTTTTCTTAATCCATAAAAATAACTTCATTTACTATATTTAGTAAATATTAAATAGCTTACTATGTGTGCCTGGCTTAGTACTCAGGTATTAGGGATGAAAATAATGTGGAAGTATGAAAGAACCCAGTTCGCAAAGCCTTGCAGGTTTTTGTGGCCCTTCTTCAAAATTTCTTTGTCCTTGACTATCTACTGCAATATATTAAACTTGTCTGTCATTTCACAAGTAATCCTTTTTTAATGAACAAATATTTCAAAATTACTTCTCTCATACTCTTTCTTATTAGCTAACGTTACTATATATCAGACACTGGCACACACTGGGTAATTGCTTTATACGCATTTTTTATTTTCTTTTAATTAATCCTTAGAAAAAACTCTATGACATAAATGCTTTAATTAGCTACTTTTTATAAGTGATGATAAGTGATGAGGCTTCAATGGGTGAAACCCTTTGCCCAAGGTCCCTAAGCAAGTATCCCACACCAAATGGGCAAACTTTTCTGACCCCACTGCCAAATTATTAGTCACTGAGTCAAAAATACTTAATCACAATTTTTATTCTCTTTAAGTAGATTTGTTTAATCAAATCTGTTTCCAAACAGCACTAAGTAGGGGATAAAGAAATAGCTGCTTTTCTACCATTTACACATTTATCCAATTTTCAACTACATCATGTAATTGAGCTCTTGAGAACAATCTTGAGACAGGTATTCATTCACAATTTTAAAATAAAGACAATATGATTCAGAAACTCAAGGAGTTTTTCCAATGTCATATAACTGAGAAGTGTCCCAGCTGAAATTTTTACCGCAATTTTCTGATTTCATTTATTCTACTCTTTCCACTACCATAAATGCTGTTTTAACAATTCTTGACTAAATGAAGACAATGTGCCTTTTCCTTAGACATGTTATTTGGCTTACTCTGACAATGTATATAAACAAACTTGGAAAAAGAATAGGAGATAAGATGGATACGGTCCATAATCTATTTTGTCATAACTTAAAAAATTGCACTGGACAGAGTATAAACTATAATGTAAACTATAATCCATGGTTAGTGGCAATGCTTCAATATGTGTTCATCAATTTTAACAAATTTGCCACAATCATGAAGGATGTTGTTAATGTGGGAAAGTGTAAGAGGGAGAGGGAGTGGGGCACATGGGAATCTCCTATATTTTTTATGTAACATTTATGTAATCTAAAGTTTCTTTTAAATTAATTAATTAATAAAAATAAAATGGTAATGGTTGTGGTACTTATATATCACTCGACAGCACGGAAAGAAAAATAGGAGAACAGAGAACAGTGAGCGAATAAATTCCTTGTGAATTCCTCCAGACATCTAGCTCTATATCCCACAGCAAAGTAGGCTTTTAAATCAGTCTAACTCCAGAGTTAATGTCTTCAGGAAATCATATATTCTTCTTTAGGCATGGGGAGCTAGGACCAAGGAGACTGCTAAAATATCTATTGAAATAATTACCTTTTCTTAATTTAATGACACAGGTTATAACAAGGCAGATTGAAATTATGATGGCAAAGAGAATGGAAACACGAAACTTCTGACTTCAAAATCCAGGAAAATTAAGTTCTCTGTCTAAAAAGGAAAAAAGAAGTAACTTTTTTTTTTTGCTCTAACATGATTAGTAAATAAGATCAAATACAATCTGCCCCCTTTCCTCACCAGCTTCATCGCCTACTTCATCTTGCTCAAGTACTCAAACATTATCAAAGTTGTGAATATTGCTTTTGCATACCAATATGATTTTGCACGTGCTTTCTGTCCATGGTTTAGGTATGTGTGTGTGTCTGTGTGTGCATGTGTGTGTGTGTGTGTGTATATATGTATATATGTATATATTTTAGGAGGTACCAGGGATTGAACTCTGGACCTCGTACATGAGAAGCAGGCACTCAACTACTGAGCTACATCTGCTCCCCTCTATGTATTCTTTAACCAGAATATTTGCATTCCTTAAAAGGATTTTTTTCTCTGTGCAGAACATTTGATTGTCCCAGGCAAAGGGACTTATAGTATTTGCAACTACAGTATTTTGTTTATACCCATATACCCTAAGCATTTTTCTCTATCATTTTCCTGCTCCACAAATAACTATGAACTTCTGGAAGGGAGTCTGTATCTCATGTAGTTTTTCAGGATCAAACACAAGCCCTGGTAATAAATGTTATTTGAAAGAAATGGATGACTTTTTAATATTATGTTCAAAAATAACATATTATGGTGTTTCATTCCAAATGATCAAAGAAGGCACACTCTATTTTCCTATAGGTCTTTGGATGAAGGGGAATCCTAATAGCTTCTTGCTTCTTTCTGTTAGCAAACATGTATGGCTATCTTAAAGTGCATTCATAATCATTTCTGCAAGAAACTTATAATTATCTTTAATTATGATGTATGAAATTATACATATTTAATGTGCCAATCAGGTTTATTGAAATGTTTGTTTTATTGTCACAGTAAACATTCTTCCTTAGATATCATATAGCACAAATCATCATCTCAGAGCATAAAAGAATGAGAGGGAATACAGTATGTATTAAGAACTGTGATCTGGAAAAAACACTATACAGATCTAGTATTGGATATCTCTTTCTGAAAAAATCATGGTACCTGCTCAAGTTTTCTGTATCAGATCTGTGAGCAAATAAAAATAGCCCTATGAGCCAGTCAGTGCTTTCCAAATTTTAATGTGCATATGAATCACCTGGGTGAAAAATGTAGATTTTGATTGAGTAAGTATGAGGCTGGGCCTGAGTATCTCCATTTCTTACAAGCTTCCTAGGTGCATCAAATATATTTTAGAATTTGAGATGCACTATTTGTATTAGTCTCTAGAAACTTAAAAAAATTGATAGTTTGAGCAGAATCCCTCATTAATAATTACTTTAGTGCCTTAAAGTAAATTGAAGACTAAGAATCCCCTTTGAAAATAACTTTAACAACAGAATTCAGATTAGAAAAAAAAAAAAAAAATCCAGTGGACAATTGTCAAGGCATACTTTTGAAGCCAAATTGCAAGGATAGATGCCTTAGGAGACAACCCACCTGAATGTATTAGACTACTTGATTGGACAAGTATGACAATATATTCTGAGAATAAAGAGGGCCACCGGTTCCAAGCACAGTTGTGGATGTAGCTTAAATATGCCCCTCCTAGACCATCTTGGTGAAGTGTATATACTGAGGGAGTACAGGGCCAAGTGTGCAAAAATAGTTTTAAATACTCTTAAACAGCTCTACATTCACCTTCAGTTGAGTGAGTAGCAGTTGAGAGAGCTTCAAATAGTATGAACCATGTTGACCAAGAGAACATCAAAGTAATGAGGCAGTATGACACAGTAAACAAACTGTACTCAGAGGGAAAGCTGGCCAGTTTGTGAAGGCTGAGGTGACATTTGAGTAAGAGATTAAGAAAATATGTTTGCTTCCATAATTTTGGCCCAAACAACTATTTTAACAATTAAACAGTAGGATACAGAATGTAAAACATAAAGTGACATAATTATCATTCTGAAGCTTTGCAATATATTCTGAATATTAAAAGAAGTTAGGTATTTGGGGGAATTTTTAAAATAGCTTAATCCTACTGTCAGCTCTTTGAGGGTGATATCAGTAACAATCAGATTTAAGTATGCTAAATGTTGCCATTTGAAATTTTAATGGAGTAATTATTATAAAATATGTTGATTTTTCATTGTCAGTGAAAATTACAATGCAACACACAGCAAGCTTTTAACCTAGTAAACATGGTTTTTATAGTGTCAGTTTACGGCATACCATAAGTAATTTTCTAAGCAACCAATTATTTTTTTATTGTGGACATATATGGTAAAACAACTGAAATGTTCGTGTAAAATTTTTACATTTTTTGCATTCTTTTTCATGGCTTATGAAACATTTCAATACTGGTACTGCCATGTTCAATTTATTGCTATAGTAAATTCCAAATGAAAAGATTTTTATATTCAGGTATGAATATAAATTATTATACTGACTCTACAATCCAAAATATGAAAGCTTTTTTTTTTGTTAACAAACATGTTTTATTAGTCTCAAATATTTGTTGCAGAATACCTTAGGGTATTCACTCATCTCATAGACAAAGTGGCTGATCTGGGGTGTCCAATAGATTGGTCACTGCTGATGTGCGACAGCTTTTAGCTTCAGCCTTTTTTGAGCTGACCTCTGACATTGCCTCTAAGCATCAACTATGTCCTCCATCCATTCTCTGGCTATTGTCCAGTACAATGATCACACTTACCTTTAGACAAAGTGTATCCTCTGTTGTCATGTCTGAAAATTGACTTTCTAGATATGGGAATCACCTCTTTATCTGTATTGCTTATTTATCCAGCATTTGTTCTGTCATTAATTGCAAAGTTGAAGCCATAGATGGAGCTTTTGTCTTGAAACTCTAAGGTGATGGTGAAAATAGAAGTCAAATGATAGAGATGTGGAATAGAAAGAATAGAAGAGTCCTGGAACTTTGCTGATAACATGGGGCTGCTGCTGTAACTCTGGGCTACTTGCCTCTGTATGTTTCTTTATGTGAGGAGTTATTGGGTCATGTTACTGTTACATGAAGCTAGGCATAATCCCAAATGCTTCAAATTGTGGTAATTAATGGCTTTTCTCATTCTACTTATCAAAAACCAGACCAATTTTCAATCATTATTCACTAGAATAAATTTCCAATAAAATAAAATTTATATATATTGGTCTTCTTTTTCTATTAAGAAAAAAAAACAACACTCATTGCCATGCAAACAGATTGTCAAAGAAAGCAATTCAAGTTCTGTTCCATGATAATATGTTAAGGATTTTGAGCAAATTCACATTTCCTTGGTGGAGAAGACACCAATCTTCTTGAGACTCAGTCAATATTTTGAACAGATATGTTTATTTTGTTTGGATTCGTCAACTCTGAATAATACATATAGTGATGATGATGATGATGATTATGATGATGATAAACACATCCCTAATATTTGTAAACATTTGTGTAGTATACAAAATTTTTTCACACATGTTGATAATTTGATTCTTATAGTAACTTAATTTGAGTAAAACATTTATTATCACAATTTTATAAGTAAAGTAATTGAGGCTAAGTCAATTACCTACTAAATATGTCTAGTATGTTAAGGAGTCAAGTTTCATAAACTTGCCATAATTCCAAATTGCTTCCAATTCTGAATTTAAACAATTCTTTTACTTACACCTGTTATAGTTCTGGGAAGATTTTAGAACAGTAGGCCATGAGAGCTAACAATAAATGAGGTGAAACTATGTGGAAATGGGAAGACAGCAAATAGAGGTACTTTACCATTTTGTGTCAATGGCCGTGGCTCAACTTCACTCTGTTGCTGCAATCCATTCCCATGGATATTTAGCTGGATCTGGTCATTATCTCAGACTAATCCACTTCTAAATATGTATACTAAAATGTTTTACTCTCTGAACTTTTCTTCCATCTCCTTTTGTATGATAAGTTTACCCTTGTCCTCATTGAAATTTCTAAACTTTTAGCCAAGTTATTTTTATCCCAGGCTATTAGCTCCTTTTTGTCATGTCTTCCTTTACATGGCCAACGACCCATTTCAACATGACATTAAAAGAAAAAAATCCTCAACTTGTTACTCTACCCCTTTCTGATATCTGAGCCCTAAAAATTGCTGGATCAGTCGAACTGACATTCTCCTTCTTACTTGCTACCCTCACCCAATAAAACTATTACCTGAAAAAAAAAAAAAAAAAAAACTAATGATAAACAATAAATGGAGCTGATTAAAATTAGCTCCATTTTATGGTTTTAAGGAATGAATGGCATTTTGAAAACCAACTGAATACACATTTACTAATTTCTTATCAGTGTTCCTTGTATTAACTCAAATAAACTATTTCCAAATAATGTCACCATCTTTAAGTATCAAATCCTTTCCTGTGTTACTATTCTGCCTCTATTACTTTGAGTTATTATTTTTCATTTTTAAAGAAATAAAAAACAGAAATCTATATACCTATATATCCCACCCTCATCTATATATATATATGTAGATTTTTGCTCATCCTTGCTCAATTTTTATTTTCCTAAGTGGAAGTGTCAATCTCTTTTACAGTTCTCTGAATGCCATTTCTGTTTATAGCCTCTGGGATCCCACTCTGTTAGTAATCCTATATTCTTCCTGAATATTTACTTCTTATATATAAATTTGTCCTTTTACTTAAATATTTCTTTGCTAAAATTTCTCTCTGGAAAGCACCACTTCTTTCTTTGAATAAGTGTTTGTTTTTGTTTGTTTTAATGCTATCCATAATAAATTTTCCAGGTTTTTACTTCCCATTCATTCCTAAATTTACTGAAGTATGACTTTGTTTATCATCATCCCACTGAAATGATCTAAAAAAGTTTACTAATACTGTCATATCTTCAAAAGTCATTTATGTTCTCTTTTTCTTGTGGCACTAAGTGGCATATGGCATAGCTAAGGATACCCTCCTCGAAACTTCTCCCTTTCCTTCCTTGGGATGATGCCACTCTTTTCTCATTCCTCCCCTATTTGTCTGGCTGGTTTGGATGTGGTAAATAACACCTGACCTTCACCTATTACTTGATAAGTCAGGCCATGGCCACATACCCTATTTCCTGATGTTCTTCCCATATTTTCATTAGCCTCCCAATTTATTTTTTTCTGCATCAGTATAAGACCATAGTATTACTACCAAGAGTCTTATAATAAACTATTAAGTGCTTATCTTAATAATTTTATCATTGATGCCCTCTTTATACAATGCTATAAGCATTTTTCTATAATAGCATAAGTGACAGTTTATATTTATGGATATAACACTAAAAGCTATGATCTGTTGAGCTGTGATAAAAAATATTAACTGGAATTTTGCTTTATGATCTGGTCCCAGAAATATTTTCTAACATTAGCTGCAGTATCTTTTCCCCAGAAATTACAATTCTAGATATGCACAACTCCTTATAATTTTCAAAATATGACATGCTCTTGCAAATCTATTCTGTAGCATATGCTGCTGCTTTCCTGGATTGCCTTCCTTCTGCTCTAACAATTCTTATTGGGTTAATTGTCATTATTTCTTCAATAGTAGGCAGAAAAATTATTTTTCTTACGAGGCCTTATTCTAAAAGAGAGTTAAGCCTTCTTTCACCATCGTATAGAGCTTGATATCTACTGGTATTAAAAGAATTAATCACACTATGTTGTATTTTTTAATAATATTCATAAAAGTTAACATGTGAGAGCTTTTCATGCAGACATTCAATTGTCCTCCCAACAAACCTGTGAGGTAAGTATTGTTATCATGCCTGTATTACAAGTTAGGAAACTGAGGCATAGAGGGGTTAAAAAATTTGCACAAAGTTTAGCCTCATGTCTACTAAGTTGCAGAGCCAGGACATGGCGTTTATGAATTTTATTCCATTTTCATATGCTTCAATGAAACTCAGAATCCATCACAACGCATTCCTTATCTAGGTATTTGTTATGTATATGTTAAATGTGGATTGAGCTAGAGGAAATAAACAGATAGATATGGGAGCATTCAAATAATTCAGTTATGCTCTTATTGAAGTTATTTCATCTTGTCTACTTAATTACTATTCACATGAGAGGCATCAAGAATGAAAGTTTAAAAGCTTGTGTTCAAATTGGCATATGGTAAATTCAACAGTTACTGATTTCCTCATGTGGAGATGAGTTTAGTTTACAGGCAGATGTTTATTTAAATGTATAGACAGAAATATCAGGAATGCTAAGAAAGAATTGAGCAGAAATTTTAAAAGGGTCAATGCAGTCAAAAAAGGATATTCCATTTTTCCTCTCCTAGAAATATTCTATCATTCTGTTAACCTCTCAGTGGCATTATTTTGTGAACTTGGAGCTCTTAATCATTTTAATGCTTTGAGTAGACACTTTAAGTACTTGAACATAAATCACAATGAGAACGGTAAAGCCAAAACTCTTTGTTTGCAAGTTTGCTGTTGCAAGTGTCAATTTTTCTAATGAGGGAATTGAAGCTGATAATAGATGTCAGCAGAGTTTTTCTCCTGAGCAGTATTGCCCTTAGACCCTGAGCGGGAGAGATCCTGCCCAAGTCCCATGACTTCATGGGCCCCACACTTTGGAGTAGCTTCTTCAAAATGTCCAAGTCCCATTCTAGTGCCCAGGACAAGATGAGGTCAGCAGTTCTAAATGGGCTGAGCAACCTTGAGACTAGACCAAGCCACGTGGGTCTCAGTTCCCCTTTCTCCCTTTCAAAGTGCTTTCAGACCTTCTATACCAATGTGTGAGATCAGTCAGATGACTAAAGATGCTCTAAGGCTAAGAAGTGTTCCCAGAACACATGGCCAGACCCTGGTTCCAGGAGAATGGCCTGACCAGTCAACTACTTCTACTGATGATGAGGTATTACCTACATAAGTTTAGGGTGCTAAAACAGAGGCAATATTCCTATTTATGGTGGCATTTACTTATGTTGAACCCTGGAGAAATTCAGGGCTTTGAGATAACTGCGATCCACTGCTAAACCTTGGCCTTGAATCTCATGTGTGAACCTGCACTTGTCTGTGGTCTGAAGATGGTGTCCACTCCGTTCTACAACACATAAAGATGGTATGAGTGATAGTTTGTAAGGATCCTTTACCTTCTCCACCCCACTACCCACCCCAGGGGTGGTCACTCACCCCTTCCACAGCCTTGTCAAGCAGGCCTCTGGGAATGGCTATGCACAATGCCTTTGAGGGTTTTAGGAAATATTGGTCCACAGAGTGAATGAGCTTTTCTAATCAATGTGCTTTTCTGTTTGAACTCCTCATGGTAATGCTGTGTTCTTTGGGGTCAATTTTACACCATGCCAGATAAGAGAACAAAAATCCATATGAAAAGTGGTCTTACAACAAATACCATAGACTGATTAGCTTAAAAAAAAAACAGGAATATATTTTCTCACACTTTTGGAGGCTAGACATCCAAATTCAATATCATGCTTTCTCTAAAGTCTGTGGTGTTCTGGTGGTGGCTGCTTGGCAATCCATAACTCAATCCTGTCTCTGTCACATGGTCATCTGTCTTCTACTCCTGTGATCAAATACTCTATGCTTATAAGAACTCGGGTAATATTAGATTAAGGCCCATCCTGATTCAGTTTGACCTCATCTTAACTAATAGAATCTTTGAACATCCAGGGTGAAGTAAAGACTAGAGTTATGCATGGAAAATGTGCTTGTTAAAATATCTTCATTTAAGAAGTTCTGAAAATTCTAAAACTAATTGAGCTGGTATTCCATTAGTCTAATTTTAAAAGTTTACTCTTTGCACTTAGGTCCATGAAGGATATTAACCAGAACTTCTCAGGTTTTTTTACAGAAATAAGATAATGTCGCAAAGCAAAATCAGACAGAATGGTGTTAGGAGCACTTTATGACCCAGTAAATTTGCATCTTTTCTCATAGACAAAAAGCTTGATATCTTTAAGCGGTTAACTGAGGAGTCATGAAGACCTTGCTAAACTGTGGTTAATTAGCCACTGAAATCAAGGGCAAGTTTGATGTGCTTAAGACAACTTAGACTGAGAAATTGCACATACCCTCCCCACAAGACCCCTGGCATCATGTTTTGTTTTTTTTTTAACTTCTTTTTCTTCTCTTCTACCCCACTCCTTTTGCCTATAAAAATACTAGATACCATTCTTACTTTCAACTGGTTTTGGGAAGATTCACCCAGTTCCTTGTTTCTGCACTCACAATAAATCCCATCTCCCTGAGAGACACATTTCTCCTCTGTGGCACTGGATTAAGGGGGTCATTCTATTGGAAATAGCCGTGCTTAAGGTAAAAAAAGTAATTACTCAATTATGGTATTTAAAGCCATGATTAATGAGATCACCAATGAATTGAGTGAATATGTAAGGGAGAAAATATCCAAAGACTATGTCCTCGTGAATTGCAACCATTAGAAGTCATGGAGATTAGGAAGACCCAGCAAGGGAGTAACACAGAGGACCCAGAGCAGTAGGAAGAAAATCTGGAACACTTTGAAGTAAGATGAGAACTGAAATGGGAATTAACTATTGAATTTAGCAGTATGGACAACACTGAGGAAGCAGAGTAACTGGAGAGAGTCTTCAGATGGAATATTGTTCTGACACCTATAAAAAGAGAGAAGGAAGGAAAAAATGTGTACAACATGCTTCATACTACAGCACAGTTTTGAGAAGGTCTCAGCCAGGTTCCAGGGAAGCAAGGTCTTAGTGTGAATGCCACAGTGCATCTTAAACAGCTGTAGCTGGTAACTATCAGACAAATATGCTTTCCACAGCACATTCTCGTGAAGGGGATCAGCGTGGGACACCTCCATGTTCTCCACAAGCATTTTAATCCCTAATCCAAACTTGTGAGGGCACCACTCTTATTAAAACTATTTTACAGATTGGTTAGCTGAAACCCAAGAAGGCTAAAATTCTGAAATACTGATGAATTTCACAGCTAGTAAATGGTAAACTCAAGATTTGAATACAAGCACTCTGACTTCAGAACCTGTGTTCTAATATGTAACACTGCCTTCTTATCCAAAAAAATCTCAATCAGGCACAAGGGAAAATATTTACTTGAAGGTATATAAACACATTTTTACATGTTAGAAAATCACTGGAGGCAATAACCACCCATATTAAAATAGCCCTCATAAGTAAGGCTAATATAGGCACAATGAATTGCTGTGTAGATGTCAGAAGATATGAAATATATGTATGTAAAAAGGAATGAATTTCTCATATATGCTAGAAAATGGATGAACCTTGAAGAAATCATGTTGAGTGAAATAAGCCAGACACAAAAGGACAAATAATATATGATCTCATTAATATTAAATAATTAGAATAAACAAATTCAAAGTCAGAAATTAGAATACAGTTTATCAGGGCCTTAGGTGGGGGTAGGAAATGGGGAGTTAATGCTTAATTAATACAGAGTTTCTGATTTGGTAATGGATGGTGGTGATGGTAGCACAGAATTATAAATGCAATTAACAGCACTGGATTGTATATTTGAAAGTGGTTAAAATGGGAAATTTTAGGTTGTATATATGTTACTAGAATAAAAATTTTAAAATACTATAGAACTCTACAATATAAACAGAGAATCCTAATATAAACTATGGACTACAGTTATACTACAGTTCATAGTATAATTATAATAATATTGTTTCATCAACTGTAACAAAGTATCAGAGTAACACAAATTGTTAATAATAGGGAAAACTACATGTGGGGTTGGGGGTATATGGGACTTTGTGCTTTTCTGCATGATTTTTCTGTAAACCTACAATTTCTTTAATTAAGAAAATCAGAAAAAGAACAAGATTGGAGCACAATGAAATGCTTTTTTTTTTTTTTTGGATAGCTTTCAGCACACTCTGATAAAGTGATTGATTGCAAGCAGCAATCTTTCTATGGAAATATACACACAGGACCCCATTCCATAGCTATGGTGGGAAGGCTCTGTACTGAGCCAATGCGACACGAGATTAAACACCATAATTGAAGTGTTTCATAGATGTCCTTGAAATACTGAAGATTTTCTGTACCCTCCCAAATTTTACAGAATAACTCAATGTTTGCCTTACTATCAAATCTCAATTCAGAGTATTAACATAAAATTGTAACTAAATATCTGAAAAAAAAATAAATGGGCTAAAATGTTAATTAAACTTTAAGGGAAAGTTCTTAGTTAAATTCAATGAATTTTTTCCTACTTTTTTCTTTTTGCCCCAAAAGTACCTTGCACGAATTCCCACATATTTCATAAGGGCAGAAACAATAAATTCATCCCCACCTAAAAGAAATCTTTTTAGAAATTATTTGCAATAACAAGAGTGAGTATCCATGAGCTGGATGGGTAGGGGAGTAGTAGACATAAAGAGATAAAACAAAAATAATAGAGGATCTGTGAATGAATTAAATTTGTTCACTTCACTCTCATGTACTTAATATAATTATTATTTTTAAATTGTATAGTCACATTTCATACATTCTAAAATATCTGTTTATCTCTGATTTTTTTTTTTTTCACATTCCTAAATAGATATCAAACATTTGAAGCAAGTCACTTCCAGGAACTGCTTCTCATGCTTCCTGATTTAGCATTCCGAAGTTTATCTTTACTTCTTCCTAATGGACATGAGCTACTCCTCTAAATTTATAAAAACTAAGCATTTTAATTTCCCAAGTTTAGAGCAAGTTTAGTGTGATGGCACCACTCACACTGCACAATGAGAGACACAGCTCACCTCAGTTTTCTTTTCTTCCATTGTGCCCTTTTCCCACTTAAATTGTGCCAGTAAATAGTTTTTTTTTTCTTTACTTGACTCTTCATTAATTTAGTTCTCTCCTCTTCTTTTTGTTTTCACTTTTATATTAACTTTAATGTATAATAAGAAACACACACACACACACCCCAGAGAAAATAGAGTTATATGGAAGGCATTAAATCAGTTGCAGCTTGAGGTAGATTCCAAAGGTTCTATCTTTGTGGTTTACACCATCTGAGACATTGTTAGTTTAGAAGCCATGAAGAGAACAGTTTTGTGATGAAGTTCAGTCCAGTGAGGGTACAATTTTCCTGTCAATTCAATCATGTGGCTTCCTTTAGAATTTATTGCATTCTTTTATTCCAAACTCTGGCACTTTTTACATTTCCTCAGTTTTCAGTGAATCATCCATTAATTAATTCTTAAATTAATGTTCTTCACTGATGTTCCAACCCGACAGTTTTGACTGGCCACTCTTCTTTGCCCACTTGAACAGCCCCCGAGGTACCGAGTTACCAGTAACTCATCTCAGATCTGAAACCTGCCCAGGAATCAAGTCCCGCAAAAATTTTTCGGTAGCAACATGTTCAAACCCAATGTCAAGAGGGGCCAAGATGGCGTTAGTGTAGGAGGGCGCACACTGCAAGCTCCCAGAGCAAGGCGGATTGTGGTCGGGGTCCTGCCCGGGGGTCTGTGCTGTGCACGCGTGGAGTGAGAAGCTTGGGACATCTATCTGCGCGGATCGGCAGTGTGGACCAAACGGTGGAGATTCGTGAGTTTTGAGGCTGCCGGTGGAGGTTGGCACAGGCGGATGAGCCCCGCGGTTAGGGAAAAAAAAATAAAATTAAATAAAACGGCCATTTGGAGCCGCGGGTGGGGCGAAAAAGTTTTATTTTCTGGGGATCTGGCTGCCTGGCGCCCCTTGGACCTTGTGTGAACAGAGCAAACGAGCTAATCAGCACCCGGTGAACCGGAGGGGGGATTTTGGTCGGGAAACGCAGCTGATTTCCCTAGCCACCCAGGAGGAAGGGACACTTCCCAAAAAAGGGAGGGTTCGGTTGGAAGACAGGAAAGGGTATTTTATATTTTTAGACATTGTTCTGGCTGCCTGCACCGCCCGATAGCTTTGGGTAGCAGATAAGCAGACCTGAAGCACCATTAGGCTGAGAGCAGACACGAATCTGCAGTCAAACTGATTTACTGAGTAGCCCGGTGACGCTGGAGCTCGGCGCCAGAAGGAGCGGAATCCGCCGTCTTTAGCACTCCTCACTGACTAACATCAGAGCTTCAGTTAACCTGGGGAGTCTGGAAAGTGGGACGTGCTTCATTAATTTCCATGGGCCCAGCTAGGGTCCCTTCCATAAGGGGGTTGGTCTAGAGGAGGAATTATTTTGCGTCCTGCATTTGGCTAAAAAAAAAATAAAAAAAGTGAGATCACCTCAACAAATGAAAAATAAATTCTTTTTAATTTAGTTTAATAGCTAAAAGCTGCTTCAGGACCTGCATATAGAACCCTGTGGGGAAATTCATTGATAAACACAAGTAGGCAGGCAGGATCCACGTGGACCCTAGGGGAATCATTGACCCCCCTTAGTTCTGCTTGACTGCTTGCCTGTGTGGATCTTTGGTTTCTCTCTGTTACTTTCTGGTCTATTGCTATTATTCCCGATTTCCTCCCCCCCTTCCTTTTTCCTTCTATTTTTTTTTTTAAATAGGTGCTGCCAGCTAGTTGCTTCTTTGCTGGGCTTCTTATTCAGTAATTTCCCACTCGCTGTATATAATGATTCTGTATTACAAACTATCGCTTATCCTTCCTGCATCTTTCTGCCTTCTGTTTTCTGTTGTGGCTCTTAGAGACAACATTTTTTCATAGGCCCACAACTTAAGGGTGTCAATTTCTATCCCATCTATTTTGTTTTCTTCTTATTCTTTGTTTTTTTTTTTTTTTTTTAGTATTAACTTTTTCCTTTTAGACCTTTCTCACATATTTCTCTCCCTCCTCATAATTCTAGCCTTCTAAATCACTATATATATATATTCCTCCATTTGTTTTCCCAGTCCATTGTAGGAACTCCATATTTTTTCCTAGTACTCTACACTGCCTACACAAGTTAATATTCATCTCATTAAGTCTCATTTTGCCCCTATTCTAACTTTTATCAATATTTCTATTATCCTTCTGCCTTCCTTACATATTTTGATTCGTCTGGCCCTAACCTTTTGCAAGGAAATAAAATAAGAAGAAAAACTGCCAAAGAGAAAACTTAACTCACACGCAGAACCAACAGCTAAATAAAATTCTAGAGCATAGAGAAAAGCTAATCAGCTGAACAAACCGATCAAGATAATATGATGACCAGAGGGCAACAGAAAAATACAAATGACTCTGAGAAACTGGAAAACATGGACCAGTCCAATGCACAAAATAAAAACCAGGAAGCAATGCAGTACATCGAACAACTAATCAAAGCTATTCAAACAAATATCATGGACCAACTTAAAGAACTGAAGGAAGAGATTAAGGATATAAAGAAGACACTGGGAGAACATACTGAAGAAATAGCTAACACACCTAAAAAGGTAATGGATATGATGGCGAACAAAGACACAAGTCAAGAAATGAAAAAGACGCTGGACTCACATGGCAGCAGAATTGAACAGGCAGAGGAAAGAATTAGTGATATGGAAGACAATACAGTTGAAATCAAAGAGATTGTAGAAAAGATAGACAAAAAGATAGAAAAAATCCAGTATGATCTCAGGGAATTAACCGATGATGCAAGACGCACAAACATACGCATTATGGGCATTCCAGAAGGAGAAGAGAAGGGAAAGGGAACAGAAGGAGTGTTGAAGGAAGTTATGGCTGAAAACTTCCCAACTCTATTGAGAGAGATAGATGTGCAGATCCAGGAAGCACAGTGAACCCCAAATAGTATAAATCTCAACAGGCCAACTCCAAGACATATACTTGTCAAATTATCCAATGCTCAAGACAAAGAGAAAATACTCAAGGCAGCAAGAGAAAAGAGAACCATCACATACAAGGGAAGCACAATAAGATTAAGTGCTGATTTCTCAGCTGAAACCATGGAGGCAAGAAGACAGTGGTATGACATAGTCAAAACACTAAAAGAAAAAAACTTCCAGCCACGAATTCTCTACCCAGCAAAATTGGCATTCAAAAATGATGGAGAGTTCAAAATATTCACAGATAAACAGCAATTAAGAGAGTATGTCAAGAAGAAACCAGCACTTCAAGAAATACTAAAGGAATCTCTACAA
>JAKSZT010054334.1:21466111-21499315 GCA_026826555.1 Tolypeutes matacus
TGCAACTCCTACCCTACAGCTCAATGGACTCATCCAAGTCACCTGGTGAGGAGACAACAATGGGCAATGGCCATCCCAGGGAATGGTGAGGGCCTGCATCTGCAGGCAGGATCATCCCACCCACCATATCCATGGGATATAAGCCCTCTCTCACTTGGAGTTGGAGTGGACATCACCATCCCAGTCCCCTCAGGATTGGGGGAAGAACTATGGACTAGAGTGGACTTGATGGTATTCTCTTGTTCACATATGGTGATTCTAGCAATGCAAGAAATTATAACAATGAGGTGGAGCCAGTGGCCACTTCACACTTTTGGGGTAGGGGGGGGATGAGCAGTTGAAATACAGGGGCTTCTTTGGGAGTTGGAGGTTGTCCTGAGTACTGTTGTGGCAACGGATGTAGGCCATTTTAAATCAGCACACACCACTCAGAACTGAGTGGGAGAGAGTGTGGTCTACAGTGTGAACTGTGGTCTATGGTTGGTGGCAAGGCTCTAGGATGTGTAAGTTCATTGAGGGTGGTGGGTCACACTTGTGGGAGATGTTTGTGTGGGATGTGGTGGGAGGTGTGGGAGGTGGGCAACATGGGAATCCCAGTGGGTTCCGTGTAATATTTTGAGTAATCTAAGCACCTCTTAAAATATATGTATATATATATATATAAGTAACATTTTTGTAAGCAAATACACATATATGCATATATATTTATATATCATTTTGCAAATGTTTGTATGTATTGTGAGAATTTTGATTTTTACCCATAATTTAAAAAAAAAAAACCAATGTCCTCTAGTTCTTTCTTCTTTAAATGCAGGGAGAAAACACTCTGTCAGGTGCTCTTATTCCTTACCCATTCTTTTTGCTTTCAAAGCCAAATCATTGTTTCCTAGTATTTTGCTTAAGATTATATAATATTTGTGTTCCCTCATGGTTAGTCAATAAATTTGGGGTCTTCAAAAAGTATCCATGATTCAAACAAATCATGTTTATTTTCTTCTCCCAATACATCATACTCAGACCTGGATTCTATCCATTGTGGGCTATGCTTATTTTCTTACATGTTGTGCAATTTCCTTTAATAAATTCAAACTATTTCATAGACATTCACCTCATAGTATGGAACTGTTTCTTCCTTCAAAATAACTGTCAATTTAAAATCAAATTATGCTTAAACAATTTTAACACTATTTGCCATTCGTATCATTTAAAATATGCCCATTTTAACTGCCTTAACATAGAACTGCCCTATTCATCAAGTTATGCCAACGCAATTATGTAGTTATTGTCTATTGTCTATTGTCTTCACATATTCAGATTTTAGGGGCATCACACAATAATTTTGTTTAATTTTGCTACCCTACCTTTGTAATATTAGATCATATTTTTTATCTTTCATGTAACACTAGATTGGTTTCTAACAACTCTGTTTCATTCAGAGTATCTTCCTTTTTTATTTTTTTACCATTTCTCTTTATTTATTTTGGCTGCAGGATTGAAACCTCTTGTTACATTAAATTGGCATTGTTAATTGATTTCTAGAAAGAAAATGTGGAGGGCACTGGTTATTTAACTTCCTCTTATTCTTTATCTGTTCATTAATAACTTCAAGTACTCACTGTGGTTAAGTTAAATCTCTTCCCAGCGATTTCCCAAATTCAACAATGGTTGCATTTCCCAGTGCAACCATTGTTTAAGGTCAATGCAAAAGAAAACTGACAAATCAATCCCTAACATCTCTTACCTGTTCTATTGCCATAGTCTCCTGACTGTTATGTCTCATTTCACTTCTGCCTGGATATTCTATACGGTAGATCATTCACTGGAGCCAAGAGAAAATGAAGAGTTGTCTAACTCTCCAAGAACCATGTGCTATAGACAAGAATGGAAGTAACCCCATGTTCTTTTAAGGCACACCACACCATGATCCCTTCTAACAAATCTGGCAATGGTAGTCCTAGAAAACATCAAATTTCAGTAGTCTCTACAACCACAGTAATGCACTCCTCCTTTCAGTATTCCCATTTATGATAATTGGCTAGTTTCTGGCATCTTTTCATATGACTACCAGACAGTGGGTGCCTCAACTACTGGTAGTCCACCAGCAGCTTTACCAACTAAAAAGATAGTGTTGATTTGAAACTCAACTTGAGCTATTTTTATTTCTTAGCCCCATTTCTGTGTTCAACATTCTATAACACTTATTGTGTTGATTGTATGTTGATGCTCATAAAAATGTAAATTTCATAAGGTTGAGATTATTTCTGTGGTGTCTAGCATTCTAGCCACTATTTATTAAATCAGTGAATAGATTTATTTGTTAAATGTATAATTATTAAAAGAATGAATGAATGATAGATGAATTAAGGAATCTATGAGAAAAATGTGAGTTTATTTTCTGGACTCCTGTCTATTGGATTACCAATTCTTCCTCCTAGAAATATGAGTATGGTAGGATGGGGAGAGTTGATATCTGTTCTATATACCTAGTAGGTATGAATAGGAAGAGCTAGTTTCAATTACAGACTAGACATATTGATTTTGTAATTACAAGCATATGGAACAGGTTTGAATCAACTGGTTTATTCAGGAAGAGACTATAAAGTAAGAATTGGGCCAAAATGGAAATTTAGGGAATATGCTGGCAGCAGTTAATATTGATTATGTACTCTGTCAAGAAGTGTCAAGTGTCTTTAATGAATGTGGAGTGAGTTGATATACCGTGCATTGTGGAAGCACTGGCTCAGGCACAACAGGAGCTGTCAGCAAATGTTCACTTTATTACCACCACAGCACAAAAGGTTGCAAAGATCAGGGGAAGAGACCCCATCATGGCCAGTGGCCCAGAGAGGCCAACTGCTTGGGTCAGGGTTATCCGTAGATGGCAGCTCCCCACATCCTACTTTATTATTCCCAGGGGGGAGCAGATCCTGCTACTGAGAATTCCCACCTTTATGACAAATAGCTGGAACTGCTTGTTCTCAGTTTGGGGCTCAAAGTACATTCAGTCTGTTCCATTAGGCCTAACATCTTTCCTAGGCTGTGGGATGGAAACATACTGAAACATCTGCAACCATCAAGCAAGAGGGAAAAAGAGGAGGGTAGATGAGGGCTGGGATATAGTCACTGAACATGTTGGTGACTTCCCCAACAGTGAATAACCTCATTTAATCCTAGTTTTATGGATCAAAAGTTAAAGATTAAAATGTTAAATAGCATGCCCAAAGTCATTGTGACATATTTTTTGGAATTGGAGAAGCCAAAATAGAGTATAGAGAAATAAAGTATAAAGGAAGCCTGTATATAAAGCTTGCCCTATTAACTAAAACATTCTTCTGCTTTTCTCAGAAAGAATTGTGCAAATGAGAAAAAAAAATGTCCAATATATTGGAGAAAATAAATAAAATGTAACATCATGGTATTCAAGGAATTGCCACATTTCAGTCTTAGCTATCCTTTCCAATTATTTTGCCAGGTTCCTTATTCCCTCTCCAATAGAGCAATATTGCTCTGGAATATTATTCAGAGGCTTGGGCTCTGTTTTGTTCTTTTGTTTTTGTCAGGTCTTATCACTGGAGATTAGACTTAGCCAAAGTTATTGGTTCCTAATATTTATAAATTATGATTGAGGTGATAACTGACTCCTGATTATTCACCTGATTAGAACTCTCAGAGCTAACCATTTCCAGAATTAACTGGATTTACCAGTCTTCTAGTGGATAGCCATAAGATTGCCTCAAGCATAAGAATGAGAATAAGACCCTCTTTCTTCAACCTATTTGATTGAATGTCTATCTGTTTTATTAATGGAGCAAATTCTCTAACCTTTCCTCAAAGCTGTGCCAATCATTTCCTTCCTGGAAATGCTGGAAAAGGGAATAAGAGACTACAACATGTATTTCTCATGGCAACTGAAATCCTACTATATAAAATTAAGAAATTGTCAATATTCAGGTTTGGCCAGGTAAAACAGAAAGGAAAAAGACTAGTTTTAGAAAAGAGAAGGAAAAACAATGAGCACAGACAAGCAAAACCAGCGAGGAAAAGACACACTTGTTTACATGTGAATCCTTGACTCCAAGTCTTTTCTGAAACCCAAAACAGTCTGTCACTGAATTTTGTGAGTTGTCCCAGTATATTATACCTCGTTAAAAGTAGGGTAGTGTATTTAACTTACTGTTACTTAAATTCAGCAGGATGCTAAGTATTACATGTTCCTTAAATATTATGGGTTGCATTTCTGCAGTCAAACTGTGCAATTTCTTTTGTTCCTGGGACAAATTGCTTCTCATGTCAAGTCAAAATAAATTTTCCTTCCTTGCTCTGTGTTTTAGGAAAAAAAAAAAAAACCTCCATCATTTCTTATACTGGAGTCTATTACACTATTTATCACAGCCTGTTATATTGTAGTCACTTATGTGTGTTTATCTCCTGCAAGACTCTAAATCCCTTCCCTGAAGGACAAAACTGCATTTTATCCATCACTCTGTCAGAGCTAGTACCTAGTGTAATGCTTGGCACATGAGTAGGTACAAAGTAAAATATTGTTATGTTGTCTGCTTCATATATGTCAATTAAATTATAAATATATTAAGGGGTGAGAGTGACAGTATTAGTTCATTTAATCCAATAAAGTTTGTAATCTGTCCAATGTACAATATAGTACTAGTTCCCAGAAAATGACTTATTTATCCTGATCAAGTCACTGCTAAATGATTTTAGAGGCTATATATTAATGTAGCTGCAATTTATGATGATAAAAATAATTTTGGCGGTGCCCTTAACTACAGGCTGTGTTCCAAGTCTCATTGTAAGAAAGTGATTCATGCATGCCATGTTTTGCAATAACTTTCTTCAATTATTGAATGGCTTTGCTTTACAGTTTATCATGTGACAAGGCAGTTCAAAAACTCCCTAGTTACTGGAAATTTATTAAAACTACATATTAATTCAAAGTATTTCTACAATATGGCAACATTTTTAAAAATATATTTTAATTTTTTTTTGCCAATTTGGAATAGTAATTATATTAGTCACCTGACATATTATTAAGTTTATTTTTTTATTCTGCAGTTTGTCTGCCCTTGGAACAAAACTGGCAGCACAGTTTGGGCAGGAAAATATGTCATGAGAAAAAGGTGGATTCTTACTGAAATATAAGATATCCAATAATTTGGACCATGGGATAACTCAGAAGTTGGGGTTAAGGCAGTTGTGGCGTTACAGAAATAGGCAAAGTCACCTAGAGCACAAATGTCAAATAAACTGTAGCAAATAATGATAATCGTATTAAGCCCACCAAGAAGTCATACAAATATTTCAGCACCTAGTAGCTAAGCAATTTCCAGACAGAAGGAAAAAGTATTAGGGAACAAGACTGGTTGGATGATCTAACACAGCCAAATGATCAGAAATTAGGCTCTCTCATCAAGATGGCAGACTACTAACATTTTTTTCTCTGTTTGCTCCTCTCAAAACCTTACCCATATGAAAGCCAGAAAGTCAGAGACGACAAAACAATATGAAGGAAGATTATTAGGAAAAAAAGAACAGGAAGAAGGAGTTATAAACATCCAGGATATTTTAGTTCCTTATGGAAAATGGGAAGCTACTGGTAGTACAGATTTGCTTTTTGTATCTATTTGCCTTGAATTCCTTCCATAGTCTATTCTATTGTCAAGAAAAGCCAAGGAAACCCTGTTGTGCCAATTCAGTGGAAACTCAGGCTGGTCTCTGTGATTTGCCACCTAACTATGCTGCTTAGCTACTTCCTTGCCTCCTTCAGTCATCAGTTTTATTTTTCTTCCTGGCAGTTCCACGTCAGCAAATTCAAGATAGAGAACTAGATAGTACTCATTTTGTTTGTACTCATACTTGAATAAATAAAAATTTATCAGTTCATAATCTTAAAGAGAGAGCCTGAATTCTGATCAGTTGTCTGGATTTTGGCCATTCATATTACTTTGTTCCCCATTTTGATTTCTTGGTTCTTTTACTCTCATATATATATTTAGGTCATGTTTTTAATCTCTATCATTTAATTGGTGTATTTTGACCATTTCCTCTTTTTACTAAAAAAGTTGGGAGTTTACAAAACAATTATACATAATGCACAAAATTCCCATACACTACTCCACCTCCAACACCTTGCATTGTTGTAGCATATTTTTTACAACTGATTAAAGAGCATCCAAATATTATTACTAACTGTAGTCTATAGCTTACAGTAAGGTATTTTCCCATAAACCACCCTATTATTAACACCATACATTACTATTGTACATTTGATATAATTCATGTAAGATTGTTCTCATATTTGTACTGGTTAGCACAATGCATCATTCACCATAGGGTTCACTAGGTTATACAGTCCCATGCTTTGAACAATTCATCCAATGTGTACACTCAGTGGCTCTCCGTTTCATCACAGAGTTGTGTTATCATAGTAGTCAATTTTAGAATGTTTTCATTACTTCAGAAAGAAAAGCACTTTACCCTCATATACATCCCTACTGTTGACATTTAGCATAGCTATAATAACTTCATTACCATTGCTACAAAAATACTAAAATAATACTGTTAATTACAGTCCATAGGTTACATTAGCTGTATTTTCTCATGTATCACCATATTTTCTTTTTAAATTAATTTATTGTTTTTATTTTATTTATTTTTTAGGTATGCCACCAATATTTGAAAATCTGAAATTAGGACTAATTATTGCAGTACTATTTTCATTCCCCTTTCCTGTTTACCATCTTTTTTTATTTTATTTAAAAAAATTTTTTAAAGATACTTAGATTATACAAATGTCACGTAAAAAATATAGGATATTCCCATATGCCCCGCTCCCCACACCTCCCACATTTTCCTACCTAAACAACATCCTTCATTAGTGAGGTACATTCATTGCAACTGATGAACACTAAGCATGGATTAAAGTTTACATCGTAGTTTACTCTCTCTCCCACACAATTCTGTAGGTTATTGCAAGATTTATAATGGCCTGTACCTGTCATTGCAATGTTATTCAGGACAATTCCCAAGTCCCAGTAATGCTACCACATTACACCTGTTTTTCCCTCTCCCTGCCCTCAGAGCCTCCAGTGGCCACTGTCACCACCGATATAATTTTTTCCATTGCTAGAATCACAATATGTCTTAAATCTTTAGGTTGTCTATGTGCCAGCTGTGCCCTGAATATCATCGGAGTTGCAGCACCTACTCTCCAGTTCATTGGTCTCACCCAGGACAACTAACATGGAGGTAATGATGGACAACTACCATAACAAGGAACAGAGAGAGTCTACAACTGTAATCAAGAGAGTCCCATCCATTAGCCCTATGGGATCACAGCCCCCTCTCAATTAGAGGTGGAGTGGACATCACTATCTCAGAATCCTCAGGATTGGGGCATGAACTATGGACTAAAGCAGACTTACTGGTATTCTACTATAGACGTATTATGATCCTCTCTTACATTTTGACTCAAATTTCTGAGCTATTCATATTGGCTTCTTTCCTTGTTTCAGAAACCTCTATATGTTATTTCAGGCCAAATCTCTTTTATAAACATCATGTTTCAACCACCAACCAAAAAAGAAACACATACACATACGTAAAAATATACACACACAGTCACTTCTGTTCTTTTGCAGCTTGGTGCCATTTGAAGGATTCAGGCACCAGAGGTTAAGACTGAAATAGATGAAGGTTGTCTGCTGAGTGCTCCATATAGATTAGTATTAATTATTTAATTGTCAGCTAGAAAGAATGAAAGTTGCAGCAGCCAAGTCGAGAGTGATTGGAAGCACATAAACAAAAAGAATAACAGCAATTATTTCTGGGAAGTGGAATGGTAGGTGGTGAGTAATAGACTATATTTTTCATTTTATGTTCATCAGACCATTTTGATTTGTGTTTTATGTACCTAGAACACAAGCTTGTATTGCATTGTTAATAAATAAAAAGAAAAGAATTAGCTGGACATTAACAGAAGGATCAGGCTGAAAAGATATATGATCAAGGCATCAAATCCTCTAAAGTGAAAGTAAACAAAATGTTAGAACTGATGGTACACTAGAGCCTAGCAGGACTATAATAGCACACTTAGTGTTCCTTATTCCGCAGACTTTTGTACAAATATTATTGAGATAGAAGCAAAATGAGAATGCATAAATGACTGCCTGGAAAGGAGAAGCAAAATTTGAGGGACTAGTTTGATGTGACAAAAAGAAAATAAAAATTTCTGGAAGGCAGATTAACATTTTCATTATGTTTTGTACTTCCACAGTAACCATAGGATATTTCCTCAATCTATATGTTATGAATTCATATCTGCAGGTAGACAAATTTGTGTTTTACACTCATCTGCATGAACTTTGGGCATTTTGTTTCATCTCTGGTTTCAGTTTCCTCATTGGAAAAATGAGAATAAGAACAGCACCCTGCATATAAATATGGTGCATTAAATGGGATAGCTATGTTTATCATCAAGGATGCACATATATTCAGAAGGAAGAAATTTTACTTTAAGGAGAGAAATTAGAACTTTTAAGCATTAACTCAATCAGATATATTACAGAGTAAAACGTACTATGTAGAAATATCAGACTTCTGGTGAACTATTTTGTGATGCAAATCCCAATATATGTTTATTAACTTCTGTAAAGTGTTAATTTTAAGAAAGCATCACTGCTTCTCATTCAATTCGTTCTGTACTAGGTGATTTCACACATGTCATCTGATTTACAATTCACACACAAAAATGTGCTATTTTTGGGATGAGGAACATTAAAATCAGTTCAATAGTAACTGTCACAGTTAATAATTAAGGAGTCAAGAATTGAAGCCAGCTTGGTTTAAATCCCAAACTCATGATTTTCCTGTAAGTCCACACTGCCTATCAACGCAAAATGGAAAATGAGGAAAAAAGAAGTAACCCTTCATTTCAATAACATCTTTGGGTCTAGATCCATCTTTAAATCAAGATTCATCAATTTAATATTAACAAAATTACCTCCCAGTTAGCAGGGTGCAATTTTTGGTATCCTCCGGTTCTTTGGGATTTGTTAGCATGGTGGTTCTTTCTGCTTATCCTAGGTAATCTACTCTTGGTGGCTTCACATTTAAAGTGAACATATATGTGACATTAACAATGCCCCAAGCAGCAGCAAGAAAACACTGTACTCTTTTGTTGGAATGCACATGTTTACATATGCACTTTCCCACAAGTGTGTGTTTATGATATATAATATTTTAGAATATGCCAAAGATATATCAATGCAGAAATGAGAGATTAATTGTGAATATCTGTGGGTAAGTAAATAGAATTTTTTAGAAAAGAGAAACATAAATTTTTATTAAAAAATACTCTACTCCAGCAAAAAGATACAATAGTTTGAATGATGTTCCAATTATATGCTTTACATTAAAAAATAAAGGGATAGTGTTTGATGAGTATTAATTCAAAAATCCATTTAAAAAATACTTTGGTTAGTAGTAATAGTTTGAGGATGCCTTTTAATCATTAGTTAAAAATGTTTCAAAACAATGCAAGGTATTAGTCATAGGGTGAGGTATGAGAGCCCTGTATGATGTTATGTGTGTTTGTTTTGTAAGTTCACAGCTATTACTACACACTTATTATTTATGAATGTTTATGCATGAGTGATATACTTCAGTAAATTTTAAAAAAATAATTGCATGGCTTTATTTTCAAGTGACTTGCCAAATTATTACACAAAGTTCACCCCTTTTTTGAATCTCATAGACATGTTGTAGACTTTCACATTTCAACATACAACTATTTATTTTGAGGGAGGAATTGAATAATACTAATCTTTTTACAAATGAAATTATTCTAGGTCAGGTTTTAAAAATTACTTACTGTTAAACAACCAAACAAGTGGAAATTATTTCACAGAATTTTAATAATATTTAGTATTTGATTGTCTCTAGTTCTGTAAAATAGATATGGAAAAACAATAGCTATGATCTGAAAGTATTCTGACACAATGTCACAAAAGACATTTTAGAACACAGGCAAAAGAATTAAATTAAAATTTTTAATATGTTTGTTATACAATTTAAATTTTAAATAATAAAGAAAATTTACTATCGGTATCTGAGTTTTAAAATTGAAAGTTAAAATGCTCTAAATCAAAGTTATCTTAACATAATTAAGTATTTTTTTAATAAATGAAAAATGTTATTGGGCAAATGTAATATTAGTTTATAAAAGCAGCAAACTTTGCATGTATTTTTTTCTACAGTCTGATTTCATTTTTTCTATCTAAATTGGATAATGTTTGCACATCTGCTTGATATTGAGAATTAATATTATATTTTATAAAATGGATAATAAAAAATATAGGTATGCTGAAAACAAATAGTCCAGGTTTTTTTTCTCAAGAAATGAAAGTAAAAACATGAAAACAAAAATGAAGATATTAAAAAAACCATGACTTATATAAGAGTGTTTTACTTGAAGCTGAAAAAATGTAGGTTAATGCTACAAAATGTTAATAGAATTAAAAAAAAAAATTATACTAAGTGAAGGAGACCAGGCACAGAGTACTACATATTGTTTGAGTCTGTTTATATAAAATGTAAATATAAATCAATTTATAAAGATGAAATTAGATTAGTGATTATGTAGGGCTGAGGAAGAAATGCTAAGGGGTGTGGAGTCTTGCTTTTTGAAGTAATAAGTTCTAAAATTTTTGAGATGATGAATGTACAAGACTGTGATTACACTAAAAGCCATTGATTTTACACTTGGCATAGATCATATGGTATGCGAATATATCTCAATAAAACTCAATAAAACTTAATAAACAAATAAATAATTGTGCAAGAATAGCCAGAAATAGCATCTAAGAACAGCAGGGGAAACAGAGAGGTTGAGAGGTGAAGAATTTTCTTGTTTGTTTGTTTGTCTGTTTTTTTGTTTATTATTATTGAAATAAGGAAAATTCTTTAATAATTATTGAATTGATGAACACACAACTTTGTGATTATACCAAATACCATTGATTGTACATTTTGGATAAATTGTATGCTTAATTAATATGTATCAATAAAATTGATTTGTTTAAAAAAACAATGCAACAAAAAATTCTCCCTAATGCAACTACATTATTTTTTCAGCAGATTTGTTTATCTTTGGAATTTGCTGATAATTATTCCATAAGTCTGATACATAAAAAACTCTGGTAAATGATGTTAATTTTATTTATTGATAGTCAAACAATTTTTTGGAACTAAATGCTTGACATTCACACAAAACTTTTGTTACTTAATAAAAATATTCAGCATGTTGAACAAAAGCTCCATGAAATGCAGATCTTCAGATTAGTGGTGGGGAAACAATATTTCTACACCAGAAACTCTGGGGCCTCCTAGAATTGATCTATCTTAAATACACATATAAACACATTAAAGAAATTTTAAAAATTCTAGACCACATAAAGGAAGGAGGAAGTTTTCTCTTGTGATGTGCTAGTGTGTGTGTGTTTCTGTCAAGGAGGAAACATTATTCTTGATATCCATGGCCAATGATAAAAAAAAAAAAAGAAAAAAAAAGCCAGCAATTATGACTAGTCTGTCCCAAAATTGACTCTCCTTCTGAGATGACTTTTTATAAGTCTTGCATAGGTAAAATGAAATTGATAGCACACGGAAGCTTGATGAAGGATGCTTTTATTAATCTATAAAAATATTCCAAAGAATTCCTGTTGGGTGCTGTAATAGTGAACTAAAATAAAATTAAGTCCTATAAATTAAAGGTGGAAAAGGAGTTATGTGTGTATATAGAATAGACAGCAACTTAATTACCATGAGCACCACATAAAAATGAAGAAAAATAATAAAAAAGAATTGTACAACATAACTATATAAATAGCTTCCAATGGGCAAATAATGCTAAATCAAATAGTCTACTAATAAAGAGTTATCTGTCAGCATACCTTTAAAAATAGTATGATATATTAAAAATAATATATCTGTTTAATTGTTCTTAAATTATTAATAATGTGATTTACTATCATTTTGAATAAAATATATATTTTTTCTAAATACGTATGATATAAATAAGCACTTACAAGTCAGACTTATGTTAGCTGATTTTAACTTACTTATTCTGAAATTCCCACTTAAACTACTCAGCTTCACTTTTAAGTGATAACTTGAATCTTGATATTTTGTTCTTTTGTAGACATGACTCTTTTTACATGATTAAAGTTATTTCCTTGAATGGAAAATATAGCTTTAAATAGCTGTATTCTGATTTCTAGTGCCACTAAGTTATTTTACTTATATATATATAGGTTGTTCTCATATCCAAGTGTCCCTTAGGTATGATATTCTAAAACACTCTACTTATAAGTTTCTTCAAATTGTAAAGCTTCATTGTAGACTCATACTCTTATCTAATGTATCATACGTGCCTCTAATAAGTGACCTTTCATATCCTCTTGTTGCATTTCAAATATGACATATGTATAAGATAAAAATATAGAATATGTTTCAAAACAATATTTTATCTGTAGGAAAGAAAAAATGCTTATATTTTGGTGAAATTTCCAGACTATATCAATAAAAATCTCACAATTCAAAGTAGTAATAAAGCATTCACAGGCTTACAGACTAATTTGTCTTTTTATGTCCCTGTTTGGCTATGGAAATTTAATAAAATCTGAAAATATTTTGGACAATAAAAATGAAAATTGATAAATGGGCATAATCCTTTGGGAAATCACAAAGAGCACAATTAAATAATTAAGAATAAAAAGTTATATAATATTTTCTTAAATGTATTTTAGTCATCCTTATTTCTTAAACCATATACTACTTCAATTTCCCTGCTATTAGCTTAATAACTTTTTCCCATTCCCAGATTACTCTAAAAATATGGTTAGATACTACATCTAGAAGCCACTGCATTTCAAAACTAAACAGTAATCAAAAGTCACTTGGAGAATTCCAATTGACCTATGCTCATCACTCAGGCAATTATTTTCAATGGTTGTTAATTCTAGAAACAGAGCCAAGAGAATAAGGTTTATTTAAAAATCTCTGCAATAATATTTGCATTTGCCCATGTACTAAAATAAAAATTTGGAGTAATGCTCATTTCCATTTGAAGCACCAAATACAATTATTGTATACAGTAGTTACAAACAATCAGCTCTATATACTATCTTTCTAGGTATATCAGTATGTATCTAATTCTGACATTTCCCTAGACTGCCTGCTGATATGTAATATTCTCTTAAGAGTCATGCCATCCAATTAATAATTATAACAATGAAATTAGAATATCTTATAATTTAAATAAAAAGATTTATAAGATGCTACTATGGACAACTGCACACCAACAAATTATAAAAAGTGATAGTATGGAAAAGTCCTAGTAACACACAAACTAAGTTACAGATTCAAAAAACACGTAGAAGATCTCAGCTGACCAATAAGAACTAAACACTTTGACTCAGTAATCAAAAACCCTCCCATGAAGAAAATTTGAGGACAAGGTGGCTTCACTGGTGAATTTTACCAAATATTGCAAAAAAAAATTAACATCAATCTTGCTCTTCCAAAATTGGAGAGGAGAGAAACCTACCTATCTCATTCTATAAGACCAACATCATCCTTATACCAAAGCGAGATAAGTATACCACAAGAAAAACAATTTACAGCATAATATTTCTTATGAATATAAATGCCAAAATTCTCAAAAAATAGTAGGAAACAAAATTCAACACTATATTAAAAAAATTAAACTCCATAATCAAGTAGATTTATCCCAGGTATGCAAGGGTGGTTCAACATAAGAAACTCAATTAATGTAATATAAAACATTAATTTAAAAAACATTAATGTAAAACATCATTAACACACATGATAATCATCTCAATTGATCCAGAGAAGGCATTTGACAAAATTCAGCACCTCTTCTTGATATAATCACTTAAAAAAACTAGGAATAAAAGAAACTTCCTCAACATGATGAAGAACATATATGAAAAACCCACAGTTAACATCATACTGAATGGTAAAAGACTAAAAGCTTTCCCTCTAACATCAAGAACAAAACAAGGATGCCCACTGCCACAGTTATTCAGTATTATACTGGAAGTTCAGGCAAGAGCAATTAAACAAGAAAAAATGAATAAATAAAAGGCATCTAAATTAGAAAGTTAAAATTAAAACATTTTCTGTTTTGGGGTGATATGATCCTATGTATAGAAAACTCTGAAAAATCCATAGCAAATATTCTAAAGCTAATAAAGGAATTCAGCAAAGTTGTGGGGTACATGATCAACATGCACAACAATAGTGTTTCTTTTTTTATATATAACATTTATTTTTTTGTTAACCATATATAACATTTTAATATTTTAAAAGATGCTTAGATTACATAATTGTTACACAAAAATTATAGGGATTCTAATGTTCCCCACCTCCCACAACCTCCCACAACTTCCCACATAAACATCTTTCATTAGTGTGGCACATCAACTGCAATGGATATATACATCCTAGGGCTTTGCCACTGAGCATACCATAGTTCACATCATAGACCACACTCTCTCCCACACAGTTATGCATGTTATATGCTGATGTAAAATGGCCTATATCTGTCATTGTAATATCACTCAGGGTAATTCCCAAGTCCCAAAAAAGCCCCTGTATTGCAACTGCTTTTCCCTCTCCCTGCTCCCAAGACTTCCAGTGGCCACTGGCTCCACATTAATGTTGTAATTTCTTCCATTGCTTGAATCACAATATGTCTACAACAGAATATCATTAAGTCCACTCTAGTCCATAACTCTTCCCCTAATCCTGAGGAGTTTGGGATGGTGATGTCCACTCCACCTCCAAGTGAGAGAGGGCTTATATCCCATGGATAAAATGGATGGGATTATCCTGCCTGCAGCTGCAGATTCTCTGCATTTCCTGGGAAGGGCGTTGTCCATCATCATCTCCCTGCCAGGTGTCTTGGGTGAACCCATTGAGCTGTAGAGTAGGAGTTGCAGCTCCATCGAGATTGCAGGCGCACCTGGCACATGGGCAGGCCAAAGGCTCCAGTCTCTGTAAGTACACCTACAAACTCTAGCACCACATATAGGTTTGAATAGAAGGGACTGATGGACCATGTGCAGGGAGGAATTATTTGAGTCCAACTCTGTCACTCTCAGGAGCACAGATTCCAAAGTAGAGCCAACTGATAAGGTATCAATCTCTGGTGTAATCCCCCCCCTTATATAGGACCTGGGTGTCTCCAGAGCCTTCAGGAGCCCCTCTGTTTGTGGTGATATCCACTTTGGTGTTCTATGAGATCTTACTGAGGTGTGCGTAAGCGTTACCTCTGGGATGACCTCCGGACTCTCTTTGAAATTTCTTAGCCATATGAACTCATTTGTCGTTATTTTCCCCCTTTTATTCAAGGTCTTTTTCCAGTTGTATTGCCAGTTGGCACTTATTATTAATCCCTTGTTGCCAGGGAGGCTCATCCCCAGGAGTCATCTCCCACGCTGGGGGGAAGGTAATGCATTCATATGCTGAGTTTGGTTTAGAGAGAGGCCACATTTGAGCAACAAAGAGGCTCTCAGGAGGCAACCTTTAGGCACCCCACAGCAGAAGGCTAAGTTTCTCTTACAAGAGCAAAGATTCATAAGGGTAGTCATCAATAACAAGTACCCATCAGTGGACCATCCTCCTTGGCCACACACTGCCCCTGAACTTGGGGGACTATTTCTGCTCCCTTAGAGAATGTGGCAGAGCTCTCCAGGCTGGGAATTCAGTATTCTCTCATTTATCGAGTGATTATCCACCCACTGTGATCATGTCCCACCCCTTGATCGTTTGAACAATTTTATATATCTTTTATGTATATTCAGGTGAACTTCCTCCCATGAAACCCCCATCCCTGACACCCCCAACCAACGATCCTCTCCCACCCCTCTTGTAACCCTTCCGTGATCCAAAGTTTCCTTAAAAATGAAGCCCATATACAGTAGTAACATACAATCTCAAGACATAATCAAGAAAAAAAATCAATTTACAAAAGCAACTAAAAGAATAAAACTCCTAGTAATAAATTTAACCTAAGATGTAAAAGACATATACATTAAAAAATATAAAACATTACTGAAAGAAATCAAAGCTCTAAATAAATGGAAGGACACTCCACCATCATGGATTGGAACACAAAATATTGTAATGTTGTCAGTTCTACTCAAAGTGATTTACAAATTCAACACAATCCCAGTCAAAATTCCAACAGATTTTTGCAGAAATGCAAAATCCAGTTGTCTAATTTATATGGGTGGGTAAGAGGCCCCAAAAATCAGAACCTCTGGAAACAAGAATGAAGTGGAAGAATTCACACTTTCCAATTTAAAAATTTATTACAAAGCTACAGCAATCAAAACAGTGTAGTACTGGCACAAGTAAAGACATTTAGACCAATGGAATCAAATTAAGAGTTCAGAAATAGATCCTCATATCTATGGACAATTGGTTTTTTGAAAGGGGTGACAAGTCTATTCAATTGGGAAAGAAGACTCTCTTCAAAATGACCTTGGGAATATTGATTAACCATATGCAAAACAATGAAGATGAACCCCTATCTCATACAATATATATAAATTTACTCAAAAAGATCAAAGGCCTAAATATAAGAACCTAAACTATAACACTACTTGAAGAAAACATAGGAAAGCATCTTCAGGACCTTGTGTTAGGAAATGATTTCTTAAACTTTCACCAAAGGCATAAGCAAAAAAGAAAAAGTATTGATAAATGAGACTTCATCAAATTAAAAAAAAATACTTGTGCATCAAAGGACTTTATGAGAAGACAACCTAAAACATGGGAAAATATTTGGAAACAACATATCTGATAAGGATATAATATCCAGATTATATAAAGAAACCATACAATTCAACAACAAAAAAGATAAAAGTCACAATTAAAAATGGGCAAGAGCCTTGAAGAGACATTTCTCCAAGAAGATATACAAAGGGCCAACAAGCACATGGCCCCATTAGTCATTAGGAAAATGAAAATCAAAACCACAATGAGACACCATTTCACACTCACTAGAATGTCTACTATTCACAAAACAGAAAATAACAGATATTTGAGAGGACATGCTGGTGGAAATGTAAAATGGTGTAGCTTCTGTGGAATACATTTTGGCAATAATTAAATAGGACCTGGCAATGCACTTTTAGATATATACCCCAAACAATTGGGAACAGGGACTTGAGCAGATATTTGCACACTAATATTCATAGCAGCATCATTCATAATTACAAAAGATGGTAGCAACCCAAGAGTCCACGAACCAACAAATGAATAAACAAAATGTGATATATTCATACAATGGAATATTGCTATTCCTCAGTAATAAGGAATGAAGTCCTGATAGATTTGACGAATCCTAAAGACATTATGTTGAGTGAAATAAGCCAGACACAAAAAAGACAAATGTATGATTTCACTGACATGAAATATTAGAATAAGTAAATTAATAGATTCAGAAACTAGAATACAGGTTCCAGGGCTTGGGTTGGGAGTAGGGAATGGAAGGCTAATGTGTAATTGATATAAAGCTTGTTTGGGGTGGTGGACAAATTTTGGTAATGGATGGTGGTGTTGAATATAATTAGCACCATTGAATTATGTATTTGGATGTGTTTAAAAGGGGAAATTTTAGGTTGTGTATATTTTACTAGAATAAGTTTTTAAAAGAACACAAGACTGTACAACACAGTGAATCCTAATGTAAACTATGGACTATACTTGATAGCATAATCAAAATATTTTTTTCATCAATTGTAGCAAAAAACTGTGTATGTGAGTGGAGGTACATAGGTACATTTTCTGAGTGATTTTTCTGTAAAACTACAACCTCTAACAAAAAGACATTTAAGATCTGTCATTGGAAAATGTAGCAAAAAGCAAGAACATCAAGGACCTGTTTGGGAAATTTGGAATGAAATTAGAGTAAATGGGAAGAGAAAAAGATCACCTAGAAGACCTCAAATACCAGTGGCCCTGGGAAATGGCATTAGCACAGGTTTCCCTTCCATTATATATTATAGCTCTGACCACATCACAAGACCGTGTGATTAAACACAGAATAAGAACTAGTCTAATAAAGAATCGCCACATATTCTGTTAGTGGAATCTGGATTCTGCATTTCTAAAACTATATCCCAATGTCCCAATGTCAAATATTTTGAACTGCATGTTTCTTCAATACTCTCCTTGTTTAGTTCTCTCCCAACATTCCAGATATAAATATTTTACTTTAAATTATAAATATTAGCAAGAAAGATTGAAGTACTTTGAGACTTGTATTCCTGTGTTCCAGATTTTATTTTATTTTCTTAATACCTCACATATTTAATCTGTACAATCACAAAGCTGCATAGTCATTCCTGACTTCCAGAAAACAGTCTCAAATAAAATCTTAGGAAAATTAAGGAAAGACAATTAATGAGTAGAATAATCCTTGGAAGTATAAAAGGGAAGAGGGAGCAGATTGCAAAGCTTCTTACGCTTAAAACTCTTTAACACTGTTCTCTTTAAATATCATGTTTCACCACCATTCAACCTGATTCTGTTTAAGCATCAGGCTGGAACAACTTGGCATTTCATACACACGGTCTCATTTAATTCCACAATAACCCTGTCAGAGTTTTATAGAATGAAAAAAATGTAGTTCAGAGAGGTTAAGTTGCTTGACCAAGCTAAAAATTAGAAGAGATGTTATTTGGAGCCAAGTATTTTGGCTCTGAAACCTGCATACTCTCTCCAGGCCCCTATTCTGAGTGAAAGGTTTTTCAGTGCCTCCAAAATAAACTCTGCCTGTTTGACAGATTTGACCAGGGAACTTCCCTTTGGAACTTCAAAGGTGCTGCTTTAATAGCACTCCTAAACTAATTCAGTCTTAAGCCACCTGTTTTAGACAAAAGGGGTGAGGTAAATTTAATCAGATATTCCCCAAAAGACATGTTCTTACTTTTAATCTGTGTTCCTTTGTGTATGAGTCCATTTTTAAACAGGAGCTGTTGAAGATATTATTATTAGTTAAGATGTCACTCCAATTGATTCAGTGTAGGTCCTAAGCCATGTTACTGAAAGTCTTATAATAAATTTGAATGCAGTAGTCAGAAACCAGAAACTGGAATACAGAGAAGCCAGAAGTCAGAGAAAGCTATAGTAGGAGACCAAGGGCATAACCATTTGATGGAAGACTGCCATCCCCAGATTGCTACTGATTCCAGGACAAAACATGTCCTTACTTAATTTTGGACTTCTCCCCTCTTGTTTAAGCCAAGCCTCTGCATGATATTCATCATGGCAGCCTGGAAAACTAAGACAAGAGGCCATCCAAACAGGGCACAATAGCAAGTGGGAGCCAATTCAAGTGCAATGAAAGGGAGTCTCCCTTTGGAGGTCACGAAATCTCCAAGATGGAAAAGTAATGGGAGAAAGTAGTTGGACCATGATGAGAAAGTGCTGGCCAGATGGCCCCCTTTTTCTCAATTTCCTAAATGTTAGAATTTAATTGTTAAAAAGACAAAACTATCCACTAATCAAGAAGAAGAACTGTGAAGGAATAGAATTACATTAACGCCAAAATGACTATCGAAACGGATAATTAAGTCCATGTTGCAATGTTTAAGACTGACTGTTGTTTTATTTAGGCTTGTCTGTATTTATCATTTCAGTGCAACATTTGCACAGAAGTGTACTAGAGTGAATTCATGCTTACTTCACTCTTCCACTCCCACATCAGCTTATTCTGTAGGTTTCTGGGGAAGCTGCAATAATTTTGCAGCTCTCAATGGCTCATTTGAAAATAATAGATGAAATATATGACTTCAGGATTTCAGAGCATTTATCTGCACATTACCTTGGACAGTTTACACTATTGGTTACTTGAGCAGCCCTCTTTCTCATGTTGAGTTGTCATGCTTTAAGTAATCTCAAAAATAACAAAAGTTAGGGCCCAAAAAGTTCAAATATTTTTAAGAAGAATGATTGATGATGTCTTAAGAACTCCAGGAATCATGGAAATTGGCTACAGCTGTGGCTTAACTAAAAACGAGGTGTATGGACAAAGTATAAGGCAATATTTGCCAATATTTTTAACCTGCTCCTAATTTAAACATCCTTCGATCACATTAATCTACACCTATAAAATATTAGGTGATATTATTAGGGGACATGATTGGATCAGGTAAGCTGATGTGACATTTACTCCCAATATGAACTCATTATCTTCCTTTTAGGAAATTTTACCATTCTAGGAAATGCAGCACCATCTCATAAGCACTGAATGGTTGTCAAAAAATTCAGGTTTGCTCTAATATTTTGTTTCATGTTGCCTAAAGAAAAAACTGAAGACTAAGTATTCTAATATTAGAATAGCCTGATAAATAGATGAGGAAATGCAAGGTATTGACTATGTAGGGTTTTATCGACATTGGAGGAAATATTTTGACTTATTCATTAACTAGAGGTAATCTTGGAAAATATGTGCTGCATTTAATATTGCTTCCCCTTTCCTTGAATTAGGCAGTAATGCTGAGCATCTCCGTTGAAAATTGTCCAGTATTCACCTGGCCCCAGAGGCAGTACCCTCAACCTGCTATGCTTTTGCAATAATCTTTCTTTGCCATTTTTGGAAAATGCACTCTCCATAAGATGTTATCTCTGAAAGCCTGTGAGAGATGGGGCAGAAGGCAAGCTCAGTTGAGCTGGCTAATTCATTGTTTTTTTTTAAGATTTATGTATTTATGTTTTCTTTTTTTATACCCCCCTCCCCCGCCCCGCCCTGGATGGTTCTCTCTTCTGTCTGCTCATTGTTTGCTCGCCTACTCCAAGAGGCACCTGGAACAGAACTCAGGACCTCCCATATGAGAGGTGAGTGCCCAAAGACCTGAGCCACATCCTTCCTTGTGGGCTGTGGCACCTGCTGGCTTGTGACATCTGCTCACTTAGGCATCTAGCTCATTGTGGTGGATGCGGCATCTGCTCATCTTCTTTAAGAGGCACTGGGACCCGAACCAGGGACCTCCCATGTGGTAGGCACGCACCCGACTGGTTAAGCCACGGCCGCTTCACTAAACCATTGTTTAAAATTGGTAATGTTTGTAAAATTTCCTTTATTGAAAGATATTTCGGGAAGGAGTGAAGAGATATCTCTGCAGGAGATAGGTAATGAAATAACCTTGGGACCATTAACACTCTATAGAGGGCTAAAAATCTGTTTGAGCCAATCAAGTAGTTATAGAATCAAATAAGTTCATAAGTTGAAAGCCTAAGACACAAGCTGTAAAACCAATCTATCTGAAAGATGTAGACTTGGAATCAACTTTTGTCTAGAGAACAAAAAAGAAAAGGGAACAGTGGACCTGTCTCTGTCACATCTAGAATCCACTAGGCAGATTACAACCCTTGGCTCCACATCATCCATTTTATCTAAAATCTCCAGCTAAAAATAAGCAAACTTAATTTTCTTGAAGTAAATCTGTGTTCTTAGTGACTAAGTACCTTTTCCAATCTGGGCAAATTAAATATAGAGGTTTTTAAGTTAACCAAGTATATAACATGTATGTCTCTCTGTAAAGTTTAGGAACAGTCATTGGATGTTTCTTATTTAGAGTGTGTGTGATATTTAATAGAGGCTTTCACCTTACAAAATCAAGAAAATTAGTTTTGGGAAGCGGCTGTGGCTCAATCAGTAGGGCTCCCGTTTACCATATGGGAGGCCCCAGGTTCGGTTCCCGGGGCCTCCTGGTGAAGGTAAGCCTGCCCGCACAGCGCGGTTGGCTGACCCAGCGAGCACGGGCAGCAAGGGGGGGGGGGGATAAATGAATAAATAAATAAAATCTTTAAAAAAAAAAAAAAAGAAAATTAGTTTTATGATTCCAATTTAGAACATGTAATTGTATTTAAATGAGATTCTAAGTTGAAAGCTATAAGAAATTTGACACACTTTGCAAAGATCATTGGTATGTTGGCAAATACTACTGTTTTCTTATCAATATATTCATGCTTAATGTATTATTTATAAGAGATTTTTAAGTATTTGGAAGATTTTGCTTATTAACATCCCTTTGCCAAGTTCTTGATGTTGTTAAAAATAAAAGCTGAAGCATTAAATTTATAAATGCAGCTAATTAACTGATTGTTTAAGGGTGTTATTTCTATTAAATTTGAGCTGATAAAAATAATTAAAATTTCCCCAAGAGTGATTGTTTTATTTTGCATAAAATATAGATTTATAAATAGGAAAACAAGAATTTAGGAAGAATAAGCCTTTGAAACATGGTTTAAGGAAAGTGGTATATAAAATTCAAGTAACTCTAAATTGCCTTTTATGTATAAAAACTCTACTCAGGCACAAAGCATCTCACTTTTATGATTTGTAGAATCAAGGATGAGTGACAATAATAGAAAACACTGGTAGTATTTGATACAAAAATTAATACACTAAATAATTTATTATGCTTAAAAATTATTGAAGGGATAGAAAGTGGAAGTTAAGGAGTGTTTGATCCTAGGTCACATCACTGCCTCTGAAATCCAGGTTTAGGAAAATGCTACTGCTCTGGTCATCAACCTTGCAGCCACCCCAAATGAACCACACTCACAAAACTAGAGACTCTGTAGTGAAATTTGGAATCCAGCTAAAGCCAACGGTATGCTAAAGTCCACTTGTTCATCCAAATGAAGACTTCTGAATCTCATGCACTCCCGGAACGCTAATAAGGAAAGATGAGAGATTTTAGCTTTCCTACTTCTTCAATAGAGTGGAATAGAGTGGAATGGAAGTAGAGATAGAGGAGTCTGTCCTAAGGAATAAAATTTTTTTAAGTTCTTGAAAAAAAAATGATTTTTTACGTTGAAACTTCCATAGAGTAACTGAGATGCTTCTGTTTTCCAACAGCTAATTTGAGGTAGGGCTATTTCTATGACAATTTTGTTAAAACAGTTGTTGTAACCCAAACTATCAACATACCATAAAATACAAACGATTTGCATTGACTCATTTACCTTCAAGCAACATGAGAAACAGTTCTTATCCTGTGTCTCACACCATACCTAAATCGTGATCCCCTTTAGGCTTCATAACATATAATTAATATTCCTCCCAATATCAAAAAAATAATTAAAATCTACAGTAAACAAAACAGTGTGGTCCCAGCATAATGACAGACATAGAGACAAAAGCAATAGAATTGAGAGTACAGAAATAAACAGATACATTTATGACAAATTTATTTTCAACAATAGTGCCAAGACCATTCAATAAGGAATGATCCTGGGACAAATGGGTATCTGCATGCAAAAGAATGATGTTGGTCCTCTACCTCAGGCCACTTACAAAAGCAACTCAAAATGAATCAATGACCTAAATTTAAAAACAAAAACTGCAAAATCCTTAGAGGAAAACATAGGGGTAAATTTTCATTACCTTGGTTTTGGCAATGGACTTTTAAGATATGACACCAAAAACACAGGCAGAAAAAAAAATAAATTGAGTTTACTAATAATTTAAAACTTTTGGGCACCAAGAAAGTGAAACTAAAATCAACATAATATGGGAGAAAATATTTTGCAAATCACGTCTGATATAGACCTTGTATCCAAAATATATAAAGAACTTTTACAATTCAGCAATAAAACAACCCAGTATAAAATGGGCAAAGGATTCCAATAGATATTTCTTCAAAGAAGATATAGAATTGGCCAAAAAGCACATGAAAAGATGCTCAAGATCTTTAGTCATTGTGGAAATGTAAATCTAAATCACAATGTGTTTTAGTTTGCTAAAGGCTGCCAATGCAATATACCAGAAATGCATTGGCTTTATTAATGGGAATTCATTAGGCTAAAAGCTTACAGTTCTAAGGCCATGGAAGTGTCCAAACTAAGGAATCATCAAGAGGTGCTGTCTCACCAAATTGCAGCTGTGGGTGATCACTCACATGGCAGGGCCTAATAGCGGTCTCTGCCTTCTCTTCCAGGCTAACTTTCTCCTGAAGCTCACGAGTAGGCTATCAGGCAAATGGCTTGTCTCTCTCCTTTCCTCTAGGTCTTATCTCTTTCAGCCTCTCCTGGGCCCTTTTCCTTGCCTCTGTGGTAAACTGATTCCAGCCTCCAGCCTCTGGAACCTCTCACTTGGCTTTTAGTCCTTCATTCATAAATAAATCCAGTAAGAGGATTAAGACCCACCCAGAGTCATGCAATCTAATCAAAGGCCTTTAACAGAAGTATTTTAATCAAGAGTTTCCAGCTAAAATAGGTTTACATGCATAGAAACAGATTAGCTTTAAGGACATGATCTTTTCTGGGATCCACAAAAAGCTTCAAACTATCACACAATGAGATAACACTTCAAACCTAAAAGGATGGCAATAAAAAAAAAGAAAGAAAGAAAATAACAAATGTTAATGAGGATGAGGAAAAATTGGAATTCTTGTGTATAGGTGGTGGATATATGCATTGTGGAATATGTTTAATATCTCAAACATTAAACATAGAATTACCATATGACCAGCAATTCCACTCTTCCATGTATAACCAACAGAATTTTTAACAGGTTCTTAAACAAATACATGTACAACCATGTTCATAGCAACACTATTCACAATAGCGTGAAGTAGAAACAGGCCAAATATCCATCAAAAGATGATGGATAAATAATTGTTATATAATTGTTATATATCCCTACAATGGAAAAGTACTCTGCCTCAAAAAGGAATGAAGGGTTTTTACATGCTGCAGTGTGATTGAACCAAGGAAATATTATGCTAAATGAAAAAGCCAAACACAACATATCACATATTATATTTCTATTTATATTAAATATCCCAAATAAGTTAACCCATAGGACACAGATTGGTAGTTAACAGTGGGTGGCAGAGGGGTCAAGGGGGAGGACTGGATGGGAGCAACTACTTAATGGGTATGGGATTTTCTCTGGGATGATTAAAATGGAAGTAGATAGAGGTGGTGAGTGCACAACATTTCAAAATACATTCAAATGTATGAAATTCCATTGAATTGCTTATTTTAAAATAGTAATTTTATGTTTTATAAATATCACCTCAAACACTCACAGACACACACACAGCCATGGTAAAATGTTAATATATCACCCTTCAAAACAATGGGGTCAAAATAGAACTATTAAAGTGGTATCGTTAAATCTCCTGATTCAGTTGAAAGATACTTTGATATAGGAATATAGGAAAAGAACAGAGAATGGAAACAAAACTGAAAAAGTAAGTGAAAATAAAATAAAAGATCCTACATTATTTTGACCCTGAGGAATAAAATTTAAATATGCATAAACAATTGTGAAGCTGGACTAACATCTACTAAAACTGACTGCTTCCATCTTTGTATTATTCCAAATGCAAATGAAAGAATAGAGTCATGGATGATAAATTGTACTTAGTTTAATAACTCAAAGCTTGTTCTAACAATCGAGAAGATATTTTATCAGTATGTACACATAAAAGGCCTATCAATATTTGATTTATTTATATGATCAAATAAATTATAAAATATAAAATGTAAGAGAATTGCTACATGGCCCAGAGTTCAAAACAAGCCTGTGGGGGAAAGGGGCTCTCAGGAGTGTTGCCCTGAAGACTCAATTTTATAGTATCTTAAAATCCTATACTTCCTTAAATTATAGAAATCATCTGTGCATATAGACACTTTCATTAAAAAGATCATTTGATAAATTGACGATATTACATATATGTTGCCATAAATGTTCCAAGTATTTTCCTGGTTTATTTATTTTGCAGTTTAGCTCATCATTTAAATTGTTTAAATTGTGCAAGTTTGCATTTCTATTTAGTTGAATATATAAAATTTCCTTTTAAAGGATTACATTTGCAAATGCTTCCTTGCCCCATATTTACATCTTAAATACCTTAGTTGAAAGTTTGTTTCTATAGTTTCCTTTTTTATTATTATTTTATTTATTTATTTACTTTTATCCATTTTTACATCCCCCGCCCTTGTTTTTGCTCTTTTAGTGTCCATTCACTGGGCAATTCTATGTCTGTTTCCTGCCCTCTCTTCTCAACCTTTTCCTCCTGTATTCACCGGGATTCGATCCTCTGATGTGGGAGAGGCGTCCTACTGCCTGCGCCACCTTAGTTCCTGGTTTTTCCCTGCATCTTGTCTTGGCTTTCCCTTGTGTCACTCTCCTGTTACATCATCATCTTGCTGCGTGGCTTGGCGGGGCCTGACGGCGCACCTGCACATGGGGCCTGGTGGCCCACACGCCGTCTATATTTTTATTTTTTTTATTTTTACTGGGAGGTCCGGGGCATAGAACCCAGGTCCCTCCATATGGGAGACAGAAATCCAACCATTTGAGCCACAATCGCCCCCCATAGTTTCCTTTTTTTATATTTAAATTTTGCTCTATCTGGCACTTATTTGGATGTGTGCTGTGAAATATCAGTCAGATATGCCTGATTGATGTGATTAACTTGCGCTTAGTTATGTTGGTTTTGCATCTTGGACATCTCAGTTTCTGTTTGTTTAGATATACAGTTTCCTGGAATTATTGTATAGAGGCCATATAGTTTTGCATTCTATCAGAATCTTCAAGCTAAAATTATTTGACATTTTCCTTAGGTTTCTCTAGAAATTATAGAATTAATATAAATTATAAATTAATAGAAAAATATAATTACATTATATATTTAGGCTTCAGAATGAAATTTCTTCTCTTTGTATTTCAATATGTATTTCTTAAAGCCTGTGCTATTTTTCTCCTCATTTCTCTGATATTATATCTATTGTAATGAAGGCTTTTTGGGTTATTTTTGTTTTTGTCTTTTTCCCCTCAAAGAAATGATGTGTGAATCTATGTTGGTCCAAAGCAGCCTCCACTTGGACATAAGGAAGTTGCTCCCTGGGAAAATGGGGCATAATTCTAGCCCTAGTTGAATTGCCAGGATGTGGCAGGTTTTAACAAAAAATGGCTCTACCATATTAAGCAAATTTCTTTTTTCCTTTCACTGCTCATTTCTCCCAGTAGAAGTACAATAATGTGTTCTGAAGAATTTGAGGAAGTTTGCATTTTTCGACTATCCCTGGATATACTGCCACATCATATTTTCGGCCAGCGCCCCCAATAACAATGCTTTATGTGAGAAGACTATGAATTATAGAAGTTAGTGCCTCACAACCACCCACCTCTACATCCTGCAGTATTTCACAGCAAGTGGAAGCTGGCTGACAACCCCAAGCTGAACTCAAATGATGTGCCTAAGTGGATAGCTAGTGAGTTAAATCATTTCTCTGGTGAAAGAAAATGCTGAGTTTACAAGCTACATATAGTAAAAAAAAAAAAAATCACACCCATTCCTATCTATTTCTTGGAAGATGGTGCAAACTTATTCCAAAGGGTGAATTGTAATTTTGTGATTGTTTTTTAATTTTGTTTTTGTTTTCTTTTAGTAAATGAAATTTAATGGAGTAATTCTCAAGTTTGACAAAAATCCTTTGAATTTTGCCTTTTTCTATGTCACCCGAGATTTTTATGTGGGCTAATTGGAATGGAGAAATTAATGACATTTAGCATTATGTCATTTTAATCTAAAAGTCTTATTTTTAAGGTACTGTCCTTTGAACCAAAATTAATTTCTCAGCAGTGATCAGACCGTACAAAGTACAACATAACATACACAACTCTGTACTAAAAAACCTATAGCTACGAAAGCCAGCTGATGTTGCATTACCTAATTTTATCATTCACCGTTTCAAGCTGTCACATATTACACTTACTACTACCCATAGCTTATAGGCTTTTTTCTTTGTTTGTTTGTTCATCCTTGTTACCACTGTTCCCTTATGCTTTCTATATTTGTTTAGTTAATTTTTTGAAAATAGATCCACAATCTTATATTTATCCCTGAACATTCCAACTTTTTAAGATTATAACCAAAGCTATAATATTTCAGGTTCTACTTGAATCCTAATTTTTTGTTATTAGAAATGTACTTTAAAGTTCCACAAAGGATGGCCTTTCTGATTTTCACTACATCCTTTGCTTCCTTTCATTTCTGCCCTAGGGCATCCTCAAAACTGTGGTTAATCAGGTTCAGCTGAGATGCGTGGGCTAAGTGAGAAACATTGCATAATGGGAGAGGGGGAATCTACATAAGCTTGGGCTCTGAGTTTCAGGGAGGGGTTTAGGAAGAATGGGAAGCAAGAAAAGAAAAAGTAGGATATTTCCAAAAAGGCAAATGGGTAATTATAAAGCTAATGATAAAAGTGTGAAAAATGGTACTGTATTTTTAAAAGTATTGTAAACTTCATTATTAACAAATAGTAAAGTAAGTAAAAATATGAAAATATAAAAAATATATTGTACTACTATACATACAGGCATTCTTTTTTCTTTTATAATGGAATTTGGTGAGAATATAGTCATTAGTTAATAGCAATATTAATATTAGCATGATATACATATTAACTATTAATATAAATGACTGACTAGGCAACAAAATGAGATTCTTCATATTACTCTTACTATGAACCAGGACTGTCGGAAATCCCACAACTGTTTAGAAATTAAATTAGGAGTGGCTAGGTACGATGAAGATTCAGGAAGGATACCAATAGTAGTCTCACCATTTAGTCTAGTTTATCTCAAATAATATCCTATCCCACAAAATGTCAGTGATTCAGAACAATACAGAAATGAAAAAAAAAATCACAATTACTGCTATTAATAGTGCATCTAAAACTCACTATTATTATTTTCAATATATTCTCATTCAGTTCCTGAGAAAGCCTAAAATACATTAATAAATAAAGCTCATTGAATTGTTAGTTTTTATAGTGGTTGGAGACAATAGCTATGTACACATTTATACTAGAGAATTTGATAAATACACCTAACAATTCTGATTTGATTTGAAGCACATAGCTTCAGAGTGAATGTGTGATTTGGAGAAGGTGAATTATTTATCAATACTTTACTTTATTAGGGTATTAATCTCTGTCAGATTACCAAATCTGTCAACTTTTAACTTCTTTAAGAGCCTCTCACATCCATAAATATTTCAATTCAGTAAACATATGATGGCTCATAATTTCTCAACAATTCATCAACCTCTACCTGGTTCTCTTCTAGGGTTTCTTCTGCCAGGGAGAAGCAGCATCATTTTTCTAATTCCTCAAACTAAAAACCTGAGGGTCATTCTTGACTCGCCCTATGTAATCCATTCCCATATAAGATTTCACATAGTTATGTCAATTTTACTTTCTTGGTAATTCTTTGTGATGGGTTGATATTTTATAGACCCCAGAAAAGTATGTTCTTAAAGTTAATCCATTCCTGTGGATGTGGACCCATGGAAGTAGGATCTTTTTTTTTTTGAGTACGATCTTAACCTAAGATGTGACTCACCTCAAAGAAGATGGGTCTTAAACTCTTGCTGGAGTACTTTATAAGATAATGAAATGCAAACAAAGAAGAGAAAGTCACAGAGGCAAGAAGCTGGAAGCTATGAACCTGGGAGAGAGAGAAAGAAGCATATGTTACCATGTGCCTTGCCATATAACATAGCAGTCCAAGATCACCAGCAGTTGGTCATGTGGGAGAAAGCATCACCTGATGATGCCTAAATCTGAACATTTTTCTCAGCCTCAAAACTGTTTACTGTAATAAAGTCCCACTGTTAAAAGCCAACCCAGTTCTGATATATTGCATTTCAGCAGCCTAGCAAATTAGAACTCCGGAATTTTTCCATTTATATCCCTCTCTAATAACATCATTTTAATCAAAATTACGCTCATCCTACCCCTAGAATGACTGTAATCGATTAATGGGTACACCCCAGTATTCATACTTCTTTCTTCCAGCCTGTTCTATATCTGTGACCAAAATTAATTTAAAAATGTAAATCTGAACTAGTCATCTATCTATTCCTTCAATGGTTTCCCATTTTTCTTAGGATATAGTCCTAACTCCTTCATCTGATTTGTAAGGCCCACTGTGCTTGCTCTCTTACCTATCTCACCAGCCTCATTTGTATGCCCTTCTTTCATTTCCTCAAGAATGAAACCCATGATACCCCTTCCCACTGGATGCAAGCATGTCCACTAAGCCTGGAACACTTTTCTCCTTCCTCTTTACTTAGTTAAATCTTTCAGTTTCAAATTTTACTTTTTCAAGAAATATTTTTTATTAGCATCCTCTACTCAGACTAACATTACATATAATCTACACATATGCACTTATAAAAGTTGTAGTTTTACACTTAACTGTTCATTTTTTCTCTCCCCTCCTTTCAAAGGGAAGAAAGAACATTCCCATATTGTTCACATTCCTCCTAGAACCTACCGCAAAGGCTGACAGTATAGACTTAAATACTTTTTGAATGAATGTTTGTGAATGAATGTATGTATTTGAGTTTGACTGTATGTTTAGGTAGACCCACACTAGTCTTACCAATGTATTTTTCTTGTAGCTTAGCACTCAAGCATTCAACAAATCCGAACTCCATGGTTTACCATCTCCTTTTATTTATAACCTGCAATAGCACGACTAATGTACATCCATGAACAGAGTTTTTCTTACTAATTCTTGAATAAAATAAGGAAATTGCAATTTACTTAGTCAACCCTGAATTCATATATGATATCTATGGAAACTTTGAATAAATTTCTATTAAAAAACAAGACAGCTTTACTCATAAACATAAGCATTTAATCTTTACTCTCATCATTAAAAAGAAGCTCCAGAACCTCAGAATTACTAATTTTTTTTGTCAAAAACCTATGTAAAGGAAAAAAAAAACTTTAATATGAAAGAAATTATAATAATTTATTTTCACTGTCTTTATCATGTAAAGAGATATCAAAATTTTAAGTCATAACATACTCTCTGACAGACAATAAGTACTAGGCTGGAATATGTCAGCTCCTCTGGTATATTATTATTGCTTAGCTTCTCCTAATGTTCCTCATTGGTAACAAATAGAGTACACAGAAGGAATATAGTTGATAAAGCAATTGTCAGTGTTAGATAATTAGTTTCATTATTCCCAAATTTAAGTATTAAAATTTAATATATCCATTACAAAATTGCAGACTTGTAAGAAGACTAAGAAAATTGATGTTCATAAATGCAGAGCATTACTGAAACTTACAATTAAAATTTTGAGAAATAATTCAAGATACTAGAAAAAGTCCCAGATGGTCTGGTTGTAAAGATTTTGATTATATTTCATACATTTTGGGCATTTTAAAAGAAAGTCTTTATAGTAAATTCTTTCAAAAATTGTCTTACAGAGTTTATCTTATTTCATGAAAACAATTTTTTAAATTAAATAACTTAAAATGGTGTGCTACATCAGATAATTAATCACTTTGAAAGAAAACATTTTGCAAAGGAAAAATAAACAAATAATATATTTTTAAACTCCTTTTCCTCAATTCCTTGTCCTCTCTTTGTATCTTGCTTTTTCTTTTGAACATCAAGAAAGATTTTTAAAACAATGATTTCTGCTGCTGGGTTACTGAATTCAAACCTTGCCTCTTTCCTCTACTACCTGAACAATCCTGGGTAACTTCTGTGCTTCAGAATTCTCTTCTATGATATGGATTAATAATAACACCCAGCAATAGGATAGTTAATAGAATTAAACATTAGGAAAAATAACAGTGCCTAGTACATAATGGACATTCAATTTTTACCACTTAATATTGTTTTGATTTTATTACATTCTTGAAGGAAATGGGAAAAATTAATATTTGACAAAATATAATTCAAAATTTTGTGAATAACTTTTAAACCAATTTAGGCTGTTGCTGATATTGGATACACATTCTTCATTAAACATAGAGATAATGAATTCATAAAATACAAAGTGACTAGACCCTGGCTTTATACTAAAGATAAATTGGAAATTTTTCTGTTTTAAACTCTTCTCCATGAAAACCAATCATTAATTTCATAATGAATAGGAAGAATGCATTGGATTTGCCAATAAATAGGAAAGAAACATTCATAGAGAAATGGTTGAGATAGATTCCTCTGGAACTGAGAGGCTTGGACTAAGCAGTTCTGTCATTTGCAGGTTGTATGCCCTTAGCCTCAGCTTTCTCACTTGTAAAATTTAAATACACATTGTTACTATTCATATATTGTTGTTAGCAAAGTGTGGTCTTATAATAAGCAAAAAACAAATGTCCAATGCTACTATGTTAATGATAAAAAACAAAAGGAAGTAGGCATCACCACATTAGACCACCAAAATACAATGGCTTTGATTTCTTAGTTGAAGGGTCTTTCAAATTCAGGGATTAATGTGTTTAAGTTTAAACAGCTGAAACAAGTGCCTTAGACAAAATAGTTCAAATAAGATAAATTTATTTGATTTTATTATCTTAACCACTTAAATAATTTACAGTTTACAATTTGCTTGGGTGTGTATAGTAATGCATACACATTTTGTATATATTAAGGTGTATATTTTATTAGAATGTTCCAATCTCTACTTTAGTAGATTTGAGTAAGGTAATATCTTTTCGGGTTTTGAAAGGAAGGAGTTAAGCAAGTGTAATAGTTACGTGGAATTCAAGCTATCAATTTGAATTGTCTTTCACTCATTGAGAAATAAGTAAAGTAGGAAAATTATCTGATGAATGAATGACTCAATATATTAATCAAAATGACATCAAAGGTGATAATAATTGACTACATAGTTATCCAAATGTTCACAAGTGGTTAATTTAAGTTTCATGAATTTAGAAGATTTATAATAGCATTGTTTGGAGTTAGAATTTGTATGAAATAACTTTTAGCTGTTGAGAGCTACTGACATTAACTTTGCAAGTCTGGGAATAACTTACTAAGAAAAATAGAATTAAAGTTTTGCTCATCATTGCTTGTTTTAATATAAGTACATCTAGATTAGAATAAAGCATTATTAACATAGAATAAAGTCACCCATATACTGTCTCTCATGAATTACTACATATACTGCTACAAATGTGATCATTTGTGCCTGTTTGCTCACATGAAAACTTAATGAGCAACTTCAGAATAGCCCAGACAAGATATACTAATACCATGGTGTGGCAGTTTGATGTAATTATGAATTCCAAAAATATAATTGAATCATGCTT
>JAKSZT010054334.1:21499325-21602751 GCA_026826555.1 Tolypeutes matacus
CAGTTTGATGTAATTATGAATTCCAAAAATATAATTGAATCATGCTTGTAAACTGATCTGTTAATCTGGGCATGATTAGGTTATGATTAGGGCATTGAGCTCCACCCCTTGGTGGGTGGGGAATTGAATCTAAAAGGCAAGGCAAAGGACAGTTGAAGCAGTCTTTTGAGAAGAAGTTTTGATGTTGGAAAGAAGGCCCCAGGAGAAGAGAAGCAAGCCGTTTGCCTGATCGTCTACAACTGACCTTGTGGAGGAAACAGGAGCTAAGCCCAGAGAGAAATGCAGCCCCGGGAAGAGAGGAACCCCAGAAGCCTGAACTGTGGCAAACACCGGCAGCTGTCTTGTTCTAACACGTGGCAATGGACTGTGGTGAGAGAAGAAACTTAATGCTTTATGGCCTGGTCTCTGTGGACTTCTACTCCAAATAAATACTTTATAAAGACCAACCCATTTTTGGTATTTTACATTAGCACCCCTTTGGCTGACTAATACACATGGTAATTCGGGGCTTTCCTTCCTTTTTCCTCTAGGGAAATTTAGCATCACAACAAAGAGCAACAACCAAATCCTGACTAATAGGAAGACATAATTTCCATAAAGCATGGCACTATATTTTATAACATATCTATGAAGTCAGCATTATTACCAAGCAAATGGAAAAACTGAAGTACAAAGAGGTTAATTGTCTAATGTCACATGCAGTCATTAGCTGAAGAGGAAAGAAGATCAAACTCAGTCAAGTCACTGGTTCCCACTGCCTACTAAGTTGTAAAAGGGAAAGACTGAGTGCCTCCCAGATTTGACATACCTATTGGCATTAATTAGCACTAATTAGCACAATTTTTCAAGTTTTCAAGAAATTGGGATGTTTTTGAAAGTTCAGTCCTTTAGAATATTATTTATTGTTTGGCATTATTTGATGATATAGCTGAAAGGGAACTCAAGAAAATATATTCCCCTACAAATTACTCTTCCTATTCTTGCTGTTACCAATGAATTATAATATGGAGGAAAATAGTAGAATGGAATTAAAATAGCACTTTTCTACTCCTTTTTCAGGGACTTGTTTTCTTCTAATTCATTGCTCTGGTAAACTACTGACTGGTGTATTAGGTTTAGATGGCAAACCAAAGCCTCCTTTCTATACAAAAAATGTGATCCCAAGGGATGTTAGCCAAGGAAAAGGGAACTTAGCAGTGTGAGGGGGCAGGTCCACATCAGTTTGCCTACCCCACACTGCATTGAGTAGAAGTAAAAATATTAGGTTAACAAGACTGAAGAGCAGACTTGCTTAGATTCATTTACCATATAGATTTAAAAAGTAGGAGGTATAAGAAAGAAGAGACATGCAAAGCTAAATTATGCATTTGGAATCAAGTGTGTGTGTGTGGGGGGAGAGGACTTATGCCATTTTAATAATTATATAGAAAAAGAATCCATGAATATGTAGTCCTGTTTTGTCAAGAATACCCAAGATCACCCTCAGGTTTTATGATTTGCTTGAGGAACTTAAAGTACTCAGAAAAGCTGTTATACTCATGGTTATGGTTTATTCCAGCAAAAACATTCAGAGTAAAACCAGCAAACTGAAACATTGCTTGGGGCAAAGTCCAGTAGAAACCACATGTAAGCTCTCAGGTATCCCATCCATATAGACATGGAGTCACATGGGGATATGCTTAATTCTCCTGGCATTAATGTGTGCAAAGTTTGCCAATCAGGGAAGTTTACCCAAGCCTTGATAAACAGGATTTATTATTGGGTTTCAGTCAGTTAGGCATGCACTGCCTATGTAGGTAACCTCAGCTACTAAGACTCCAGCAAACCACTTTCCCAAGAAAAAAGGCACTAAACAAAAATAAAATTGTTAGCATAAACTCTCTGATCAAATCGGTAATGCATGGCTTAAGACCTCAGGTTTACAAAAGTACTCTTATCAGGAAGAACAGTTTAAGGGCTCAGAGTTCATCTCCCAGATGAACAGGCCTTCCTTGAGAATGTGCAGTGAAGTTGAAGCAACCTGCACACCTGTACTTCATGAAGAGGGAACAATGCACACTTAAGAACAGAATAGAAATCTTTGTTAACATACGTTTTGATGTTTTTTTATTGCAACACAGGATTCTGATAAAATCAGAAGGGGAAGAGAAAAACAAAAAAAGAGGGGAGGGGCAGGGCATGGAAGGAGAAGAAAAGAAACAGAGAGAGAAAGAATGAAAGAAGACAGAGTGGCTTGGCTACCAAGAGAAACCCTTGGAACATGTACCAGTGTTCCTTACTTATAGTGGTGAAGAAGAAAGAACTGTGTTGGAGTACATGGCCCTTCTTTACTGTCCTTATGCTATTGAAGGAGAAAACAGGAAGTTCAAGGGGAGCTAGCTTTGAAACATGTGACATTTTACTAAATAATGACCTGACTAGATTGTGACCATGGTTTAATCAGATTCTGACCCAAATTCTTACTCCTTCTCCCTTGAGAGTTTGAAACTAGGGAAAGAAGGGCAGATGGGCCCTGACACGTAACAGGGGCTGCTGAGCTTTTCCAACAACTTTGGTAATATCAAATTGTTGATTAATATTTTACTCTCTGCACCAAATCTAAAGAGTAGATGCCTAAATTTCTCCATTAAAATCATAATTCCCAGCTTAGCTATCCTCTTAATTTTATTTGAATTTTCTCATTTGTTATATAGCTGTCTCTCCCTGTTACACTATAGTCCATTCTTGGAATGGTGTCAGTGTTTTGAAATGAAGATTCCATTCTTCAGAGTTAATTTGCTGCTCATTTTTCTTGATAACTATATTTTAAAACATTATCTTATGCATTATGCTAGAGAGAGAACGACATCGTCTGATGTTATTGAAGAAAAACATATTAGAGTGACAAGTAGTGGCACACCAAAGAGCAGTTGCCACATAGAAAGACAAAAGGAAAGGTAAGATAAAGTAAATAGAGACTGAGGAAGAAAGTTATAACCAGCTTTAGATGCATCCAAAAAGAGAAGTAGCAGAAGAAGAAACCAAATCAAAGCATTGAGAACAATGTTTTTGCTCTTTCTGTTGAAATTGTTATCTTCACACAAACATTCAATTAACAGCATGATGACAGCAGCTGAGGAGTATCTAAGTCTGGAAATAGAAACTGAAATTATATGTGTTCATTTTAATAAATCCTTCAGAGTTTTAAGATAATATTTCAAATATAATATGATTAACTGAAAAATCAAATTAGGCAAACAGGGCTCACTCACTCTAATTATTTTCACGTTTGTTTTTTTTTCTCCTTGGGGTTTGTTAGTGTAACTAAATAGTCATTTTCACATATGAAAAGAAAAAAAGCATAGTAAAATCATTTCAAAGGAAAAGAAGATCTCAATTATTCCATGAAAAATAGTCAAGGTAAAATAATTGACAATTATTTATCTTGAAGCATATAAAAGAATGGCCTGGAGGTAAATTTACAGAATTTATCTCAAAGGTAAATAATATACAAAAGAAGATAAGATGAAATTTTAAGTAAGACTTCTTTGCATATGTGTATGTTTGATTACCATTTAATTAGAATTTTTATGGACTTTTGTAAATGAATCATTGGAACTATAAGAAACTTTGTGACTAACAGCATGACTTTTAGAGAAACGATAGACCCACATTAAAATCTTGCCTCTTGTACTTACCATTTGTGTGATGTTGGGCAATCACTTAAGTTATAACTTTCAGTCCCCTCTCTGATAAATAAGAGAAAATATCTACTTTTCAATATTTCTAAAACAATAAGAAACAATCTGTGCAAAATCCTTAGTATAGTGCCCAGTTTATAGCTTCTAAAATGGTAGATGTGATAATAAAATACATTTACTGAGACCTTACTACATAGTAGACAGTCTTCTAAGTAATTTATATAAATTAACTCACTTAATCATGACACTATCTAGAGCTTCTGGCACCGCACTGTTTTCTGAATGTGAATTAAATGCAAGGAAAATCCATTAGCTCTTGCACAAAACCAAGGGTATTCATATATTTCAGTCATCCTGTCAATAACCATTTAATTAGTACTTAGCAAGAGAGGCAGTTACAGGTTCTGAGCCACAGTGCCTCAGTTCAAATTCTAGCCCTGTCACTCACTCAGTGAAGGAACTTAAGCAATTTACTTAATCTCCTCTTTTCTCATAAATTATGTATAACAGAGTTACGAGTTAATATAGTCAGAGTTCCTGAACGGTTTCTTGCTGCATTGTAGGTACTTGATTACTATGGTCTTGATTACTACGATTTGTATGACCACAGATGATAGGACCTCTGTTTATTAATCAGCATATACAGACAAGGGTGTCCAGTCTAATATGGCAAGATAAATATATTAGGCAAATAACAGCACTGCAAGTTTTTACGAAATGAATGCATAGGCTATATGAGAGACACAAGTAAGAGAGTGGGAAGTTCTACCCAAGGGTCCTGGGTTAGGGGTGGAATCTCTTGAAAATTGCAGAAGGCAAATGTCAAGGATCAAGGATCGAATGATAAGTATGGTAAAATGAGAGGAGTGCGGTGCCAACATGAACATTCACAGGATTTTACAGATAGAGATGCAAGTGACTGGAGAATCTCATGGGGTTGGGAAGAGCAAGATAGGGTGGATAATTGGCAATATATGAAGCTACAGACACAAGCAACATCCAGATTATGGGAACCCCCACAGAACATATTCAAGACTTATCTTTACAGGTGTTGATGTACCATCAAAGGGATTTTTTTTTTTTCATCAAAGGGATTTTAAGTAGGAAAATGACATGATCATTATGTATATTTCCAGAATGTTCTGCCTTTAGAGTAAAAAATACATTTCCAGAGGGCTGGATGGAGAGAGATTAAGAATAGATACAAGCGAATATTCTTGCTGTCCTGATTTTGTGATATTCAGGGTAGGCTAAACATTTGCTATATTAGAAACCATGCATGTGTCCCCAGACCCAGTTTTTCTCCCTAGGTCTGGCTTTTAGAATGCTGCTGATAAACGAAGCTTGATTTATTATATGATCATCCTGTATGGGAAAAGACTGTAACTTTGGTATCTTTGGTCAGCCTTAAGAGATATAGCAGGGGGACTGATGTGGCTTGTGTGGTTGAGCATCTGTCTCCCATATGGAGGGACCTGGGCTCGATCCCCAGGACCTCCCAGTAAAAGTTAAAAAAAGAAAAATATAGAAGGTGCACAGGCCACCAGGCCCCGTGTGCAGGTGCACCACCAGGCCCCACAAAACATGCAGCAAGATGATGACACAACAGGAGGGTGACACAAGGGAGAGCCAAGATAAGAGGCACCAAAATCTCGGTACTAGGGTGGCGCGGGTGGTAGGACTCCTCTCTCCCACATCGGAGGTTATGAGGATCAAACCACAGTGAAGACAAGAGGAGGATGAGGGAAGAGGGTAGGAAACTGACACAGAAAGTTCCCTAGCGAATGGATATAAAAACAGCAAAAATGGTGATGGGGGTAAAAATGGATAAAAGTAAATAAATAAATAAATCCTTAAAAAATAATAAAAAAAAAAGAATAGATGCAGGGGAAAAGTTTGACCAAGTGAAAGAGGAGCTGGTCCTGAAAGTTCCCAGTGAGACTGGTAACAGGAAGGATGGAAAATATGTAAGAAATAGTGTGAAAGTTGCAGCAAAAATTACCTTGGTCAACACCTAATGGATGTATTACAGCAAGGAGTTTTTAAGATGGACCCAAAGTACCTGGAGTTGTGGTTTAAAGCAGGTGCTTTCATTCATTACCTAGGTGATTTAGAAGATGCAGATCAGAAAATAAGGGCAATATGTATCCTGGACATCCAGGTGTGGATGTCACCAATTGCAACTGGCTATATGCCGGTAGCTCAGGGGAGCAACCTGGCATGGAAACGCAGGCTTGTGAGCCAGCTGTGAATAGAAGAGCAACGAAAGAGAATGCAATCCCCTTTGGTCTAGGTGAGAAGAAAGGGAAGACAATTTACAATAATTATGTGGTGCTGGGATAGTGTTAAAATGCCACTTAAGGTTCATCCAAACCTGAATTCCCAGATTGAAAGCTCTTGGATTGTACCTTTTTAAAATCTACCTGGCTTGTGAAAGTTCACCTCATTGGAAAAATAAATGAGACATTTAGTTTTATCTTCAATGCCACTGACATTTAACATTTTTGTTTTATGTATGAACTTTATACAGAAAGTATTTTTTTTTATGTTGTGTATATCATTGCTTTGAGAAACAGTGTACATTTTCCCAATATAATTTCCAGACACATTATAAACACAGAAGGTACCTGGAAAATGAACATAGCACAGTCTCAGTAACCGTGAGTTGTACATAAAGGATAGAATACATTATTTGAAGTTTTTTAATGAGATGAAAGTTTTGGGAAGGTTTTGATAATCTAGAAATCAGATCAAGATAAAAGTGATGACTAGTAATCCATTTGCTTTTCTTTTTAAACAAAAATGCTTGGTCAGGCACCTCTACCTATGCAGAATGGTAAACTATTTTATGTGCACTTTTCATGACTTAGTCATGTTTTTATTGCATTAATATTCATTATTATAGAGTATTGACAAGGCTTTGGGTATACAGCAGTAAAGTTAAGGTTTTCATATCCTGAAGGTATGTATCTGCCTTAAACTACACAATAACACCTAACATAGAAATTGTTCCTAAAATCCAAGTGAATTTCTTATGTTGCCATGAATATCCCATTAAGGTGATGATGATGGTTGTCCTCATCATCTATTACTTATGAAGTATCCACTATGTGCCAGGTACATATGTTACTGTTACACTATGTGCCAGGTACCATATGTTACTGTTACATTCTCACAATTTTATGACTCTTTGTTTTTCATATACTACAGATATAAGGCATAAAGAAATAATTAAGTTGCTCAGGGTTCCCAGCTACTAAGAGCCAGAACTAAAATTCAAGCCCCACAGTACCAATGTTTTATGTAATTCTTAGGCAATTTATCTAAAATAAACCTGATCCTTCTTTTCAGTCTAAAAAAAAAAAAAAATCCACTACCGTCCATCCAATTACCAAATCAGAAACCTGAGACATCTGCCTTACTCTGTATTCTCAATATTTTCAAATCCTGTTTATGAATAAAGACTTGATATTTTACCTTCTTAGTCTATCTAGAATCTGTCCCTCCCTATCCATACCTACTACTTTTGTGCTAGTCCAGGGTCTTTATGTCTTGCTTACTCTATGACTATGATCTTCTAATTGTTTTCTTTCCTTTTCCTCCAGTAGTACACTGCTCTACTCCATCCTTCACACTAACATTAAAACATCTCCTTAACTAAGTACCCAAGTTCACCATTTCAATGTTCCACTTTCAATCCTATATTAGACACAATTTTAGCATATTCTCTGCCAATTTATAGTAAGCATGGCCTTTCCTCTAGTTTCATTTCATTCTAAGCCCACATCAGAAGTACATTTAACTTTCATATTCCTACCAACAGTCTTCTCAAAGCAATCTAGGCTTTGTATATAAAACGTTTCACAATTCTTCCAGCCTCAATCCATTACCCAATTCCAAAGTTGTTTCCATTATTTTTAGGTATTTGTCATACATAGCAACACACCTCTTCCAGCCACCAAAAAGTGACTTAGTTTCCTAGCTGCTAGAACAAATGTCACATAGTGGGTTGTCTTAACAACAAGAATTTATTGGCTCTTGGTTTCAGAGGCTAGAAGCCTTTCTTTTTCCCAAGATTGATATCTTCTGGCTCACCAGCAATCTTTGGGGTCCCTTGGCTTTTCCATCACATGGCAATGTCCTCTTTCTGTTCTGGGTTCTGTTAACTTCCGGCTTCTGGCTGCTCCCTTTGGATTCCTCTCTCTGTGACCAATTGTCATTGCTTATAAGAACTTCAGCCATTTTGGATTAAGGCCCGCCCTGATTCAATTCGGGCACAACCTAAGATGCTATTAGGTCTTAACATCTTCAGAGCTGTATTGACACCTGGGTTCTTGCCCAGAGGATGAGAGGCTGCAACCTGGAAACAACTTTTGTAGGGGGACATGATTCAGTCCCTGATAACACTTCATTTCTTAAAACCATTTGTTTGTTTCTGCTTATCTTGAGGATAAAGCTCAAACATTTTAACATGGCATTCAAATTCCACCATTTCTGGTCCCAGCATATCAATCTAGCCATGTCACTATCCCCAACCCTAGATGATCCAAGTCACACTGACTATTTAGCTCAAATGCAGCTTCAGGACCCAAAGCCTTTGCTCATCAGCACAGTGCTGCTCCATCAGCACAGTGGGATTTCCAAACAGTTCCTACTAGCAGACATTTACTCAAATTTCACCATTCCACTCCAGTGTTCTACTTTCCATGAAACTTTTCTTCCCTTACCCTCAACAGGAAGCAACCACTTACTTTCATTTTCTTCATAAAATTTTAACACCCTTTATATGATGTATTTACTTAATATTTATCCTAATGTAATCAATTGTAAAATTCTTGATAAAACAGGTTTTCTCTGTTTTTTTTCTGGCCATCTACCATTTAGATATGGTAACAATTAAATGTTCTTTACTGAGAAAGTCAATCTCCTTCTTATTCTTTATCTGGTAAGATTATCAGCATTATCTTTATTTCTCTGGAAATTTTGCACATGAAATATTTATTGGAAAAGTATTGTTAGGTGCTCAGGGGGAACATACATGAATCATGAATCCTTTTTTAAAGATTCTCCTGATATAGTTAATATACAGATATGTCCCTAAAACTGCAAATCAAAGATAGTTATACAGAGCAAATAAATAAAGCATAAAGCATAATAAAGATAGTAAAAAGATAAATTTAGATTTTGTGATGAGACAGGAGAAAGTGAAGGTAGATTTGATGGATATGATACTGTTTACATTGTCTTAAAAATCTGATAGGATAGGCAGAAATGTATGGAGAATAATATTTATCAAAACATACAGAAAAAAATATAGAACTATGCAGCACCTATAGAGAATGGAAAAATCTGGCAAGACTGGATTAGATAGAATGAAATGGAGAGGGAGTTAAGTTCAAACATTTCTTGGGCTTAGATGTTGGGAAACCCTTCATTGTAGACTGAGAAGTTGAACTTATTTTGAAAATATTAGGATGCTCTCTATGGTATTTGAAGAAAGGAATAACATATCATATTTCTGCTTTAGAGTGATAAATCTGGTGGCAGTGAATAGAGAAAACTGGAGAAAAGAGAAACAGAAAGTTCTGTGATGTGTTAGAAAACTATTGCACTATGCTATGCAGGGATTACTAGGACTTAAGTGTTATGGCAGGAATGGTAATAAAACAAGCAGAACAACTGTGGAAACATATTTGAATTGATTGATAAATGTTGCAGATACAACACATATTTTAATCTTTTCAAAAAAATCATAATCTTCTATAAACCCAACACTGTTAGTTCATAGATTAGATAGATACAAAGATGATAAACAGGCATGTAGGTGGGTAGATAGGTAGATAAATAAATGAAGTTACCAACCAGCAGGCATACAAGAAAAATGATGATTTGAGGTGGAAAGATAAATTTAGATTTTAATATTTTGGAATGTAGTTTCAATAGGATGCTCATGTCAAGTGGAAAATTCAACAGCAAGGTAAGAGGTAATTAATTTTAAACTGGCACATTTAATTGCACAACTTGCAATGATAAAGTTTTGATAAATGGCATCATCCACCAGTTTTATTTAATTAAGCAGAGATGATAAAAACCAGGTTCTACCAAAGAAAACAAGAAAAGTGGCAGTAAAATTTCATGACACATGTTCCTGATATTTATTGAAGATTTTTAATGCATAAATAATATTAAAATGTGAATGAAAATACATATAAGAAAACTGAAAAACTTTGTCTAATAATTCTTTAATAAATACTGGCCTAAAAATATAATGCAAAGCTGAAATATCATGATATAAAGTGTTAAGATCTTTCCACAACCATTCTTCACAAAGTCTTGCAAGTGTTAAGCCTATATCTTCTGTTTCCTTGATAAATCCATAAGCCACGGTGATTTGCCCAGACTTGTTTATCTTTAGGCCATCTATATATGATAGCTAAGTAATCCCCCCCATTCATTACATTATAATTGTGGGATCCCACTTTTTTGTGTGACCAAACTAAGTTCCTGTAACATATACAAGCTAAGTACTAGATTACGATCGATCATACTGACCATTTTGTTAACAGCAAATAAAGCTTTCTATGTGTTTTCCAGAAAGGTGGTCATACTCTATGACCCTTCACAATGCAAGTGTTGGAATAGAAATAAAAGACCTAAAGATGTATTCACTCTGGGTCACTGGAGTCTGCAGGTATAATATCCACATCTAAAGATCATGTTAGAGCTAAAATTGTATGTGGAATTCCTTATTTTAAACATATTACTTGATACATCTTTCTTACAGGATAATTCATACAATTAATCCTATAGCTTTCCATCCATTGGCAAAAATATGTTTATTTTTTCAATAAGAAAGCGATACAGGATAGAAAAACTACACAGCTAGTTTTTGAGTTTTAAAATATAGGGCCTAAGTCTACTACAGTCATAAGGATCTGAACTCCAAATTTTTGATTTCAAAAGTGAAGTTCTTAGAATGTGAAAAAAGTCTCAGAATTTTTAAAACGTGACGTTTCCAAAGAATCATAGTAACTTACACCATCCAAGAAATAATGCCTATCAATCCCAGATAGTGTAGACGCTCCTTTTATATTCTAACATAGTTTAACTATAGTGTAACTGCAATGATAGTATAAATGACCGAATTCCCTGGCAAGTTTCTAATTTTAAATATATTAATCCACTAGTCATGATTTTATCTCTTTTGTATAATAGGGTCTTTCTACAAACATAGTCTATATCCTTTCATCTTTGTAAAACTAGAGCCTTAAATGTAACTGAATACAAAACTATGACTTAAAATGTTTGTTGGATATAGTAAAGTAAACAAACAAACAAACCAACAAAGAAAACACCAAACTTGTTGTAATATCAAGGGCATATTAATGGCAGATTCTTGGAATGTCATCCTTAGAGCTACACATTATGTATGGGACTTTGAACCAGTGACAATTTCAATACCTTCTAGGCAGGAGAGGAAAAAGATTACTTCTTGAATTACGCAGAAGATGGATCGGACTATCTTGCTTGCAGCTGCATACTCTCTATTCTTTGGGATGGGGGTTGTCCATCATCACCTCCTTGTTAGTTGTCCTGGGTGAGTCCAATGAACTGGAGAGTAGGTTTTGCAACTCTGTTGAGATTCAGGGCCCAACGGGCACATACATGGATCAAAGATATAAGTCTCTTGGACATACTATATCAAGTATAGTACTAACTATAGGTTCAAATAGAAGGGGTAGAAGAACCATGTGTAGCCAAAATAAGAGAGAGAGAGAGAGAGAGAGAGAGAGAGAGAGAGAGAGAGAGATTATGTAACAAGCACAGTGGAATAGAAATAATGGCATGAGGACTTTAAATTAAGAAGACTTGCGACAATACCTGATATTTTTAAACTTTTGAAGTCTGAAAGGAGGATTTGTCCACTCTCAATTATATGAAAATACTTGAAAGCTAATTCTGTTGTATGAACATCAAAGAATAAAACCAAATAACTTTGTTCATTTTATTCACATCAACATCAACAAAATAATGCTGAGAAATTCCATCTTTCAAAACAGAAGTCCATGAAATATTTTGCTGTTTTAAATCACATTATAAGCTATTAGCTCATGACTTTGAGCTGAGACTGATAAGAATGCTTAAGTATCACCTCTTTGGTCCAAAACCCAATCAGCATTATCCTTGCTTTGGTTAGAGCCAATCAAGTATCTCAGTACTTATGTTTGTATTGTTTGTTTCCAAGAAGAAATCTGCCATGCCTAACAATTTTTATACATTCTGCTTGGCTTTAGTTTATTTCATTATTTTGAACTTTCTCTTCTTCAATCTATCTTTGATACTCTTCTCAGGCAAAAGTTGCCTCAATTGCTTACATCTTTTAAATGCATTCATTGTAGTTGCTATATGAGAACTGCAATATAGTTACCACACTACAATTATGTATTACATGTTTGAGTCTCAGTTTAATCCAATATATAAGATTATTGTGGGTATGACATTTTGTCTGAGACCTAATGTATTTCCAGGCACATCTAATAAGTTAGTATTCGTTGACATGTATGTTAGAAATATATATTTGAAACATGCAGGGTGTACACTTAAGGAAACAGTGCGTGGGAAGGAAAAGAGCAGGTAGATTTGGAAGTGTTTGAATTTAGAGGATGGATGAGGTAAAGAAAAGAAGAAAAACATCACTGGTAATGTCAGTTAAGTGGAAGCAAAAACAAGGGTATAGTGCTGTGGAAGATTAGGGAAGTGACAGAGCCAAGTTTCAAATAGTCAACCATGCCGACAAGTCTGTAGAGAAGTAAAATAGGATAAAACCAACTGATTGTTAGTGATAAATTTTTTAGGGGGGCAGATATTTGTTTTAGGGAGGATTTGGAAGAAACAGGAACTTTAAAAATATAAGAGTAGTGATTTCAGTCAGTGTAAAATATTTTTGTAGAGAAGCATTAAGGAAGAAAAGGGATAAATATAAAAGTATAAGAGAATAATCTTTAAAGTAGTAGATACTGAAAGAATTATTAAATAAAACTAATGGTCAGTCTACCAGAACCCAATTTTATTCAGTAAATCCATTTCCTGAGCTAAAGACTGAATTTCCCTGCCTTCTCAGTGATGGGTGTGGTCGTGGGACTAAGTTCCCGCTAATGACAGGAAAGACAAGTGAAATGTTTTGTATCTCATCAAAAAGTCTCCTTGCAAAAGTGGGACCATGCTCATCTGCTTTCTTCATCCTGCTGATAAATTGAGGTTCTGTTACAAAGGACAAAAACATATATGGGGGAATATGGCTGACAGGGTAGACAGATAAAGCTAAGCTCTTATTAAAACAACCGGGAGGGAGTCTAGGGCTGCCTTGGCGACCTGCTTAGGGGTACAGCAGACAAGACACTGCTTCACAACTAACAGAAGAGTTGAGGACAGAGAGGAGAAAGCTGAAATAGCAAACTGTGAGTTATTGATTCTCCTAGCTGCTTGGAAGGACTCCCCTCCCCCATCCCTGAGATATCAGGTGAGGCTAAAACACCTGGCAAATAGTATCTGACTAAGAGGAGAACAGACTTATTCCTCCCTGCCAGCACCTCTAGATATATATAGAGCGGGGGTGGGGGGTGGGGAGGTGGGGGGGGTTGCTCTGGGTCATCTAGGAGGGTGCTAGAAAGAAAAGGAAGCAGGAGAAAAATCTTGAGTTTCCCCGCTGGTGGCTGGAAGTGGCACTTACCCCCTACCCTCAGGACAAACAGCCTAAATGGAGCCACTGGTTTCCTTCTCTAAAAGGAGTGTGGCAGCAACCTCCCTGGGAGGAGAATATGTCAGAGAGAGTAGAGAGTGGTTTCTTTGCGGTTATTTCAGCCAGCCGAATCCCCTTGGATGTAGGAAGGGACCCTGACATGGCAAGGACAGGGGAGGAGGATCTCCCCAGGCCAGCTGCCAGGCTCAGCAGACTAGGTAAAGAGAGGAATTACATCAGAGAGGAAGTGGGGATCTCTTCAGGCAGGTTACCATACATAGCAGCCTAGGTAAAGAGAGAATTTACATTGGAAAGGAAGCAAAGATAACAGGGAGGGAATAGGAGCTGATAGGTTTCTGAAGTCTTACTAACAGAAAAAGTTACATTAACTCAGTGGAAGAGTTCCTTCCTAGAATATACAAGGTCCCTGGTTTGATCTGCAGATACTCTCCGAGAAGTGATACAAGGCTATCAAGCATCCAGTGAAACTTTATGAGAGGGAACATATTGACATCCTCTTTGTATTAGCTTTTATTGGCTCTCTTATTTAAAAAAAAAAAAAAAAAAGAGGTTCCTTTTTAACTTTCCTTATTTTACTCACTAACACCTGGCTTAAAATTGTAGAAAACAGCCTGCATCTGCAGGCAGGATCATCCCACCCACCATATCCATGGGATATAAGCCCTCTCTCACTTGGAGGTGGAGTGGACATCACCATCCCAGTCCCCTCAGGATCGGGGGAAGAACTATGGACTAGAGTGGACTTGATGGTATTCTGTTATACACATATGGTGATTCTAGCAATGGAAGAAATTATAACAATGAGGTGGAGCCAGTGGCCACTTGACACTTTTGAGGCAGAGAGGGGATGAGCAGTTGAGATACAGGGGTTTCTTTGGGATTTGGAGGTTGTCCTGAGTACTGTTGTGGCAAGGGATATAGGCCATTTTAAATCAGCACACACCACTCAGAAAAGTGTGAGAGAGAGTGTGGTCTACGATGTGAACTGTGGTCTATGGTTGCTGGCAAGGCCCCAGGATGTGTAAGTCCATTGAGGGTGGTGGGCCAAACTTGTGGGAGATGTTTGTGTGGGATGTGATGGGAGGTGTGGGAGGTGGGCAACATGGGAATCCCAGTGGGTTCCATGTAATATTTTAGGTAATCTAAATACCTCTTAAAAAAAAATGTATATATATATATATATAACATTTTTGTAAGCAAATGCACATATATGCATATATATTTATATATCATTTTACAAATATTGGTATGTATTGTGAAAATTTTGATTTTTACCCACAATAAAAAATAAATTAAAAAAAAATTGTAGAGGACAGGCTGCAGGGTGATTGATTGTTGAATAGCAACAGCCTGAGAAGACTACTAGGGGTCCAAGAGAAAAGTCTTTTTTTCCATGTTTATCTTGGATTTTTGGTCCTTTTCCTGCCTTCTTCTTTTGCTTTTTTCTTTTTTTAAAAACAAAATAAAATGAGCAGCTGCTGTCTTGATTTCTTTTGGTTGTTTTCCCCCCTTCTTTGTTTCTCTGTTTGTTAGTTTTTTCCTTTCTTTTGTTTTCCAATTTTCTCTATCTACACAATATCTTTTCCTTCCTTCATCCTTATATTTTCTGTTTTGTGTTGATGTTCTTTCATTCCACCTCTTTGGGTTTGGTCTTCAATTTTTCTTGTACTCATTTCTCTCTCTCTCCAACTTTCTTTGTATTTTATTTTCTCTTTTTTTCAATTTTTTTCCTTTCTTTCCTTCTCTCTTCTACTTTTTCTTTTCCCCTCTTCTCATCATTTTGGATTTTTAATTCAATTTCTCCACTTTGTTTCATGTTTCATTGTTACTATTCCACTTTTCTAAACTAATTCTTCTGTACTTCTTACATGAGTTAATTATTCAATTGCCTCAGTCTTGTATGGTCTGTCTCTTAACTTTTACTATTATCACTACTATGACTAATTCTTTCTTCCTATCTCTTCCTATTTCTCTGGTACTAACATTTTTTTCAAGGGAACATAGACAATGGCAAGGAAATAGAATAAGAGAAACAAAGGGTCAAAGTGAAACCTTACCACTCTCAAAAACAGCAAAATAAAACCATAGAGCAGAGAGAGAAGTCAATCAACTGAATAAAGACATCAAGATAAACAGATGACTAGATACCAACAAAAAAATACAAGCCACACTAAGAAACAGGAAGACATGGCCCAGTCCAATGAACAAATAAAAAACCAAGAGGAGATGCAGAACATGGAACAACTAATCAAAGGTGTCCAAACAAATACCACAAATCAACCTAATGAGGTGCAGGAAGATATTAAGTATATTAAAAAGACACTAGGACAACATACTGAAGAAATTGTAAACATACATAAAAAGATATGATGGTGATGAATGGTACTATCCAAGGAATCAAAAATACAGTGGAAGCACACAACAGCACATATGAACAGGCAAAGGAAAGAATTAACAATGTGTAAGACAGTATATATGAAATCAAACAGATAATTGAACAATAGATAAAAAGATAGAAAAAATCCAGCAGGGACCCAGGGATCTGAATGACAACACAAAATACAAAAACATATGCATTATAGGCATCCCAGAGTGAGAAGATAAGGGAAAGGGGACAGGAGGAGTGTTAGAGGAAATAATGGCTGAAAATCCTAACTCTATTGACGGAGATGGATGTACATATTCAAGAAGTGGAGCACACCCTAAACAGTATAAATCCCAACAGGCCAACTCCAATACATATACATGTCAAATTGTCCAATGCTCAAGACAAAGAGAGAATACTGAAAACAGCAAGAGAAAAGAGAGCCATCACATACTAGGGAAGCTCAATAAGATTAAGTGCTGATTTCTCATCTGAAACAATGGAGGCAAGAAGGCAGTGGTATGACAGAGTTAAGGTGCTATAGGAAAGAAACTTCCAGCCAAGAATTCTGCAAACAGCAAAACTGACATTTAAAAATGGGAGAGAGTTCAAAATATTCACAGACAAACAGAATCTAAGAGAGTATGTTAATAAGAAACCTGCACTTCAAGAAACACTAAAGGGAGTTCTGCAGGCTGAAACGAAAAAACAGGAGAGAGAGAGTTGGAGGAGAGTGTAAGAACAAATAAAAAGACATAAGGAGTAATAAAAACAATATATGACATACATAAACCCAAAGAAAATATGGCTAATCTAAGTATTTTCATGACAATAATAACATTGCATGTTAATGAACGAAGCAGTCAAGAGACACAGATTGGCAGACTGGATAAGGAATTATGACCCATCTATATACTGTCTACAAGAAACCCACCTTAGACCCAGGGATTCAAGAAGTCTGAAAGTGAAAGTTTGGAAAACAATTTTACAAGCAAACAATAACCAAAAAAGGATGGGAGTAGTTATACTAATAAGACAAAATAGACTTTAAATGCAAACTTATTGTGAGAGACAAAGATGTACACTATATATTAGTAAAAGGGGTAATCTTTCAAGAAGAAAGAACAATCATAAACATATATGCACCTAACCAATGTGCTTCAAAATACATGAGGCAAACACTGGAAAAACTAAGTGGAGAAATAGATGCCTCTACAATTATAGTGTGGGACTTTAATACACCATTATCACCATTAGACAGAACATCTTGACAGAGAATCAATAAAGAAACAAAGACTTTGAATAATACATTAGAAGATCTGGACCTAATAGATATATACAGAACACTACACCCAAATACAGCAAGATATACATTCTTCTAGAGTGCACATGAATCATTCTCCAAGACAGAGCACATGGTAGGTCACAGAACATCTCTCAATGAATTCAGAAAGATTGAAATTATACAAAGAAATTTCTCTGACCACAATGGAATGAAGCTGGAAATCAGTAAGGGCAAAGATATGAAAGTTAAACAACACACTCTTAGACAAACAGTAGGTCAAGGAGGAAATTGCAAAAGAAATCAGTAACTACCTTGTAATGAATGAAAATGACAACACAATATATCAATACCTATGGAATGCAGAAAAGGGGTACTAAGAGGAAAATTCATAGCCATAAATACATATATCACAACAGAAGAAAGAGCTAAAATCAAAGACCTATCTGCACACCTGGAGGAATACAGAAAAGAACAACAAACTAACCACCACAAGAAGAAGAAAGAAGTAAATAACAAAGGAACTAAATGAAATAGAAAATAAGAAAGCAATAGAAAAAATAAAACCAAAAGCTGGTTTTTTGAGAAGATCAATAAAATTGACAAACCACTAGCTAGGCTAACAAAAAAAAAAAAAAAAAAAAAGAGAGAGAAGATGCAAATACACAAAATAAGAAATGAGAAGGGAATATCACCATTGACCCCACAGAAATAATGAGTATCATAAAAGGGTACTTTGAAAAATTATATGCCAACAAGAAGGATAATTTAAAGAAAGAAAACAGACAAATTCCTAGGAACACACAAGCAGCCTATACTGACGAAAGAAGACATTGATGAGCTCAACAAACCAATCACAAATAGTGAGATAGAATCAGTCATCAAAGACATCCCAACTAAGAAGAGCCCAGACAGCTTCACAGGTGAATTCTACCAAACATTCCAGAAAGAACTAACACCATTCCCGCTTAAACTCTTCCGAAAAATAGAAGTGGAAGGAACATTGACTAACTCATTCTATGATGCCACCATTACTCTAATACTAAAGTCAAACAAAGACACCATAGGAAAGGGAAACTATAGACCAATCTCTCTAATGAAACTAGATGCGAAAATCCTCAGCAAAATACTTGCTAATTTTATTCAACAACATATCAAAGAAATTATACACCATGACCAAGTGGGCTTCATCCTGGTATGCAAGGATGTTTCAATATAAGAAAATCAATCAATATTATTCATCACATAAACAGATTGAAAGAAAAAAATCACATAATCATCTCTATATATTCCAAAAAAACATTCAATAAAATACAGCACCATTTCCTGATAAAAACACTACAAAAGACAGGGATAGAAGGAAACTTTTTCAAGATGATAAAGGATATATATGAAAAACCCACAGTGAACATCATACACCATGGTGAAATCCTAAAAGTTTTCAGCCTAAGATTGGGAACTAGACAAGGATGTCCACTATCATAGCTCCTATTTAACATTGTCTTAGAAGTACTTGCTCAAGCACTGAGGCAATCAAAAGATATAAAAGGAATCCAAATTGGAAAGGAAGAAGTAAAAATTTTGCTATTTGCAGAAAACATGATCCTATACATGAGATGCCTTGAGAAATCTGCAGCAAAGCTTCTAGAGCTTATAAAAGAGTTCAGTAAAGTCACAGATTATAAGATTAATGTGCAAAAATCAGTAGCATTTCTGTACACCAATAATGAGCAATCTGAGGAGGAAATCAGGAAAAAAAATACCACTTAAACAGCAACTAAAAGAATCAAATACTAGGAATAAATTTAACTAAAGATGTAGACAACTTGTATATGGAAAACTACACAGCACTATTAAAGAAAATCAAAGAAGACTTAAATAAATGGAAGAATATTCCCTGTTCATGGATAGGAAGACTAAACATCATTAAGATGTCTATCCTACCCAAACTGATATATAGATTTAATGCAATCCCAATAAAAACCAACACAGCATTTTTTACTGAATTGGAAAAACTAACTATGAAATTTATTTAGAAGGACAAAAGGCTCCAAATAGCCAAAAACATATTGAAAAAGAAAAATGAAATCGGAAGAATCAAACTACCTAACTTTAAAATATACTACAAAGCTACAGTGGTCAAATCTTCATGGTATTGGCACAAGGATAGACATACTGACCAATGGAAGAGAATCAAGAGTTCTGATATAGATCCTCGCAAATACAGTCATCTGATATTTAACAAGGCCACCAAGCCCACTCAACTGGGAGAAAATGGCCTTTTCAACAAATGGTGCTTGGAGATCTGGATATCCATAGCCAAAAGAATCAGAGAGGAGCACCATCTCATACCTTATACAAAAATTAACTCAAGATGCAACAAAGATCTAAATATAAGAGCCAAGACCATAAAAACTTTGGTAGATAATGTAGGGAGACATCTACAGGACCTTATAATAGGAAATGATTTCATGAATTTCGTACCCAAAACCCAAGCAGCAAAAGAAAATATAGAAAAATGGGACCTCCTCAAAATTAAAAACTTTTGTACCTCAAAGGAATTTGTCAAGAAAGTGAAAAGGCAGCCTACCCAATGGGAGAAAATATTTGGTAACCATATATCTGATAGGAGCCTAATATCCAGCATATATTAAAAAAAAAATCCTAAACCTCGAAAATAAAAAGACAAACAACCCATTTAAAAAATGGGCAAGTGATTTGAATAGACACTTCTCCAAAGAAGAAATACAAATGGCTAAAAAGCACATGAAAAGATAATCAACATCATTAGCTAGTAGAGAAATGCAAATTAAAACTACAATGAGATACCATCTTACACCCATTAGACAGGCAGCTGTTGAAAAAACAGAGGACTACAAGTGTTAGAGAGGATACAGAGATACGGGAACCCTCATCCACTGCTCTTGGGAATGTAGAATGGTGCAGCCATTGTGGAGTTAGTTTGGCAGTTCCTCAAAAAACTAACTATAGATCTACCATATGATACAGCAATTCTACTGCTGGGTATATACCCAGAAGAATTGAGATCAAGGACACGAACAAATATATGCACACCAATGTTCATTGCGGCAATATTTACTATTGTCAAAAGTTGGAATCAACCAAAATGCCCATCAACTGAAGAATGGATAAACAAAATATGGTAAATACATATAATGTAATATTACTCAGCAGTAAGAAGGAATACAGTGTTAACACATGGGATAACATGGACAAATCTTGAGGGCCTTATATTGAGTGAAGCAAGCCAGGCATTGAAGTACAAATATTACATGACCTCACTGATATAAATTAAGCAAACTGAGCAGACTTAGATAGCTATTGTCTGGAAGGTACTTTTACAGAAAACAGAAAGGGAGAAGGCTTTGAGCCAATGCCCATACAGACGAAATCTATGACAAGGTGGAATCGTGTTGTTGGTGCAGTGAAAGGACATGATAGTGATAATATTGGGTTGGGTGGTACAGGTTGGACAGGGGGCAGGATTGGGGGGATGGGGAGGTTCGGTTGGATGGTCCATGGAATTGGGGGGAGGGTTGGGGGAGGGAGCAGTTGAATTTTGGGGATTGGTGCGTAGGTGGTTGAAATTACAATGTTCGGAATGCTCATTTGGCAATATGACAAGGAAGGGTTACTGGCTTAGGGTGTTGGATGGGGGCAATCTGGCCAGGATGCACGTGGGGCAGGTTTCATCATCTTGACACAGTGTGTTGCATCAGTGGTAGAAATGCAGTGGGAAGGTGTTGGACTCCCATCCTATGGAGGCTTGCTATGCTCTCATACAGAAGGACAGGAGTCACTTGAGAGCATCAGAGGTGCCTAATAGGGGAAGACAGACTAGTGGGTAAAGCCCTCATTGAAGATGCAAGTAACTATGAACCTTGTCCTTCAATAATTGAAGCCTGGTGGTCACCATGGGCCCAAAGGGGAGGAGGAGGGAGCAATAAAATAGATAGAACAGGGGGCATTTTGGGGGTGATGGAAGTGTTCTGCATTATCTTGCAAAGATGAATACAGGTCACATTAAATTTTATCACATCTTATAAAAGTATATGGTCAAAAATGTAAACCATAATGTGAACGATTGACGATGGTTAGTAGCTATGTTTCAATATTTGTGAATCAATTGTAACAAATGTACCATCCACATATAAAAGGTTATTGGTGGGGAAACGGGAAAAGGGGGTGGAAGTTGGGTATATGGGAATCCCCAGCATTCTGTACATGATTCTACTGTGACCTAAAACTTCTTTGAAGAAGAGATGAAAGGAAAAAAAATTATGACATTAGGGGAAAAAATGGAAGAAAGTGTCACTGTGCATACAGGACAACAGACTTCCAGTGATGAAAGAGAATATGTTAAAAAAAAAAAAAAAAAAAAAAAAAAAAAGCTTATTTTTCTTCAAATATTTTTTCCTTTTTTTTAATATTCCAATTTTCAAAAATATTATTCAATTTTTACTTTTCATTAATTCTTTCTGTATTTTACTTCTGATGTATAAAATTACCATTACTATATTATTTTCTTATTAATTGTATGTGGCTATTTTATTGGCTTTTTTTTTTTTAAGAAGTTTTAGATTACAGAAGGGCAACAACCCTGACAGGGGATGACCATTGTTGTGGGGTGTCAGTGAGGGGGGGTGTACGTGGAAGGAAGTTCACCTGGGTATATATATAAGGCATATAATATGGTTAAATGCTCATGGGGCATGGTTACAGTGGGTGGAGATTCACACAATAACCAAAAAAAATATCAAATTCCCATCCAGGGAAGCTCTGCCACATTCTCTAATGGAACAAGAATGTCCCAAGTACAGGGACAAAGACTTGTGAAAGAGGATGGCCCATTGAAGGATCCTTGATATTGATGACTGTGTTTATGAGCCTTTGCTCTTGAAATTGAAACTTAGCCTAGTGATAAGGCCTAAGAGTTGCCTACTGGGAGCCTCGTTGTTGCTCAGAAGTGGCCTCTCTCTGAGTCAAACTCAGCATATAAATGCAGTTGGCTTCCTCCAGCATGGGGCATGACTTCTGGGGATAAGCCTCCCAGGCACCAGGGGATTGCTGACAGGTATGGATGGGCAATGCACCTGAAAAAAATAAACAAACAAACAAAAAACACCTTGACCAAATGGGGGAAAAGCTAAAGACAAATGAGTTTGTATGGCTAAGAGAATTCAAAGTGAGTCAGGAGGCCATCCCAGAGATGGCACTTATGTACATCTCAACAGGATCTCATTGACAGCCAAGGTAGATAGGATCACAAATAGTGAAGCTCCTCAGGGATATGGAGACATCCAGACACCATAGTCAGGGCAGACAGCTCAGGAATTTGGCCCCTTGCCAGTGGGCCCTAATCTGGTATTTATGCTCCCCAGTGTGACTGAGTTAGACTCAGCAGTGGTTTCCCTATGCATGACTTTACTGTCCTTCTATGCGAACCTATAATTAGTAATAGAGTTGGTAAGTGTAACTCTAGGAGACCTAAGTCATTGGGCTGTCCACATGTGAGCTAGGCCCTGAGTCTCAACAGAGTTGCAACACCTACTCTTAAGTTCAATGGACTCACCCAGGACAACTGACATGGAGGAGATAATGGACAAACGACATGCCAAGGAACCAAGAGTGCCAGTAGCTGCAAGCAGGAGAGTCCCATCTGTCACATATATGGGAGCAAAGCCCCCCCTCAATTAATGGTGGAGTGGGCATCACCATCCCAGAGTCCTCAGGATTGGGAAATGAACTATGGACTAAAATAAACTTACTAGTATTCTACTATATACTACTTGTGATTCTAGCAATGGAAGATATATCATTGTTGTTCACGCAATGACCCGTGGATGCTCTGAGGTTAGGGAGAGGGAAGGACAGGTGTAATAGGGGGGCATTTTTGGGACTTGGGAATCATCTGAATGACATTACAATGACAGATACAGGCCACTCTATATCTGGCCGTAACCTACAGAGCTGAATGGGAAAGAGTGTAAAATACAATGTAAACTATAATCCATGCTTAGTGGCAATGCTCCAAAAAGTGTTCATAAATTGCAATGAATGTACCACACTGATGAAATATGTTGCTAATGTGGGAAAATGTGGAAGGTGTGGGAAGCAGGGCATATGGGAATCCCCTATTATTCTCTGTAACATTTATGTAATTGAAGTATCTTTTAAATAATAAAAAAAAAAAATGGAAAAAAAAATAGAGCTAACCTTTGCCAAATAGAAAAAAAACAAAAGAAAACCATATGCGGTAATAGGTTTTGGATAACAAGAAGTCCATGCAAGATCTGTGCTATTTATTGCATATCCACATATATTCCTTTTCTGATAAAAGGAACCTGCTAAAAATATCAGATGACCCAAATAAATCAATCCCCCAAATCTCCGTCAGGTCAAACTCTTAGCAAAGTCTCCCACATCAGGTATAGATTAGAGATCATACCTCAAGAGATCATGAACTAATAAACTAAAAGTTATTTTAGCTGATATAAAATTAGAAATTAATAATTTATCATAATTATTAAATTATGATGAAAATTTACAAAGGATAGGAAAATTGCATCAGTGGGTTAAGCAATGATATAAAGTCTGTTGGACAAGAATTTGAGAATAGGGTAAGTTACTTGTTTAACCTGTTAGTTATTCCTTATTCAGCTTTTTGAGAGGAATGCCATTGTCTTTTGTCCTTCTTTAATCTCTGGCTTTGCCTTTCTGGAAGTTTTTTTTTGACCACTGTCCTCTGTGGTCATATCTGAGGTAGACATTGGGATATAGAGGCTTCTTGGAGCTACAGCATTGGACAGCTTGGAAATTGCCCTGAGAATTGTTCAAACTAGATCTCAGGTTGTTTTGGCAACATAATTACCAAATTATCTTGAAAATACAATAGATTTCCTATCTACTGGCTTCAATAAATTCCATGTGAAAATTACCACAACCAAAGACTTGAAGTTTGAATATTCTTGTCTTTTAGATGCTGTCTTTCTGCACTGCTAATCCCCTCTTCCTTAAAAGGAATAGTAGATGTCACAGACCTTGTGAAACAATAGTTCTGGATGGGAAGGCAACACAATCTGATTTAGTCTGATTACTGGATCCCATTGCCTTCTAGGAAACATTTAATAGAAGGTGCAAAAACAAAAGCAAAACCAAATTCTGTGACTTCAGTCTTAAATTCCACTAAAGTGCAGTTCTGTGGTCTCTATTCATACTGTTTCAATAATATGGGGGAAACCTGCAATTGGTTTTTCTAAAATAATATATTTTTCAATTGTGTAAAATATATATCACATAAAATCATTTTAGCCATTTTAAGTGGATAAGTCTTTGACATTAAGTATATTGGCAATATTATGGAATTTTCACCATGATCTATTTCTGGACTATTATTAAAATATTAAATATTAAAATATTGCCCTATTGTGTCTGGCTTATATCACTCAACATAGTGTCTCCAATTTTGTACCAATGTTACTGGAATATGTCTAGGTTCTTGACTATGCTGCAGAAATGAATTTTAAGAGCATGTCATGTTGATTAGGCCAGTAATTTATTAAGGTAGGGAGGGAAGAGAAATGGGAGAAAATAGCAGATCATGGGTCCCAGGTAGAGAGGAAGGGGCTGAAGAGTGATAAAGAGGACTGGTTTACAGACTACAATTTCTCATTATAGATTATAAATGTCCAGGTTTTACTTGTTTGTTGATCCATGCAAGGGGCACATGGCGAGTGCAAGGCGTAGACTGCAGAAGAGGGAGAGAGGGAAAGAGAGAGAGAGAGAGAGAATGAGAGAGTTCAGTTTTTGAGCTTGCTTTATAAACCATTAATTATTCCACCCCTTTGCTAATGACATGGGAGGAGTTCCAGCTGTTTGCTGTTTTGATTGATTACCCCACCTATCAATTCCCCAGTAGAGCCCAATGATAATGTCCTTGGAGAACATCTGGGCCTTCTCCTGGCTTCTGGAGGAAACCTTATTCTGAATGGGATTCTCGCAAGGGTCTTCCAGCAGTCATCTTGAGGGTATCAATGTCCACGTGGACTTCTTGCCAGGTTCCAGATCCATCTCTCAATTTCCTATCTAGCCTGCTTCATTCCGACTTCAGAAAGTTTACACCTTTATTCTTAAAGGTGCTGAAGGGAGATGGTCATTCTTCTGTAATTACTTCCTGCTGGTTAGGGGCAGTAGGCCCTGCCTGACAAGGTGTAAAAACCCTCTGGCTTTTCTATCTCAGTTGGAGGAAGACAGATCTGGCATCCTGAGTGAAGCTAGATGAAGTCTCCATATGGCTAACAAGATGTTGATTCTGGAAGAAATAAGCTTGATTAGAATTTTGAGAATATATGGTGACACTAAGAGTGTACTGGACCACAAAAGTAGAGAAGGCCAGGTGCGTATAAAGGCTGCATCTTCCCAAAGTTAGTGGGAAACAGTATTCTTTCAGTTATTTCATGCTGCTGATTAATGCTAGGGAGAGATTGCAATAGACAACGGGGTTAGGTATAAATTTGCCAATCCAGGCTCCTATGGTGGAGGAGAGGAATGAGAAGAGACATTGCCCTTTTTAATTAAGCTATAGGAGATGAAAACAGATAAGATTTCTTAAGGGGTACCTGTCTTGACCTCCCCCTAGCAATAGGCCTTTGGGCTAGAGTTGAGGGAATAGCTGTATTTGACAGACACTACTTAGCTTTGTCTCTTGAAGAGGTATTTCAGGCCATCCAATGACTGGCACTTGTATGTCCCATCAGATGCTTCTGGTGAGCTCACAGCTGGCTTCACACGGAGTAAGTACACCAACCTGGGAATTCCTTTAACTTTAATAGCTGTGGGAGTGCTCAGAACTGCAGAGTAAAGTTCCATTCCATTTTGGCTCTAATTGAGAGAGAGGCTTGTTTTCTTGCCAAGCTTTGATCAGAACCTGGTTTCCAGGTCCTGAGTGAGGAAAGGTTGCCCATGGATCATCTCAAAGGAGCTAAGCTGAAGTGGGTCTTAGCCACCTCATTTGCCATTTCCCTTCTGGTGGGAAATGCTTAGCCCTGGCAGGATGGAATGTGGGTTTGCCAGTCCTCTGCACTGTGTGAGTGGGACAGGTACTGGAACAAGGGTTAAGAGGGATACCTGAGTTCACCACCTTCATTAACTTACTTAGAAAATGAAGTTTACCAGGACTTTTTGACATGTTCAATGTCCCTCTGCATATGATTTAGAATAGAAAAGGTATCATCATAATCATCAGGCATATATCTAGAATAAGATATAGGTACAGTATTTAATACTAATTAATGCAATACTCAATGCATAAGATTTTCTTTGAGCTGCAATTAATAGATTTAAGTTCCAGGTTTGCAATACCTTACATATTATCTCTCCATGGGAGCAGGCCATCATGCCAAATTGTGTTTAAGTTCTACTCACAGTACTCTGGTGATCATTTCTCACTTGGTATGTCCTTCACACAGCCAGCACGCTGCAGCACCGTTGGCCCTAGAGAGAAGCTAAGAAAGTAGGTTCCAGTATTCCACTGGCCTTGTACATAGCACCCTTCGGCACTATGAAACAGTGCAAGTCTGGAGGCAACATCCATTGTACATTTGACTATATTGAGCCATTGTTGGCTGCTGCAGGAGTTTGAAATGGCAATGTAGTCTCCATCCACTTCAGGAGTACAACTAGAGAGGTAGTAGACACCTTTATTGTTTTAGGGGTCTGTGACCAACCTAGCCAATAACTCCAATGGAGAGGCAACCTGCAGTGTATTGAAGGCCTGGTTTGAATGCACAAGAGAATTTGACAGCGCTGAAGTTTATCTCTTGATTTTTTGCTATGGTTGGTGGCAAGGCTCCAGGATGTGTAAGTTCATTGAGGGTGGTGGGCCACACTGTGGGAGATGTTTATACACTTTTTGAACACTTCCAATACAATGTGTAACATATCAAATGAACTTAACTTTAGTACTTTGATTCTTACTTCAACACTTTTACCATGAAGACATTAATTAGTAGGTATTCTACATCAGCAGTACAGGAAAAACAACTCTTTCCATTCTTTTAATGAAAACTGAAGATTCCCAATAGAATCAAGATTATCTTTTGTTACCGCCACTTGAATATGCAGACTGAGGTGGTTTCTGACAGGTTTCACTGCTATGAAGTTACTTTTTGCCATTAATATCAATTTAGGTTTCTAGTTAGTAATGGCTTCTTAGAACTAGACATTTAAATGCTTCAGTTTAGAAGATGCTTTTTACAAACTCTTTATAATTGGCCACAACCACATAGACTGGTGAATTTACCTTATATTGCAATTAGCATCCAATGGAATTTACTTTACCCATTTAAAAGAGTGCAGATCTATATTTCTTTAACTTAATTTCATTAGATATGAACCTAACTTTCATCACCTTAAACATTTAATAAATTTATATACTTGACATTTCATAACCCTAGGGAGATAACACCCAAGATAAGCAAAATTAAAACTGTTATAGTTTATGAAAGGAACTCTTTCTTTTACAGGAAGCTAAAATTTCTTTAATAAAAGTATAAACTGTAAATAATCTTAAAAGCGCACTGACTGCTAGATTCTGGAAAACTGTTTTTAAAGATCTTTCCATAGCTTTTAAGGACTTTTTATTTACTTGTTGATATTTGGTAACAGGATTATTAACCACCCTTATTTTAAGGTTGCTAAAATATTTAAATTGAGGAATTACAGGACAAACTATGATTTTTATTTCCTCAGCTTAGAATATAGTTTCAATCTGTCACACCTCGTCTTTCCCCCACAGCTCTTGCAAAGAGAAGGCCTTGGGGATAGGGAAGGTTTAAGAGCTTAGGAAAAACTTTTCCCTTCCCCCAGTTTCTATATTTAGATTTCTATATTACATTTAAATCCTGCTCAGCCTAATTTGGGCTCCAGGAATACTTATTCACATGTATAACCACATATTTGATTTTTCAACTTGAATAGAGTTCATCTAAGAATTTTCAGTTGTTAATTTGATATCATCCTGATGTATGAAATTATATATTGAACAAATAGTCAGACATAAATAAAGTTTGACTCAGAACTGGCTGTTTTAATTTTCATTCTTCTAACAAAGTAAGTTTAATTGTAAAATAACATTTAAAAGATTTCTTTGAAGGCTCCTTTTAATTACTCTAATTTACACTGTGACCATGCAGTTTTGCACAAGAATTTCATTCCTTAATTATTGGCTTATAACCAAAGTGTCTGCAATGCTTTAATAAAAATTTCCTTTGGTTCAGAACTTTGTTTATTTTTCACTTTGAATTTAGCAGACCTTGGATGAGCAAGACTAATTTTATGTATACTCACTGAGGCTATTGAAGCCTCAGGGAAACTGGTTTCTTTCATGAATTGCTGCTTTTAGGAACCCCTGACAGTCAAAGCAGGAGGCCTCCCTCACTTCCCAGACCTGGGAGATGACAGGACTCCTGTGACTGCTGGACTGGAAGAGTGGACAGTCAACCCTGAGGGTTGAGAATTCTACCAGGCAGCAATTTAGTCCACAATTGTCCAGTAGGACAGGAGACAGGGATGCTTCAAGTTTGCTTTCTACTGAGCCATAGGGGCAGAAGCAGTTATGAAATAACCATAAGCAAAGGCAAAGGGTGAGACTAGGCTTGAAGTGACCATAAACGAAGGTAAATTCAGTTTAAGATTTACACTTACAATATAGATTTAGGCTAAATCTACCCAGTCACAATTTTGGTTATTATCCTTCTGCTGTTTTATAATATAAAGGCATCTATAAATGATCTTAACTCTTATAGTTTCTAGTAAGTTTTTACTTTAAAGCGAATTAGGTACCTTTATTAACTAAGCCACAAGAATTTTATTAGTAACAACTTTGCTAAGTTTTTCTGCTTTTCTAGCAGTTGAACCAAATCCACTTGTGATTTATACATTAAATCCATTCACAAGACAGTATAGACATTTAAAGACTCACTCTTAAGTTACCTTTCACGCTAACCACTTCGTAACAGGTAAACCCCAAATCTGATTTCCTAGGCACAAGCAAACTGACAAAGTTAAACACAGATTTCAAAGATGAACACAAAGTTAAGCACAGATTAAAACAGAAGATAGAATTTTATACCCTTAGCATTTCTAGGAACTTTTTGATCTTAATTGATGACACATGAGGCTTCTTATTTTCCAGGAGAGATTCAGTAACCAGTTTGGATCTTGATCTCTTTTCAAACCTTTTATAGGCAAAACTGAGTTTAAACTAATGGAAGTTTGAGGTGTATTTCCTCATTTCTTTAAGGAGACATGACATGAGGTTTCTGGCCCTTAGATTTATCTGTCCTCTTCTTTTTTTTTTTTTTTGGTTTAACTGGAATTCAGGGTTTTATACAGAGGCTGCTCTCAGCTATACTCTGGCCACATGGACCAGTGGTAGACACATTTTCCTGATTCTTGAGACTACACTATGGGGAGTTTACTGATGGGCTAGAGACCATGTCCATTATTGTAGGAAGAATGAAGAAGTGCTTTTTAGTTAACTGATCTGGCATCCCAGAGTCCAAGTCTGACTAAAGCATTCACCACTCCAAATAATTTGGAACTGATGCTCTGGTTTCAGCATTCTGAGAATTTAATCCAGAGCCCTACAGACAGGCATCCCTATGGCTGACATAGGACTTGATAGATGCCTGAAACCCTGAAGTTCAGACCAAAGTGCCCAAGCCAGACTGGTGGGAGACGGGAGCACTTGACAAAGATGAAGTGCCTGACAGAGGATGTTTGGCTTCACTCTGAACTGAAGGGCCCAAGGAATGGGGGCAGGTCAGATTATACTGCTATGGTTCTCAGCACCCCTACATTCCAGTGTCCAAGACTGTCTGCACCGTTACCCAAATGGAAGCTTCTGAGCTAAGTCTCAGGGGAAGTTTGGTTGCTCTCTGAATCGAAGTGCCCAAGACTTCCTAGGTCTTGGGGGACATTCTGAGTTATTTCTCTGGTTCCCACCATCCGGGGAATCGAGATCCCCTGCCGCTGGGTGTTTCTGGGGCCTTTCTGGATTTGGGATACAGACCAAGTAGATTCTGAGGTTGAATAGATTATGGACTGAAGCTGCCAAGCCAAATATTGCTCCTTCTTAGAGAAAGGGCAAAAATCTTCTTTTTCCTATTCTTACAGAGGCCTCAATAGCAGTCCTAGGAACTGGGAGTTTCTCTGTTATACCAGCCATCAGAAGGTCATTAAGTGATTAGAAATCAATTGTTCTAGCTAACAGGCCTTGGGGTCCTGAGGCAGTAACTTCCTTACTAGCAAAGGCACTTTCAGTTTTACAGTTTTTAAGACTTTCCAAAGCATTTTAACACAAATCTGTAGTGAGAAATTCAGTAGTGGAAGTAGGAAGATCAAATATGAGTAAAGGTTATTTATGAGAGGAGTCCTGGCCCGTGACCCCCCTGGGAAAAGGAACTCCCACAGCATCCATCTTGGCCTTGCCCACTGCCTTCCTACCCAGTCCCAGACCGGGAAGCCAGGTGTGGAGGATACGAAGGTGGGCTTGCAAAGGCGTGGACCCGCAGGGAGGCATAAGCCCCCCAGCTCTGAATCATTGCCATCATTGCTGCCATTGCCACTGAGGAGAGAGGGTGGGAGAAGGCAACAGCAACCAGGCCCAAGGGCAAAGCCTACGGCTGCTAAAAGGGCTTGAAAAAGCAGCTTAGTAGTGCTTCAAGCTCTGCTGTTTAAAATGGATAACCAAAAGAAGGCATTAAACAGGCTATAGGCCATAGTTTCACTCACCAATAACCTCCTGGCTGGCCCTTGCCAAATATGTTACCAGATTTTGTCTAGGTTCTTGACTATGCTGCAGAAATAAATTTCAAGAGTATGTCATGTTGATTAGTCCAGTAATTTATTAAGGTAGGGAGAGAAGAAAAAAGGGAGTAAATTACAGATTATGGGTCCAAGGCAGAGAGGAAGGGGCTGAAGAATGATAAAGAGGACCAGTTTACAGACTACAATATCCCATTATAGATTATAAATGCCCAGGTTTTACTTGTGTGTTGATCCATGGGGCGGGGGGAGGGTGAGGGCAGAGGGGGGAGGCACAGCAAAAGCAGAGCACAGAATGCAAGAGAGAGAAAGAGAGTTATTTCAGCCTTTGTGCTTGCTTTTTAAATCTTTAATTTTTCCACCCCTTTGCTAATTACACAGGAGGAGTCCCAGCTATTTGCTGTTTTGATTCATTACCCTACCCATCAATCCCCCAGTAGGTCCCAATGATAATGTTCTTGGAGGATATCTGGGACTTCTCCTGGCTTCCAGAGGAAACCTCATTCTGAATGGGATTCTCACAAGGGCCTTCCAGCCATCTTGGGGGTATCAATGTCCACGTCGACTTCTTGCCAGGGTCCAGATCTATCTATTGATTCCCTATCTAGCCTGCTTCACCCTGTACGAGCACTTTAACTTCTTTTTACAGCATTACTAGAATGCTCAAAAACATAACTTTTGAACAACTGAGATTGCAAGTCTCAGGCCTTCTTCAGATGTGTACTTTTCCATCTCTACTGAAGACAAAATACCTCCAGTTTGTATTCCCCTATTATTTGGATGTTTTTGAAAGCCACAAGAAATAGCTTAGACATGCCGCTATTATGACTTTTTCCTTTCATTCCCCTAACAGTCTAAGCATGTGGTTTGCCTTCAAGTTACAGTAGAAAACAATTTGTCATTGAATATTTTGTAGCAGGCACTTTGTAGCCATCAATACCTGAGCCCTTGCCAACCACCACACCTGCCTACCTACACCAAACCAATACAGAAAATTTCTCTCTTTCTGTGTTTCTTCCTTTTCAGGTTTCAATTTTGAGGCCCATACAGTTTATCTGGGGATCCTTTTAAATGTATATTCTGATTCAGGAGGTCTAGTTTAGGGCTTCAGAGTTTTCAACAAGCTCCCAAGTGTTATCAGTTCTCCTAGTTTACAGACCATGCTTTGATTAGCATGAGTATTGCATCATCCTACTCAGCTATTAATTACTGTCTTTATCAGCATCCTTAATTAAAATCAGTCAAATTTATTCTGGCTAGTTTAAATAGAAAAGAGTTCAGGGCTGAAGCTCACTATTAGGATATCTGGAGGACTGAATTAACAGGCAAGAGTCTAAAGTTCCAAGAAAAAATCCCAAAACCACTGGTAGGATTTGGTCACAAGAGTTACTGCTTTTACCAGGATCAGGCAGAATATTAAATTTGGCACTATAAAACACTTCTTCCAGTCCTTGTGCCTCTTCAAAAATCAAAAAGCTGCTTCCATAGCCCCTGGCTTCCATACAATATCTCCTCTGCCATAATCCATAATAGCAAAATGGATTTTCTACTCCCTGCAACTCTCAATACATAATTCAGTTCTGAATCCAAGTTTCAGGGGAGTGCATCTGGCCCCTAGAACCTAAACTAAAGCCTTAAAAGAAGCTAGGAAACATAGTTTTCAACCTTTGTACTTTCTTCACTTTTGAAGGACGTTGGCATGGTTGTGATAGACAATCCATGGTATTCATCCATTACAATCAAGTTTTCCAAAAGACCGATAGTGTTCTACAATGGCTGAAATGAGTAAGAAGAGAAAGAAAGAAGTGGGAAAAATTCAAGTAGACTGATAACTAGATATCACATGAGTTAATACAAAAGAATAGTCAATTTAACTTTTGTCAAATTGCTATATATATGTTTAAAAATCAAAAAAGGAAAAATGATATCTCTCTTTCACACGACCATTTAAGACTAAAGTAGTCAAAAAATTTCTTATCTAAATATAGCATGTTAAAGGAACTTTCCCAGGACAGCATATTATCAGTTAAATTTTTATGACCATATGTAACTAATACATGTAGAATTTTTATATAAGTTTGGTTTAAATAAATGATATATTTTCAAGTCTTTTGAATGCTGAAAATATTAAACACATTCATTTTACATACTGATATTAACAACCAAAATTTTCACCACTTTACACAAGGAAACAGAACTATGCAAAGTCAATAGTTTACTATGACAGTTATTTACAGACATATGCCATTTGGTTTGGTGTCCAAGAAGATTATAACTATAGTGGAGAAATATATCATGAAATTCAATATTTTAGACAGCTTCATTCTCATTTTTATTTTATTTTCTCTGTCTTTGGCCTTTAATTTTACAAATATACATTGCTACATTTAATAAAAGAGATATCACTGAAATTGAAAGTGGTTAAACCCAGCAATCTATTAATTGCTCTGATTTGCTAGTGATTAACATTTTTATCAAATAATACAGTTGATAGCAATTTGGACAGCAGTTTTGAGATTTAAACATTGTGTAAATCCCTTTAGGTCATAGCCATATTTTATTTTTATAGAACCAGCTGCATACTGTTTACTACCTAAACTGAATACTTCAACTGTTAAGTTTCTGCATACTTTACAGATTGAAATGAATATATTAGTGGTTGAATTTTCATGTACACTGATTGTGCTGAATACTGTGGAAGTGTATATATTAAGTACAAAAATATATCTAAGTAGTTACTTCTGTTAAGGAGATTTAAAACCCATGACAAAATTAAATCTAGTTGTGAAGATTTGGTGAGATTCCTTGTCTATTCTCTAAATCTGTTTGAATATGCAGGAGTGCTCTGGTAAATGAATGATATCACTTATTTATTGTTAAAGTGATTGGTCACTTTATGTGTCCACCACTTTAAGTCTTTTGTAGAGTACAATTTAAATGAGATTTTTTTGCTAACATAATTTCTATGAACATAAGACTTGGAGGAAATGGAAGTCCCATTAACTGGATCCACACTATGTACCAGGTGATTAAAAATACATTTTCCTTTTATTCTCTCAGCATCCCTGTGTGGTGGGGATTGATGCCACCACATTTTACATATAAGGAGACAAATTTGGAGATGTTTATATAAATTCCCTAAAAGTTATACACCAAGTAAGTGGCAGAATTAAGACTCAGTTATGGATGCATCAAAATTCAAATCTTCTGCTGTTTCTACTATATCATGCCTAAGACCAAAATTTTCCCTTGCTCAAAAGTCAGTACTCTGTCACTTACTAGGTATGTGCAGTTGAACAAATCACTCACTTCAGTTTAAAGTACACATTGCTGAAACTGAGATTATGCTTACGTAGATTTTAAAAAGTTTCTAAAGCACAATGCAATTTTAAGATGCCGCAAGTATATTTTTTAGTCAGCTAATTTACTTCATAAAATAAAAACATGTTTTTAGTGGGAAAATATCTATGAAGAATGAGGAGTAGAACTTATTTATTTAACAGGCATTGTATGGTTTAGGAATGGGAAACAATCATTTGCATACAGGATGACATTCCTATAGTTCTGTGTGCTCTGGCATCACCGCATTTTCATATGCTGTCCTTTATTTGAAGGGTCCTTTCTCCCTTAAGCTTTGCAAATTCCAGTCATTCTATTTATGTACCCTCTTCCACACACACATCCTAAAGGTCTTCCCATGACCAGTTATCATTCAGCATTACATTCCTGCTCCTGAAACACTGTATACATATCTCCATCATGGCATTTATAAAACTTTCACGATTGTTATTGTCTTTAACTTTTGCCAGTCTGAGAATACCCAGTATATGCTCAAGTCCAAATGCTCAGAACTGTTACCTGAGTAGTGAGAATGCTACTCCCTCTGTTAGAATAGATCTGTAATTAGTGTACTTATTTTCATGTTTACCATTTATGTCAATTTTATGAGCAACTGTGTGGAAAATAATTTATGCCTAACAAAATTGAGGTTAATATTGGATATCAGTTAGATTATTTATTTGATTTCTTTTGAGAAACACCATGATTTATATAAAATTATCCAATGTCATAACTGAGCATATGTTCCAAATCAATTAATATATATGAATTTTTAAATTAATTTTCATAGGCAAGAGACATTATATGAGATATTGTGGATTATAAACATTTCTGAAATGTATTGGGGAGCTAAGAAAACAGGAAATGTAATATACCACAAAGACATACTTAACTAAATTCCTGTTAATTCTTTTAATGTGGTAAATATTTTTACTAAGTATTTGAATAATGCATAGCATGAACTTGATACTTAAACTTCCCTTTAAAATTTATATTATTTGAACTTAATATGTGAGGCAATGGAATCAGGAAATGAAAAAACTCCAGAGCTAAAAATTCAACTTTTATCAATAATGACTAAGGCATGATTAATAAATTATACTACATTTAGAGCTCAATTATTAAAGCAGGCAACCTAATCAGAAAATCAAGCAACAAAACCTGTAGTGCATTTTAAAACTCAGCAATTGTAACATCAATATGTGCAGCTGTTATCAGTGGAATTGGTGGTTGAATCATCAAACATGCAGTGAAATTAGTTGAGTAGGAAAAATCCCACAGTGTTACAATATGGAGATGAATCAGCAAAGCTTCCTAGTGATTACTAAATACCTGACTACTTTCTCAATAACTGTAGTTCTTGAATAATTCCCTAAATAAATAATGAAATGATGTTTAATGAAATGAAACAGAAAATGTGAGAATGTCTTTGATAAATTTGGGAAAATTGGTACATCCTGAAAGAAACAATAGTTTTTCTGTGCAAATGAGCACTTCTCTACAGGGCCAACTAGTATTTACTAGCTGTTATTTTTTATGTCAAACACTTTTTGGCTGTTTAAATGCTTCCCACTAGAAGTTTGCACAAAAGGTGAATGTTCCCTCTTCTAGAAGAAATAAATTGTAGGACTACAGTATTTGCATTTCATCTCAATGGGGAGTGATTAATAATTCCAGATCTAATTTACAAAAAATGTACAATGTTATAAAGACCTTTTCACAGTGAAAGACTAACCATTTGACTTGTTAATGAGATTCAATAAAGAATTCATAGAGATTGAAAGTCCTGGATATAGAAGGTTCATTAGTGCAGAAGAATATAGCATTTTTTTCCTACAATTTTAGAGCAGAAATGTGGAGGAGATACATTTGTAGATAAGTGGAAATTGGAAAGCTGTATGTTTATGTAATGTTTTCTTTCATATCAAAGATTTTGTTTTCAAGTTCAGTACTTGAAGAATTTTTTCTCCAATATACTTCATATTAAATTAGATTATTTTGCTACAAGGTGGAGTGTTCTCTCAGTTGACATTCCATGTTCTCAGTAAGATTTATAAAATATTTTAATATGTCCAAGTTATAGAAAAGCCTTCTTTTCTTTATTCTTCTCTTTTAGTTTTTTTTTTTTTTTTTTTTTACATCTAATTTTTGGAAATAAACATTTGTCTCTATTGGCACAAACTGGATTTTAAATTTATGTATGAAGAATCGAAATTTGGAGTCTGAAGGATTTTTGAATATTTTTCCTATACCACTAGAATGGGAGCAACAAATTAAAATACCTATGAGAGCCAGGCAAGCCATATAGAATAGTGAGATTGGAAAAAAAAATGGGAACTGATGATGTCTCTAAAAAATTATGATACATCTGCCACAAAGGGCAAATCATCTACAAATGAACCCTACTTCAGCTGAATGTTGTTATTCAATATAATTGAACATGAAGTTCCAATGTTGTTATTTATTTTAGAAACCAGAAATGCATGTTTTTTTAAAATCTTGAATTATTTAAATATCAGATACATTTTAAAAAAAATATAAGTAACTGTACAGGTCAAATATAATATATGTGTTTTCCACCCATTTGCGATATTTTCTCTAAAAGAACCCCCTTACCAACATCCTCCTCTGTCAACACAGCTGCAAGGATGGGGCAGTGACTACTTTGTGAAGCAATTCCCTAAAATAACTAACAGCTATTAAATGCCTTTCCTTATCCAGGACAAATAATTCTAAGAGAGAAAGGTCAAAAGATCATTTTTATCCATCATTTAATATTTTAAGTGGGTATATACTGAGACCCAGGAAGTTCAACTCTTTCCTCCAAAGTCATAAAACTGATAAATAAAAGATCCAGAAAAGAAGGTAACTAAAATTCATTAAACACCTACCATGAAGTCCCATGATAGATGCCTTCATATTTGTTAGAATATTTACTCTTGAAAAAATTCCTATAGTATAGGTAACATTAGCCACATTTTCAAACAAGTAAACAGCTTTAGTTCAATTGCCTGATATTACACAGCTACTAATTAGCAGACTAATGATCTGAACCATGTTCCTTAATTTCCATTCTAGCTCTTTCCATATCATGCTACCACTTGTTGTGTAAAGAAAAGTAATAATTTCTATCCCATGAGAAATTTAAAAGAAATATTTTTGAAAAAAAGTTCAGATTAGGGAATCATCACACTATTTCTTCTTCACTCCTCATATTGATTATTATTTATAGTAGAGACAGCTAACTGGATGTTTTTGAGGGGCTTTGCATATTTTAGTGATTATATGATAGACGGCTGCAGTACTAATCTTTGGTTAAATCTGAAGATGTCACTTCTCTTTCCTCCTGAGTCCAAAAGAACAAGACAGCCATTTAAACTTTATTCTCTTCCAAACAGGTCTTACCATGCATCGCTGCCAAATGTGATTTTAGTCAGTTCAGCACAACCTAGCTGGGATACACACCAGAGAGCTTCAGCTGACAGCAGACACCAGTGGGAATGTGCAGAGCCAGCCATTTTCCTGCAGTCAGGAATTGCTCATTGGTATTACACAAGCTGCCCAAATAAAGACAGATATGACAGAAAATTTTCAAGGTGTATTGTTATTTAATAAAATACAAAAAGGTCACAATTCCTCAGGTTAAAGAGAGTTAACAAACCACAAGCTGATATATTTTTAGCAATGATGCTTACTGGAAAAAGCAAGTTGAAACCAGGTGGAACCAAAATAAATGTAATTGAAACAGCATTAAAAATTATTTTCCAAACACAGATTTATGACATACTTTGAATGAAAAGTTAAGAATAGAATTAATATGCTAGTGGAATCCAATGTGCTAAAAATTAATTTTAACACATTTCAGTAAGTGAATTAATTTATGGAAAACACATCTAAATTTGGCCACCCTGACTTACTTTATCGCGTCTTATTATTTCTTCCCTTCCTTACGCATAACCACTTGCAAAGCTTTATTTTTTGAATGCATGAAAATAGTCTATTTTCATACGAAAGCTTAAGTGAAATGAAGGCAGAGGCCTTGTTGGACTTGTTGATCATAAAGCTTGGCAAAGAATTTAACAATTAATAATTAATGATTCAAAAGAATTTGGAGGCTTCAAAAGTGAAGGGAAGAATTATTGTTAAACAATAATTATTTAATCAGAATAGGGCTTCAATATTACTGAATATATAAAAATCAATAAGAAATTATTTCTATATGTTAGTTATATTTTAAGTTATTCACTAAGAGAAACAATATAATGTTTAGAATTTTCAAATGATTTGAGAAATATGAAGATCAGACCAACACAGGAACAATTCAGTAAAGTGAAAAAGGGAAAACAAGATAATTTGCTACAGAATTAATTTAATTAAATCCTACTTAGTTAGGGATGTTGGGAAAGAATACAGGAAAAATACTTGCCATTGGGTGATTGTAACTGGGAAGTCAAGACAACCAGTAATTATTGTAAATAATTGTATTAGACCAATGGGCTATATTTAAGATGCTTTTGATGAGAGATATACAAAAAAACTACAAATAAGATAAATCATAATTTGACAGTCTAAATTTCAAAATTTCTCTTTCAGATCTGAAAATATATGTATGCAAATCTTTGGTTTTATGCTCTCTTTTTGCAAAAAATTAAACTTTCATATCCAATTCTAATTTGTTGATCCCTCCTTAAAATCTTAGGGTGAATTGTAATTATATGATAGTTCAGATCTGAGATCCATACATCTCACTTCCAAAGCTCTTCTAACTCTTTCATTTCATCTGCCATGTTTTATAGTGGTGTCCCTCACTTTTCTTACAGGGTGATCTTATTTTTCACTTCCTCATAGTAAAAATAAATAAAGAAATAAACAAATAAATAAATTGAAATTAAGGAAGTTTGAATTGTCAGCCTCCCACCCTATATTATATTTCCTATTTATCTCACAATTATCCAATTGCTGCTTTTAGATATAAATTCTCCACAACTGCCAACAAAATTTCAGTGTCTGAAAACTTTTGTCTTCTTTATCAGGTCTCTCCATCTTCTCCATCTAAGAAATATCTTCTCATTCATTTGTAGAAATAAAACTTCCTTTACCTAAAACCCATTTGGATTAAGGGAGACAACAGAGTAGATAGAGGGCTCTTGTTCCCTCAAGTTCTTAAGGAACTTGGTGCAAAGCCTTCAAACAAATTCATACTGTCACCTTGGTAAATTCATCATTAAAAGGAAAAAGAAAGCACACAATGGAGCAATTTGCTACACAGCGTATCATGGGAACACAGGCTCAGGCACAGCAGAAAGTTTTAGCAATTGATCATGTTATTATTTATTTAGCACAAAGAGTCCAAAAGAGCAGGGAAAGAGATCCCATCATGGCCTGTCTACCAGGGAGGCCAAAAGCTATAGGGGGTCGATGGATGGCAGCTTGGCCTTTCAGCACAGTCTACTTCAGGTAGAGAGGAGAGACAAGTATGTACTGCCTAAGGGTGAAGCATTTATATACCCCAGAGGGAGGAAGCCCATCCCTAAGAGTTCTTGCCCTGATAAGCAGCTGGGATTGCTAGTTACCAGTTTTGGGTTCAAGATAGGATAGGACATTCCATTATACCCAACTTCTCCAGGGGCTGGGCTTGCAGAATGAAAACATATTGAAACATCTACACACAAAGACAAGGGGCACATAGGTGAAGGCTGGGAGATGGCCTCTAGTCACATCCATCCCCAGCACACACACACACAATAAATAGTCCATCTAGCTGCATTTTATTATTTATGAGTTAAACACATAAATTGATATATAGAAAATTAATTTTATTTCATGGTCATTGTTGGCTGAGGTAGCCTTGAAAATGCACATCTCAGCTTTCTGACTGTAGCTGTTGCAGTCTGACATGCATCAAAATGTTTGCTCTTAACCCATGTTTTTCATGGGCTGCTCCCAGCCAATGCCTTGGCAAAGCAGGGATACTAAGTCAGTCCCATTCCAGAAAGAGGCAGAATCCCTCTCATAGGCAATTGTGGCTCAAGGAATCCACATCAGCTTTGCTAAACTTTCTTAGAACTGCACTCCAGTTTAAGACTCTTCTACCCAACCTTCTTACATCCTTCCCTTCACAAGATCAAACACTCATGATGCTGGTCTGCTATCCCTGGATCCCTCACTATTTCCCCTCACAAGCCTTTCTCCTAATAAATCTCTTGCATGTCTATTCCTATCATGGCATCTGCTCCTTAGAGGGCCTGACTAACATGTTGGGATTAATCCAATGTTGTCAACACCTATAATCATTACCTTAGACAGCAAGCCAATAATATGTGGAATTTTACATGATTTTTCTAATGAAAAGTACATTGCAGAATTCTGATTATACATAGCAGATGTAGTTTTATTTGTGTTCCCACCTGAAACTCTTCTACAATGATGGCAATGTAATTAAAGACATAAATAATCATGTAAAAGTACAGAGTGAGTGATGAGGTAACAGCAGATGAGAGATTGTCAACAAATCTTGGGAAATTAGAAAGCAGGTGGAGAAGTGGTAAATTATTTAGCAGAGTCATGGAAACCAAGATGCTTCATAAGAAATGCCAATGAAAAGCAGTCTCTGTACTTTAGTTTTCCATCTGTAATATGGAATTGATAATAGTATCTACTTCATTATATTATTTTTAGGTGGGAATGAATTAATATATGCCAATCACTTAGAACTTAGGATATTTATCTCACAAAATTTTTCATTAAATATTAACTGTTATTGAGCTTTCATCATTCTAATTCAACTAATATCTAGCTTCCCTGCCAGGGTACTGGAACTTTAATAAAATCTAAAGACCAGTGAAATTCTGAGGAGTGAGTCAGGGAGATAGAAGATACCTTTTGGAAAGCCAAAATCTCTGTAAGGCTATACTAAGTAGATTTGCAAACCTTATATTTATTTTTTATTTTCAATATGCAACAAATACAGAATCATTAAAAAAATCACCATAAGGCACTACAATATTTACTTTCTTCTGCAAAAGAAAAGTTATTTTCAATAAGTTCTTCTCCCCCAGAACAAAATGAAGGTTGAAAGCAGTAGAGTCAGGAAGGTGATGTCTTCAGGTTGATCATGAGAGGTTTCTGCCCATAAAAAACATGTTCTGACAATTTCCACTCTTCTCATCTACACAATGGTTTTACTGAGACCCAGGAAGCCTTTCTTCTTCTCTGTCCACTTTTCCCTCAGACTTTTTCTGAGAAGCTTATTTCCAACACATTGTGATTATCTTCATTTCACACACCCCCACATTCAATTATATTATAAGTAATTCCTTAGAGAAGCTTCAAATGCTAACTGCTGGACTTGAAGGATATAAAAGGAAAGCAGTCTTTCATCACTGCTCAATAAAATCTTATAAAAGAGAAAAAACAAAATGGAGTTATTATGGCTAAGAGATTTAAAATGTAGTCAGGAGGCCATTCAGGAAGTTACTTTTATGCATGTCAGCCAGATACACACACTGCCAAGGTATGCAAAACCAAAAAGCAGAACTGTTTCTGAGGAGATCTGGATGCCAGGAACCAACTAGAAGATGAAGAAATCAGTGAACTGTCTACCTTGAAGGACATTTGGAAAGCCCCAAATATCCATCAGGCATAATTCTTTACAAACAATGTATTTGTAATCTTTTTCTTTAAAAACCCTTGCTTGAAAGCCAATTTAGATTGCATCCTAAAGGGTGCTGCTCAAATTGCAATTCTAAAGCCCCAAATAAATGCTTTTGCTGACTTACAGCTCATTCTCTCACTTCTCATGCACATTTTGGGTATTCAGAAATGGGATCTGAAGCTACCACCACTTCTACTCTGGGAATGCCAATTGGATTTGAGCACAGTACCTGCTAGAGCCCCTTATGCTCAGTCGTCTCCCCGATGGCGGTGGTTTCTGTTGGTGGGTCCACTAGCTCTGAATCTCCCTTCCCTTGGTTGAGGTTTTAGATTTTTTTTAGGGGGTGTCATCTGGTTAAGATTTTTATCTTTGTTCTTTTGGTTTGGACTGGTGAAAACAGTCATTTTAGTTGCCCTTTTACATTTACAGGAATATCTCCTGTTTGGTTTGTACTAACATATTTAGAGAATCTTCTGCTCTTTCTCTGACATACATATGGAGTGAAACATCTCTAAAATTTATTAATCTTTATCCTGACTGAAAACAATCACACAATCAAGTGGTGGGCCAGGTCGCTTATTTAAAGGCTATTAGAGTGCCCACCACCTTCTTCTAGAAGCCTAGTCTTCCAAAGACTAAAGAAGACTACCATGTAAGGATAAGGTGATCATGGATGGGCAAGATTAAGAGTAGGTTGCCTGCCACCCTCAAGACAATTTCTGTACACCTGGTCACAGGTTGGACAGCTAGAGCACAGGCTGTCCTCCAGGTTAAAGAAGAATCACATGCAAGGCACACTATAAAATATCTTATTAACCCAACCCTAAGATAAATCCTGTCAGATTTTGTCTGTTTGTTTTTGTGTTTTAGGCTTCAGGATTGCTCACAATAAGAAACAATAGCTTCTAATGTTTAAAAAAATTTTAATGGTGTGTCTGCCATCAAACACTCCAACTGGTTTTATGTAATACTTGTCTTACCGGATCTGGCAATACTAGAGACAAACATAATTACAATGGCCATGATGAGGGTCTTTGGACATGCCCAAATTTGTGAGTTTGCACGCACCGTTAGAGAACAAGGACTATAAAATCAAACAACCTAAAAGGGAAAAAACTGGAAGATGATATAAGGAACACTACAAAAGTCACAATGAGGGACTCTCCCAAAAAGGCAAGCCAAATTACTAAGGACTTGCTAAAAAACATACCAAAGGTTTTTCCTCAAAAGACTGATTAGTCAATAATCCAAATTTGTGAACAAAAAAGGACGAAATTATCTGGGATTTAAAAAAGCGATTGTCTCCTATCTTTGGTGCTCATTCAGGTTTTTCATCTTTTTTTGACCTGTTTTAAGGGACACTGTCCTCATTATTTGCAAATGGACTTAAACCTAATCTTAGAAAATTAGTTAAAAAACACAAACTTGGACTATAAAGCTGCTCTTTTAGATCAACTTATTAAAATAGCTAAATATTTTGAAAATCTCTGGATCAGGAAAAAAATTTTTTTTTTAAATTAAAAAATAAAATCATAGCTTTACAATTGCAGCAACTCCAAAAAGGTGGAATAAAAAATATATATAAAAGAATCTTTCTTTTATCCCCAGTTGCCACTTTTAATGACAATCAATACAAAAATAGAGGAAACTCCAAGGGAAGAAATATAAAAGACAATAGCTATCTATGTTTACAAGCAACAGGGACTTTAGAAATGAGATTGTCCATGTTTAAAGGGAAGAAAATCTGGGCACATAAAAGACACTGTTTAAAATACGTTCCTCATGTGTTTTCTTGCAAAAAAAAGGTGGGGGGGGGGAGAAAATAAGTATTTTAGACTAAAGATAACTTGGGGCTAAAATGGTCAAGATGGGGACATTGTTTTAGTTTTAAACAGTTATACATTTGAAAAGGTACATTTGGAAAAAAGAAAAGAGATTTCCTGACTTTACCAAGGAGTGGTGTAATCAGAGACCGTGTCCAGGTGTCTAGGTTCTTGGATTCCTTATGAGAAAAAATTCAAGGACGAGCCACAAATTAATCAGGCAAGTAGAGGATTTATTGGGGGGTAAGCAAGAGAACAGAAATACATCCCTGAGACATGGGAGAAAATGCAAAGTTCTGTCCTGGGGTCCCCTGTTTTATGAGGGTACAGGACTCCAGGGTCTTTGCTGATAAGCAAGGGCTTAGGGTGTGGAGACCCAGGGGTTTGGGGTGCCTAGGGGTGTGGGGGATTACTGTCCGAGGATGATTGGCTTCTGGCTGTTTTCCATGACCTCTGCAGGGCGTGGAAAGGCTGTGATTAGCTTGTGGTCACTGTCCACGAGGCATGATGTCACTGTTCATGATGCATGCAGTAACCTGAAAACTAGGTGGCTGGGTGGTGGCGGCGCCCCTCTTGCCCCTTCCCTCTTCGCTAGCCTCCTAATAATGAGGCCTTTGGGTGTGTGTGCTGCGAGCTGCAGAGTTTGTGCTTGTAAAGCTGCTTCTTCCCAACTTGCCTGTGTGACTCCGCAGGCTAATGCTAGTAAACAGGACAATGCCTCGGTTCCTTTCACTAGGCTTACTAGGTACTCTGCCGCCTTCCTTCTTAGGTCCTTATTCTCTCCTGCCTCAGTGGCATGCATTCTTTAATAGTGTTCAAAAGCCTCTAAAAGAAGTAATGATTATAAAATATCCTCTTTAAACAAACTACAAAAAAACAGGATTAAAAAAAAATAAAGTGGAGCAAGAACAGAATTCAGCTCGTTACATAAACTAGAGCATTTCATAGCTCTGTGGTTTGTCTTTCTGTTTCTAAGTCTGTATTTTCAGACTCATGGCTGAAACTTTTAAGCTGTAAATACTCTATTTATATACTAATTTTATATTATTAATTTAAAAGAAAGCAACTATATCTTCTGAGTTATTAATGTTAAATACAAAAAAAGGCATGCATTTTTAGAAATGTTCTTAACATATATAGGTTTACTGATCAGATAAGCTAGTATTATATCTACTAAACATTCAAAATGAAAAATACATATATTTATGTAAGCATTTAACAAAATAAGTCGTTAGTCTGAAAAGTTTTATTTTAACAATAATTTTGTTTTTTTAAATGTCAGCTTGAAGACTGTTTTCAAAATCATTTTAGTAATTGAAGTATATAAGGTATACAAGGTCTGTTTTTATTAAGGGGAAACAAGAGTAGCTTTGTCCTAGAGTAAAATGACTGATTATTAGGAAAGGAGAAAGAGGAAACTGTAGGACAAAATCTGAGTAGATATAAAAGTTGTAGGTTTGTAGAAAAGGAATTTTCTCATGGTCGTAGTTGGACAGGATTTGATGATGTATCTATACAATTTTTAAGAGATATAGTATCAAATAAAATACTGATACAAAACTATAATTTGGTTTTCTTTCTATGAAAATGACAGTTTTCTTGAATTATTCATCTGTTCTTAGTAAGAGGTTGCAAAGGTTTTTAAAATGAATAATCAGTGTAAATGTCAGAAAGTCTGTTTTCTCAGAATAACTTCTGGTATATTATATTCACTTTATCATATAAAGTGACTGATAAAAAAAAAAGTCTTCTCACTTTTGAAAGAAAAAAATTTTTTACCATCATGCTATCTCCTACATTTAATTTTAAAATCTTTTATTGTCACATTGTTTATAGAAGACTACCAACTATAGTTCCACAATGGTCTGAGACTCTATTTAATCGGTGTTTAGCCCTCTTGACAACTTTTGGCATTGTGCCTTCTCAAATCAAATGCTAAATGATAAATTTTTAATTTCAAACTGTTTTTGGGATTTTCCAGAGGGCCCCTGAAAAATCACAAAAAACATCTACACTCTCACCTTATAAAAAAACAGGGTACTAAAAATAGATTTCTTTGATATATTATAAATTGCATAGGAAATATTGTCAAATTAAAAAGGATTTTCTGACATTCTATTAGTTGAATTTATATAAATGAAATATTATTAACATAAATTCCAGAAATTATATAAAGTTACTAAATATTTGTCAATGTCATCACTCTCCATAAGATATCCCTGTACTAGGACAATTCTCAATCACAATTTCAGTTATCCTTAAAAATACCTTACATGCCACAAAAACAACCAAATTTCCCCTCACTTACATTATTTTATAATAAACTCTCATGAGATCTTTCACTTTTATGAAACAGTAATAAGTTAACCATAGCTATTCATTTCCATTTATGTTTTAAGTCTTTTGTAATCCATAGATTACTTTTTATTTTATTTTGATGTTTTCCTAAAAATACTTGCAATAAACTACCAGCCAGAATACTTCATCTACAATCAGTTAAGGTCAGAGTGTTTCACCTTCAACATAAATACTGTCTTGGAGATCTGTAAAAAGGACTGTGCCAGGTACTCTAGGGTAACAGCTTCTGAAGACATTATTTAAAGAATTTCAAAACCATACTATGGGACTGACTCAAAATTTCCAAAAATCTAGTAGGAAGTTAATGATTTCATGATATTGTTAATACAAGATCAAGCAGAACAAGAATTAATTACTTAAGACTGAATGAACTGATAAAGAATGATTATGAATTTTGTTTGGAATATTGTGGATTTTTTTTTTTTTTTTTTTTTTTTTTTAGGTACTGGGACCTTGTTCATGGGAAGCCAGTGGTCAACCACTGAGCCACATCAGCTTTCCTGAGTTGTTTTTTTTTCATGTGTTTTCCTTGTTTGTTTTTATTTTTTCAGGAGCAACAGGAACCGAACCTGGGACCTCCCATGTGGGAGGTGGGCACTCAACCACTTGTGACACATCCAATCTCTTGCTGCTGTTTTAAATGTTTTATTTCCTGAATACAAAAAACCTCCTACTTTTCCATTAAAATATCTATAATTCAAAAAACATTTGTATTTTTCTTCCTGCCTGATCCCTTAATATTCAGAAACTCTTAATGAATAATCTTATTTTTATAGAAATATAATAAATTCAGTAAAAAATATCCTTCTTGTTAACAAGATATAGATGGAAACTGTGTTTATATAGCCAAATTTTTAACTAAAATGCCATCATTGGAAGTGATGCTAGCTAAATCTTGAATCTTGTCTCTTGGGGTGACTAGATTCATAGCATAATTCAATCTTTGTTAATCTTTTTTCTTATAATCATTACATCTCTTATTTGTTGTCTTTTCTCTAGAATAATGGCTATAGCTAGCACCAGAGCCATGCTAATGCACCAAATCCTTAATCTCAATGGGTGTACTTATAAAACCTAATATGACCCTAATGCCTCCCCAAGAACCTCTTCATTACTCAAATATGGCTACTTTCTAAGGCAAACTCCATGAATAAACTCTCTACCTTCCCTTCTACATGGAACAAGAATCCTGGCACTGAGGGGATAATATCTAATGGTGATCAGTGATGCTTTTGGAGACAGAACTTGATCAAAAGGGAGACATGAGAAAAGACATGAAGCAAAATGGAGTTACTAAGGCTAAGATTTTAAAATGGAGTCAGGAGGCCATTCAAGAAGTTACTCTTATGCACATGTCAGCCAGATATCAAAAACTAATGAGGTATACAAAACAAAATTCTCTGAGGACATCTGGTCACCATGAACCAACTACAAGATAAAGAAATCAGTAATCTAACTTGAAGGACATATGGAAAGCCCAAATATCCACCAATTATAATTCTGTACAAACAACTTGCATAATTTTCTTCTTTTTCTTTAATAATCCCATTGAAAGCCCCAAGATGAGACACATTTAGGTTGCTACCTGAATCTCTGCTCTCCAAATTGTGATTTTAATACTCCAAATAAATGCTTTTGTTGCTTTGAAGCTCACTATTTCTCCCTCGACGAGGCCATCAGAAGCTATATTGGGAGCTGTGCTTGAACACGGGGAGAAGAGGGGTAGGACTGCGGCAGTGTTGTGGCAGCATAAGTAATTATCACCGGGATCCTTACGGAGACCACCTGCAGTTCACATTCAGATCCAGAGTGAATTGGAAAAGATGAACTATAAAGAAGCTTTCCACTGTTTATGATTTGACAGTTTGCATTATAAATAACCATTTCTGAAGTAATTAAAGCAGTAAAAACAGGAACTGATAATTTTTTAATAGAAGAAAAAAATAAGAATGAATGTCATTAGCATAACACCGTCTGTGCCCAGTTATTCCAGGGTAATGATCATGCCCACAACTTATCACGGAAGGTACGTGAATTCCTCATATATTAAAAATTAAATGATTACATATACGAAACTGCATTTGTGTATCATCTCCAAATCCCTCATCTAATCAAGCCTGTACTTCATATACAACCTATTTGGATTTGTGGTGCTGTCAGCATGGCTAGAAGCATAGCTTCCAAGCCACTCTCTGACTCCTTTCCTATGCAATGATGCACAAAGTCCTATGGTTCCTGATTTCATAGTTCTAAATCCATTCTCTTCTGCACTGTTGTGACTCGTTAAGAGCACTAGGATGCATCAATAAGTAGCCTTGGAAGAACTTCCTCCTAAGGCAATAGAGCACAGAGAAAGGTCAAAGGCTAATAAGCTGTGTAGGCTATGAAAAACTACCTGAGTTATTGGGAGATTTCTGATATATGTATGCTATCCAGAAGAGAGTTTGCACATACTTGATAATACATTTTAATTAAAACCATTTAACATACTTGCCTGGTTTCCCTAATTCTAGCTTTCACCTTCCTCTATGCAATTCATGTTAATATGTCTTTTCCCTGTTTAGCACCATTCATAAGCTCCTCTTCCTTCTACTGCCCTGTTCCTTACACAAAGGTATGCCTCAAAATAACCTGGAGGACTTGGTAAAAATTCAGAATCCTGGATTTCAACTGTTCCTGCTAAATAGCTCTAGGATGTGGATTCCAGAATCTGCATTTTTAACAAGCTCTCCAGATTTATCTTTGCATGCTAAATTATGAGAATCACTGTCTCATGGGAAAAATTCAAATCGGTTAACATAATATCAACTATGTGAGCCATGTCATCGCTGGGCCGCTGAGTTTCTAGTCTCCAGGTTTGCTGGTTTGCCTTACTAATTTTGATTCCAATAGCACTGTGCAGCTTTTTATTTTCTCCAAACAAATGGCATGCCTTTTGCTTGTTATTGTTTCTTCTGCCCAGACTGTCTTTCCCCTCTTGTACTCTTAAAAATTTAAATTTCATATTTTATAATACAGCTCACATACTAACTCTTCAGAAAGCTCCTCCAGTGTCACATAAACCCAGATAGAATTGATCACTTCCTCTTATTGTCCCTTTGCATATTATTATAGCTGCAAGGGGCTATCACAGGATATTATAATTTGCTTATATCTCCCTGTCTAGAAACTTCATGCTTTCAGACCATGGCCTGTGTTGTATTCTTCTCTTTAACACAAATTCCTAATTGTTCCAGGGTTTTAGTATACTTTCTATAGATATTTTGGAGATGACTGCATGCCAGTGGAGTGTGTTTGATAATTCATGCAGTTTTTTTTTTTCTTTTTTATAAAATTATCTCTGAAATACACATCTGATCATGGAGTATTCTTATAATATGCTTATTAAATGACACATTCTCATAAGTAAAGGTAGATGCTATATCAAAAAAGACACTGGGTTTTGCTCTCTAATTCACATGTATTCACATATTAGAGATTAAAATAGAAATAAAGAATTAATATGAAGAAGCAAATCAAATTTGCTAGTTTTGCTTTCTTTAAGGAGAAAGCTGCTTAAGCTGGTTCTAAACTAAAATATTTACTTTAATATTTTCTTTATATCTTTAAAAAGTGGAAAGTTAATAAGGGAAAGTAATGTGCTTGCTTATTCATCTTGCTCTCATCTCACTCTTGAACAAAGTACCTCCAACTTTTACAGAGAAAATATGCCAAATGTCTCAGCAGTATAAGTACCAGGTTAGCACCTGCTTTAAGAATTTAGGAGGCACTAATTGACCTGAAAACAACCCAACATGAGCAGCAGGCATAGTGCTATGTTTGCTTCAAAATCTAAGTCTTGTTGCCAATGTTTACCCAATGTAAATACAGAAAAAGTAAATTGAATGGTACCGTAGCCTGTGTGCTAAAGCCATCTCTCATTGAGCCACATTCTCCCTGGAGCATGCCATTCCTTGGAACCTAGATAAGCATCCAGTGAGATGAATTAACACTTTAAAGTCACTAGGGTATCATCAAGACTTTTTCGTTGATGATACTGTGTGTCTTTGGCACTGGGGAAAATCTGGCTTATCTTGTTAGTAGCAGAAAAATTGTAATTTAAGTGAGCTGCCAGGGTAATTAGAGCAGGTGAACAGTAGATGGAAATAATGCCCTGAAGAGTTGAAAGAAAAGGCTTAGATTCTTTTTCACTTTATATCAATGCTACTAAACACTGTTGGTATGTGTTTGTTTCTGTGTCTCTGTTAATCCTAGGTAGCAAATTAGGCATTTAGGAAAATATTAACTCTTGCAAGCCATTTAGAGACCATTTAGTGCATTTCTGTGTAGTGCAAATTGACAGAGTTATAAATGAAAACATCACAAAAATGTGATATTTATATATTCTGATTTAGTAATGTTAGAAATTCACAGGAGAATGACTCATTGCCATCATTTTCAGAAAGAAGTACAATTCCAGATTCCTGTCAGAATGTAGTTATATGAGAACAATGAGTCAGTAGTTTATTATATTTTGGGAATTTAGACAGGTATATGCTAAAGGTTGTGTATCCAATGGAGTTTACTTTCCCAAAGCTCAATGATTTCCAGATCTATAAGTATAAAATTTAAAAAGAATTTCATTGGACTTCCAAGCAAATTGGCCTACAAACTATTTTATCAGTATGATGGTTAGGCTAACATGTCAATTGGCCAGGAAATGGTGCCCAGTTATTTGGTCAAGCAAGCACTGGCCTATGTGTTACTGTGAGGATATTTCCTGGACTGAAATCATCAGTGAGTTGATTGCATCTATGGTTGACTACATTACAGTCAACTGGGGGGATTGCCTTTAGCAATGAGAGATTTCTCATCTAATCAGCTGAAGGCCTTAAAGGGAGAAGTGATAACTTCATCAGTCAGAAGGGAGAATTCCCAACTCTACTTCAGATAGCCAGCTTCTCCTGGGGAACTAAAGGGCCTTCACTGGTGCTCCTGGCTTGCAGACTGCCCTACGTAATTTGGACTCATGCATTCCCATGGTTGCATCAGACAATTTTATAAAATCTCATAATATTTACAGATATCTTATGTCAGTTCTGTTTTCTTAGAGACTCCTGACTAATATAGCTAGTGATACTTCCAATAATTCTTCTATGTAAAATAAACTAAGAACTTTACACAGTCTATTTTATAGACTCCTTCCTGAGCACATTTTATGCATTTATGTCCCTGTACATTTTTGTTTATGCTATTTCCCTTTCCTGGAATATTCAATTCCTCTTTCCCTGTGAAGACTGAACATCATATTATCTCTATGCCTGGCTCATGGTAACCAGACCAAAAGTCGTTTGAACAGTGAAGCAAAGGGATTTTTGGGGGAAAGTGAAACTAGTCTGTATGATTTTACACTGAGAACTTTACAGCCCATACTAAGTATCTAAATCTTAAAAAACTCATTTAGGAGGTTCAAGAGGTCCAAAGGATCCAAAGATGGTATTCAGAAAGTGATAAAAGAGTCTAATTCTACTACAATTGTATGAAACAATCTCACTGAAGGAGAGTGTGTGAGTGGTGGGGAAGGGGAAAGTAGAGAAGATACTGACTTAAGTATCTTTGGAAATGACTCCGGTCTGTAAGATTAAAGGCAAAAAAGAAATTATATATAAGCACTGTACTTTAATAATGTTTACCATGAAGGTATGGGTTAACAATGCTCAACAATAAATAAAACACCTAAATGATCATATGTGAAAGAAATGTAAGAGCAAACTGAAAGTGCTCCCAATGACCAAAGAGGAACAATTTTTCCATGTAATTAAAAAATTAGTATGAATGATAACACAAACAATAAAATAAATATCCATGCTTCCACATAATTCCATACTGATGTAAATAAATGATTGGAATAAATAAATAAATGGGGAAAAGTAACAAAATCTCCCCTGGAGAAGAATTCCAAATAATTTATATAGATACTTCACTCTCAAGGATGGGGGATATTAACTCCCCAGTCTTTAAGTGTGGGCTGTGCATAGCGGCTTCCTTCCAAAGAGTACAGTATGGAAAAGAGGGAGAAAGAGGAACTTGACAGTAGAGAAACTTGCAAATATTATCTCAACCAATAGATTGAAGACATCATCAATAGTGATAGTCAGTTTGATAGTAATACCCTTTATATGATGTGATTAAAATGGCAGTTTATCCCTGTTGTTTTCCTCCCCCAAACCCACAGCCACAGTCTAATCATGAATTAAACATTAGACAAATTCCTACTGAGGGGCATCCTATAAAATTTCTGACAGTTCTCCTCAAAACTGTCAAGATCATAAAAATAAGAAACGTCTATGAAATTGTCACAACCAAGAGGCACTTAAGGAGACATGACAATTGAATGTAATGAATCCTAAATGAGATCCTGGAACAGCAGGAGGACACTAGGTAAAAACTAAGGAAATCAGAATAAAGTCTGAACTTTAACAATAATGTATCAATATTTGTTCTTTAACTGTAACAGGGATATCCTACTAATGGAAGATGTTAATAATAGGGCAACTAGGTGTGGGGCATATGGGAACTCACTCTATTATCTTTTCAATTTTGTCTATAAATCTAAAACTGTTCTAAAAAGTAAAATATTTTAATAATAATCAAGTTGACCAAAAGCATTCAAAGGAATGCTGCTGAAAACTAGTTAGTTAAATCAAGTTAATGAACAGGATAACTTAGAAGAAACACCTTGCTTGAATATGAACAACTGAGGTATCACAGATATCTGACAATCAGAAGGGATCATTTTGTAATGCTCCCACTTCCATGCAATAACATTATTTTCTCACAGATTATCTCCTTGATTCATTCTTTAGTTCTAGAAAAATTAAGAATATAAAAAGAATACTTTTCAAATTTAGGGTTTTATTCAAATTTGGTATGAAATAAAATTTCCACTTGTTAGATATATTTCCCCTAGCAGTTTTCACTGTTTCACTATTGTGAAATGTGGAATGCAAAATCTTAAGTAGTCAAATAGACTCACAGAATAAAAGTAATTTAAGCTTTGTTATTTTGATTTTACAATTACTGTTTTCTCATTGCTTATTTAAATATACTGTTTGAACATAGGATTGTACAGCAACACTGGGGCTAGAGACAGGAACAGAGTCTGAAGAAAACTTGAATGACCCTGAAACCTTATGAACTTGTTCTCAAAATGAACCTGTACAGCCACATCTGTGTGTACCAGGTGAAGGAACAATTTATAACTGGAATTTCTCCAAATTAAACTCCATGTAGAAAGAAAGGCCTATTAAAGCAGAAGTAATAAAATGTTCATGGTATTAAATATAATTATTATATGTATAATTAAACATAACAGTAATCACACATTTTTTAAAACTTAGACCAACAAAATGTTACTCTGGGAGGAATGTTTCATACTTAGCATTTTTTAGAATTGCCAGTGCATGGTGATGATAGAAAGCAGACTGATTTAAGTCATTTTTTAAATGTATTATTTAGTTATTTAACTAATTATTCATTTTAAGTATTCATTATTTTTAAAATAATGTTACAAATAGTACACCCATTTCTTGCCTCCACCTGGAGTGGATGAGTCCCCCATATTTGGTCCTTGCTGTGCCACTGATATGAGCACTATTTTGCTGCACCATTTTGAAAATTTGGAGTTTTGTTCTTTTTTAAAAATTACTAATTCAGTATCTGACAGTTATGCCTGCTCTGTGCTGTTATGGTAAATAATGCAATTTAAAAACAGTTAAATCTTTATTTGTTGAAAGGAGCTAAAAAATGGTTTGTTTTGTTAAATCCAAAATTTACATAAGATATGTGATCATACCATGTTAATTGTTATTACCCTACTGTAAATTATCTAATCAATAACACCATTGATGGTCATTTTGCTATTACAAACAGCACAGAAAAAGGATAACTAAAAATAAATTGGAAATTAAAAATTATATTGCTAAAAATGAATTATCAACAAAAAGATTTAAAGAACCCCACACTCCCAAATGAAGCATTGTAAAATCATTTCCATGATGCACAAAATTTATCAGCTGTTAGAAAGCTTTAACCTTAGAAATTATTTTTGAACAAATTTTATTTTTCAATATTATCAAGTCTTATTTAGCCAAATTACTTGCAATCCAATAAAGGTTTCATTCTTTAACTGCTTGTACATAAGAAACACAGTGAGGTATCATGTACTTCTTAAATTTGTTTGTTCTTTTGCTTTTAATAAGTCCTCAGTTGGATTTGTAAATTGTAAAACCAGAGAGGGTAAGGTCCTTGGTTCCATACTTCTTAGTTCACTTCTCCATTTTTCACAGCAAGAAGAAATTAGGAACTCTGTAAATGAGCTGGCTCATTGCTTCAGATTAAAGTTGGACTTTAGTATATTCAAAGGTGTTTTAATTTCTTCAGGTTAGAGAAGTAACTTCTATGTTTATGGTTCCTAACAACAAACTAGCAGTGCTAGGTGTCCATACAAAATTTGGAAGGCCATCATCAATTAAAATTAACAAAAACTCATACTATTGATTGCTAAAGCCTTGTTCAGTTTAATGATTAAATATCAAATATGGATGGCATGGAAAAGCAAAAAAAAAAAAGACTTGGTTGTTAAATGACTAATAGTATGAAGAAATTGTTTTATTATCTGAAGTTCCTAGTGACTGCAAGAAATTGAGCTAATTCGTTGCTTTTGTCTTATTAGGTATTTAGGAAAAGGCCAAAGTTTCATTGTGATGTCTTCACAGGCCTGCTATCTTCTAACCCAGCATTTTATGGATTAGCATGACTAACCAGACTTCTTTTAGAATGATTATTTTTCCCCTTCTGGAAAAGTCAAGTTGACTTTTGTTCCAAAAAAGCCCATGAGTCCTTGTTATAAGACCATTTATAATGAAATTTACAATTAAGAGTTATAGTATCTTTTAATAGTTTAAGTGCCATACTTTTTAAGATAAAATTTTCAAATAAAAATCATTGTTTATCACAAAACAAACATAGAAATTATTAAAAGAAACAGTCAATGCATTAACTAAATAAATATTTGAGATTCTGTTAGCACTGGATATGGTAATAGTCTCCAATAATATAGAAAAGGAATGAGATAACCATTCTTACCTTCAAGGAGTTTTCTGAATTAGGGGAGAACTGGACACAGAGAAAAATATAATAGAGTGATACTTAAGTGATGAGAAGAAGGATTCCAAATCATAGCATCAGAATTTATTCTGAAGTGTCAATAATGCTAGACCTTAGTTTTTAAAGATATTAGGACACAAATATGTGGTAAAAAACTCTTTGTAACATATTTATATAGCTTTCTTTAATTTGTATCAAATCGACCCTGTACAAATAAATAAAATTAGTCTGCAAGATCTAGGCTTGATAAAGCTGTTTTTAAAAACTTACTGAATCAGGAGAGTTAAGAGATTTCTTTACTGGTCTCAGCTATGCCATTTACTGGCTACATGACTTTGGGCTCATCACTTAACTGTCCAGACTTTGCTTCTCTCATATGTAAAATGAGAGCATTAAATTTGATTAACTCTCAGGATCCTTCCACCTCTAAAACCCAGAGATTCTATGGATATAGCTCCTTATGGATAATTGATATTTGACACTCTTGACAAGGCTGAATAGTCAGAGTCTTTATTTGATGTTCCAGAATCCTCTCAAGAAAGGAGTTTAAACAAAGTCACTTGAGAGGGTCTATTTATTTTGATTCATGATTTAGAGGAACTTATGAATTTGCTTTAAAAATTACGCAGGTATGAGATTAAGAAACAGGATCTAAAAACATTGACAAACATTTTCACAGGGAGTAGACTCTATGGCATCATAGATAGGCGGTATCTTAGAGGTCAACTATTTGATTTTTCACTTAGTTTTTTAACATACTGTAATAAAGAACCAACCTAACATATGTTGAAATATGAAATATTTAAATCCTCATCTTTTGTATCTCTTTAACTTTTGACTTAGTTTTATTCTCCACAACAAAAGCTGTTTTTCATTATCATAACTAATCTCTGAAAACAAGTCAAAGAACAGAAAATACATAGTTCTCTCTTGAAATTGGGAAGCCAGCATTTACACTAGAAAATGTTATAGAATATCTTTGGTGCTTAGGATACCAGGTTAAACAACAAAAATCGTAAGTATTTATTTGTAAACAAGGTAGATAACATAATGATATTGTTGAGAGAAAGAATTCGTGAATTGGGTGATAAAGTTGAAAATAGTGTCATCAAAGGATAAAATGTGTGTGTGTCCATTTTCATTTGTGTATGTATCACACAAAGATAGAGACTCGTCTTTTGGTTCTTGATATAATGGCAATTTATGAAGGGTAACTAGCGCCATTTTATGAGTCCACGTCTAAGAATTCCTTAGAAAATCATAATTGAAAGGAGACAGAGATGGTGTTTTTGGCTTATTGTGCAGTAGGAGTGGGTTGAAAAACCACAGACCAGAGTGGAGGAGAACTGGGCACCATTACCTTACAACATTTGAAGAGTACATCACCTGAGAACATTATCTTCTTTTCATCAAGTTGTGAAATGTAAATTTTTAGATTCTGAATATTAAAGTAGGTACTTCCAACATCATAAATTACCAAATTCCTATCCACTTCTTCCAGCATTCTCATGGACTAAAGGATTAGAGAGGAAGGAGAAAGTTCTTGGAATTATCAGTGCCTACAGTATAGGGCACCCCAGTTTTCTGTGGGTCATAGTTATCTGCTTGCTTATGCCCCAATTCCATCATCTCCACCACTATACCAAACATTTCATAAATGGCAAAAACTATTGCCTGAAGTTTGAACACTTACCCCTGAATATGCAATACCAACCAAGGTATTTGATAGACCTAGGGAGATATCTGAAAATTCCCTCTAAAAGGCCAGGCAATAAACCTAAAAATCTATTCTCAACAAAATAGATGTACTGGGACAGAAAGTTTGAGAATTGAAAATAAATACGATAAACATTAAACAGTTGAGGGAGAAGATATTAATAGCAAGAAATAAAATTTTAAGGAAAAAGCAATTGGAAATATTGAGTATAAAAATATAATAGCTGGAATAAAGATTCCAGGAGCTGGGATATATAGCAGAATGGATCTACAACTAAAAATAAATGAATGAGTAGGAGTAAGAGGAGGTTGAGAATTACATCAGCAGAGGATAGAAATATGGAATGTTTTTTACAGTTGAAGTTTGAAGAAGAGAGGTAAAATGTCAACATTCTATAATTTTAATCTCAGGGAAAAATGCAAAGTAGAAGGGAGGAAATAGTTGAAAAAAATATCTGTAAATGTATTAGAATTAAATAGATAAATGTCCTTATATTTTACAGGATTAGTAGAAAACAAAAATACTACAGATGAAAAAAATGTGCTCACAATGGGGCACATTTAATTGAAACTTAATATCAAAGACAAAGAAAACTTCCAAAATATTTCAGAAAAAAAGAGCAGTTCACCTGCAAAAGAAAGATCCTTAGATGGACAAAGGATTCTTCAACATCATTAGTGACAAACATGCAAAACTTCACAACTTCCTCCTTATATCCAGAAGAACTCTCACTTAACTGCAAGGGAAATTATCCTGAGAAATAAAAGATCCCAGAATGTTTAATTCATTATGCTTATTGAAAACTCAGATAGAGTAATCATATTATTTATCATCCATACCATGACACTCCATAGTAATAAATTTTAATAAATAGCATATAATTAATAATTAATAAATAAATAAATAATAGTGATCTGTCTGAATGTGTAAACTAAGACTGGCACATGCAAACATAGACAAAAGACTCACACTATTTTTGGAGGATATACTCCTGCAAAGGAGAGAAAAATAGAGTAGGAGGTGTAAATGAGGAATAATAGTATGTAAATAACTTAGTAAAATACTGTTTTCTAAAGAGTCTAAGTATCTAAATGTTATATTCATAATTCCATAATTAAAATTGTATACAATATCAATGTAAGAGTAATGTTGGTGGAGAGAAGAAGGGAAAGAGAGAGGTAAATGGTATTGTGTTTAAGTAGTTATCTATTTAAAGAGAAGATACACTCACACAAACGCATTTCCATAAGTTTAAGTTATTGCTACAAAAGCATAAACATAAGATGAGTTCCAATAAGCTAGGGTTAGTTGCAAGAAAAGTCACAACAGAATGCATGATTTTCAAACCAATAGACTATGAACCCATCGATGAACACCAGGAAAGGAAAAAAAAGAAAACAAAACAGGACAAGAGTAATATATAATATATCATACATAGAAAATACTTGCAAGAAGGCAGAAATATGTTATATCACAATCATTTCAATAAATATATATGAGACAAAATATCCAATCAAAAGCACACATGCAGATACACACTCATAGATTCGTACACAAGTTGTGTATTATGTGGAAACTTAGACATCTACAAAAGAGGAGAAAATAAAGAGGTGAAAAAGAACAAAAAAGCATAAACCAAAAGAAACCACGGTAGCAGTTTTAACATCAAACAAAATGAAATAAGGCAGTGACATAAAAAAAATTAAAAGTGAAAGAGATTAATTATGATTATAAACATCTAACACACATACACATGCTTGTATGCACCTCAATATATAAGGTAACAACTGCAAAAACTATAAAGAGAAATAAATAATAGTTTAAAATGTTAATAAATCCCTTGAAAATAATATAATAGCCAAAAATACACAAAAGATACTGAAGATGTAAATAGTCAACTAGATGTACAACCAAGGACCTTACAACTAACGCAGAGGAGAAAACAATTTTTTGGAAACATAGAACATTTTCAATACAAATTAGTACATACTAAGTTAAGCTACAAAGAAAGTTTCAATATGCTTCAAATGAAATTGTATATATATATATATATGAGAAGCCATTTTCAATGTAAGCAATTACTCTTCTAAAGAATGATTTTAATACCATTATTTGTTCTAAAGCCATATACAACAGACATTTTTCATTTTACTTTAATTTGAAATCTCAGAACATTTCAAGTAGTTGGCTTTTTGAGGCATGTTCTTCACAGTTTTAATGACATTATATGGTCTGACATATTCTCAAAATATAAAGACAGTTATTTTTTTGTCTTCTTTCCTTGCTTTGCTTCCCTTACTTGACCTATAAATATTAAATGCCTTCGTGCTCTCTCCTGGACTACTTTCCCATTCCCCTGTATATGATATATTTATATGCTGTGACCCCTAAGTGCACTTTTCTGCTAGACTTATCCTGTGAATCCCAAATTCACTTATAAGGTTTACCTGATTTAGCTACTTGAATGTCTCAGAACTGTTTCAAATTTAATATCTCCAAAATGAAGTTCTCGATCTTTACCTCAAACTGGTTCTCGTCAGATTTCGTTGTTTAACGGTATTAAAATTCATCCAGATACCAAAGTTAGAAATAACAGTCATGTTTGATTCCACCCTTTGACCCCTCACAACTAATTTAATGGCAAATCCTGTCCTTTCTGACACGACAATATATTCTGATTATATCTACTTTTCTCCATCTCTGCTGATACCACTTTCCCTGAGCCATAATCAATTCTTCCCTGGATTATTTCCAGAGCCTCTTAACTGCTGTCCCCAGTGGCCTTCTAAAACATTCTGAAAAATGTAATTTACATCATGTCAGTCACCTTTAAAATCTTGTAATAGCTTTCCCTCAGATTTTGAATGAATCCCAAACTCCTTAGCTTGGCCTAGTGACCCAGGTCCAGCCTCCCTCTCCAGTTTCATTTCCAGCAGCTTTACCCTTTCTTACTCTGCTCCAGTCACAGCATCCTCTGCCATTTCTTAGAATATGCCAATCCACATCCAGCTCCAAGGTTTTGCCCTAGCTATTTATTCCTTTTTCTTGGAATATCCTTCTCTAGCTTTGGCCTGTCTAGTTCTTTCTTACCTAAATAACACCCAGTGACGTTAACCTCCCTGTTACCTCCCATATTGCCTGGTAAAATCTTGTTTCCTTAACACTGAATACGATTTGCCATGGCTCTAGGTTTTTGTTTGTTTGTTTTGTTTTTTAATTGACACAATGGTTTGCTTGCTCTCTTAACATAAGGGCCACAGGAGTGGAGACCTCAGCTACCTTGAACCCCATGCCCCATTGTGAACAAGTATCTGCCATGACATATGGCAGAAAGTGCCACTTCAAATTATTAAATACAATAATATTATATGAGAGACATTTTTGTGGCCCTTCAACAGTGAGAATTATCATCTATAAAATTCTTGTTGAGTGGGCAGAATAAAAATACATGTGCTTTTTAAAATTTTAATCCAATTAAGGTTGAACATATTCTTTACAAATTAATCACTGATAGTTCCTCATTGTTTGATTGTTGATTTCCTATAAACATGTAATTAACTATTTTTTTAAATTTTCAGATTGATATGTAAGGTCTCATTATACTAATGCTAATAACATCCACTATTTAATGAGCATTGTGCTGACATTTTTCTATGTATTTTTCACTAAGCCTTCCAAACAAATCTTTGGATTAGATATTATGATTTTCCTTATTTTGTAGATGAGTAAACTGGAAGCTAAGATAAGTTAAGCTTCATGCCCAAGGTTACATAGCTTACTAGTTAAAGGAGCCATAATTACAGAATTTATATCTAAATACATTTTTTCATGGTATTTAAAGGTTGAAATGTTTTCTGCTTGTGTGAAAGAAGAAAAAAAAAAAAACTTCCCTGTTATCATTTCCATTGCTCTTTTTTTTTGAAAAACATTCCCCTTCCCAATATCAGATGGTCATTTTCCTCATTTTCCTGAGATTTAACTTTTGCTCTTTTATCTTTAAATAATTTAAGTAGTGAATTATATAAAAGAAAATATTTATTTTTCAAAACAGTAAACAGTAAACCATTACTGCAAACCACAGTCCATCATTTTTATCCGTGAATTTATTGAATCATTTACTTGTTATATATAGATTTGAATGTTACTATTATGGAAAAGAAAATTCTTGAATAGTTTGACTTGCCTTTTTCTTCAATTACATTGATTTGTAGTTCTTGCATTAGCATTGCATTGTTTTATTTAATATATGTCTATTATACATTTTATTTATCAGTCTAATTTACTCATTCTTACATACAAAATTTGAGTCTGTTTGGTAACATTTCCAAAAAAAATCAGTGAAGTTAAACTTCTAAGTAAGAAGTTTAATAAACTTCTCGATTTAGAAAACAAAACAAACTTTATCCTTCTTACATTAGTTTTTCATTTTTTCAAGTGTTTTATTCCTTAGAAACATTATATTATTTCCTTATTATGCATTCTGCTTATTTCCTATTAAATTTATTTCTAATTTTTATACTCATTTCAACTGCATGTGTTTTATTTTTATTACCTTATTAATAATTTAATAAATCTCAACTTGGAAATAGCATTTTCCCACCAGCATAATTATTTTTAGCATTCCTAAATTCCCAATTTATTTGTTTGGCTTTTGCAGGTAAATAAATATATCAATTTCCAAGTGGTTCATCTTCTAATCCTTGCATTTCTAGTGTTATCTCTTGCCTAATCTCATAAATTATTGTTTGGGTATGGAAATGTCAGTTTACAATCCTTTTTCTCTCCAAACTCCATAGATTCGCCACTGTTTTCTCTAACAATTTAAAAAATATTTCTGAGGCCACAATGATTTTCAGCATTTATATGTGATTATTTTTTCTACCTGGTACTACAGGATTTTTCCTTATCCTTAAAATTTTAGCTTGTACCAAAATATGTTTAGGTATGTTCTTATTTTCTTTAGGACTTGGTAAACCTTTTCAATCATGCTGGCTCAAAAACTCTTCAGCTCAAGAACGATTGCCTTCCTTGTCATTATTTCCTTGGTCACTGTTCTATTTTCCGTATCTTTGGTTTAATAATTCTGAAATTTAATCTCAGTATATACTGCTCTCTTGTGTGCTTTTCAGTTTCTCTTTCTCTTCATTCATCTCATTTCTTCATATACATCAAGAAATCCTGGGAAATTTTGTTTTCTGTTTCAATTTTGAAATATCTAGACCATTGGCCCAATTTCAATGTTTACTTTGGCAGTGATATTTTTTTATCTCCATGTACTTTAATGTGAGATGTTTCATGATTGCCTAATTCTATATAATGTACTTGAACCTTAAATTTTAATCTAAACATATTGTTTGTAGATGCAACTTTTTATGTTAGAAAGGTGTCTGGTTCCTGAAAGAGCCCCCTTTCTAAAATTGGTAATATTGCATATATGAGTTGCTATTCTTGTCTGAATTCATTCTTCATAAAAGGAAGTTTATTTTTACTCTGAATTGAGATGTGATCTGATCTAAAACATTAATATGGAAGATCTTTATATAATACATGGAAGAATTATACTTCAGTAGTAATATGGAGATATAGTTTTTCTATTTTAAAATTCCAAAAACCTTCGGGGAAATGGATGAGATACAGAGACAGAGGCAGTGTCATAAAGCAATGGGGCCTTTGTCTTTATGAGTTTAAGCCCCTTTTAGAAGAGAGCATGTTTAGATTCTTGTTCCCACATCACAGCACAAGATATAAGGATTCCCCAGAAAGTTTTAAAATAAATAGATAGCTAGATTTTTATCTTTTAAAATTCAAAAGCAGGGAAGCAGATGTGGTTCAAGTGATTGAGCTCTCACCTACCATATGGGAGGTCCTTGGTTCAGTTCTTGGTGCCTCCTAAAGAAGACAATGAGCTGGCACACCAGGCCGGTGTGGGAAGTTCATGCAACAAGATGACGCAATAAGGGACAGTAGAAGAAAAATATAATGAGAGAACAACAAAGCAGGGAATGGAGGTGGCTAAAGCTACCCACACTGGAGGTCCGGGATTTGATTCCTGATGCCTCCTAAAGAAACAAGAAAGACAACAGACACAGCAAGTGTAAACAATGAGGGGGTGGGGAAAAATAAATAAATCTTTTCTAAAAATTCAAAGCAAATTCTTGCTATAGGAATACAATTTTGAAAATGAATTCAGAAATTTGATTCTTCCCATCATTCATGGCTCCCCATTAATTGACTAATGTAAGAGGTCTTAAAGAAGGGTTAGAAAATAAAGTAAACCAAAGAAGTGATAAGAGTTTTAAGAAGTAGTTTTGTTTCCTCTGGAGACCCCAAATAATTCTAGGTTTTAACTCTTAAGTAATGTGATAGTTACCAGCAACTATTTTAGAATTGAAGAACATATGAAACTGTGTTTTTTTTCCCCTTTGGAAAGCTGAGAGACAGCCTCTGTGCAAGACTGCCTACCTCACCGTGGCTTAGATAGCTCAGTTTTTCAGAGATCCTGAAGAAAGAACTGAATTGCATTGAGAGGAGAGGAACAATTGATCTAAAGCAGTCATAAAGTTGAGATGAGGGGAGTAAGTAGCACAAAATGTTTTAGAGCTGAGATGACAACATAATTTATGAAGGGGGGTGCTTTAGAGCACAATATGGTTTCTTATTAATAATTAAGTTGATTGGATGATCATATACTGTCCCAAGAAATTCAGGATGTGTGTACCTAGACTACAATTAGAGACCTAGAGGGACTAGAGATTCTTCAGTGGGGACAGATTGCTACCTCTTTAAGTAAATTGCAGTGAAACATCACCAGGTGCCATAGACTGTGATCTACTCAAAGTGTGGTCCTTTACACACCACCAGCAGAATCTCAGCACCCATCCTAGACTATTGAATCTGAATCCGCATTATACCAATCCCCTGGTGATTTAAATGTGCAGTAATGTTTGAGAAGTACTTGTTTAGACACCATCTCCTCCTTTCTCAATGACTCAATTTAAACTCTTGACCCTAATGTTCAACCAGAAGGTGACAACAGAAAGAGAATAATTCTCAATTTACTAAAGTTTCCACAAAATAACTGAATTTACTTGAAAAGTGAAGATTAAATCCATTACAATGAAGTTTCAAGATAAAATTTAAGTTCAGCCATAGAAAAATAAATTGGTATGACCACTTGAGGAATTTTTTTCTGATATTAATCATGTTTTGCATGGTAGCTGAGAATGAGCTGGGACAATGTCCCCATTCCCCATTTTTCGTTGTTCTTATCTTTTAACTAGTATGTATGTCTGGAGCAAATGTAGGTCAGGAACAAGTGTTACTATAGATACTTTCAGAGATTATGGCAAATCCTATGCCTTTGCAGATGATCATTTTACCTTTGAGTTAGAATTGAATGAGTAAATGTGTGTTTAAGTGGGCAAATTCTACCCAGGCCACAAGCAAACTGTTTTTGTTTATGGGTAATGGTTGGTCCATTAGCCCTTCCTTTATCCAACAGTAGCTAAATAATATCTAGGGGAAATTCTTCCAGAGTTCTGCTCCATGGATGTCCCGTTTCCTCTGCTTCTTCTGCCAGAGCACTCTCATCTGCCTTTTCCATTTTATTTGCATTTTTATTTTCAGCTCAGACTTGAAAAGAAGGGTCATAGAATGGAATGATCATTTATTCTTATTACCCAGAATTCTCCATAAATTCTTCTTTAGAAGATATTCTAATTCAATTGAAATACTGATTTTCCATGTCTAATTCCTCCTCGCAAAAAAAATGAGTGAGATAGGAGCACATGGAGTACAGATGTGAATTCTATGGAGGGAAAGGATGAAGACATTTAATCAGCATGGCAAAGATACTTTCTCTGAACTATATTTTTGTTGAGTTATCTATTCTCTGGCTAACTAAGACTCTAGGGAGATTTTGTAATGATTTTCCCCTGCATTTATTTATAGATGCCTTGGTGAACTGTCACACTGAATCTTAGTGAACCTGTTCTTGAATACAACTGGGCATATAAAAACAGTTTGGGGAAAAAATGCCACAAGCTCCATCTAAGAGTCAAGAAATATATTACCTATTAGAGATATTTTTATAGTAATATCGGGAAACACTTTATCACATAAGGATAAGGTGTCTTTCAAATATTAAAGGCCTACTTAAAATGTGTCACATGCTATATAATGCAATTTGATGCTACATTAGGAAGACCTGTGTGATATCTCCAGGAAATCTAATATTACTGAAACAGAATGCCTGCAGAAATTATGGTCTTGGTTATTAAGTCCCAAGAACACTTCAGTTTAATGATTAAAAGAATTATCTTGTCACTATGAGGATAATTGCAAGTCAATAACCACTATACACTAAGTTTAAGCAAAAGTGATTATTTCCTTTGAGGGAAATCAAAATAGATCCTTATAAATCATAACTGACCTTAGATTTTTTTAAAAATCATACATGGATTTTTAAACATCCTACCAGTGCAGTCTACAATTTACTTTTTGTAAAGTTATAATATAGGTCATTTGACTACCATCATTTCTGCCAACACATTCATTCAGCAAACCAATTTTAACCTCCTCTCTATCCTAGAGAAAATATGTGCTCTCTTGGAACTCTTTTTTAAAAGCCAAGTTAATTAGGGGATTCTTAAGGTCCAATTCCATGAAAGAAACTAATTCAGAAGGGTGAAAACTGTACCCATGAATCACAGAAGTCTATGTTTCTAAGGTTACAGCTGTTGATGTTATATAGTGTCTTATGGGATATATTACCAGGAAGAGTTATAAATACAGGGTATAAATGTAATTTCAGGAGAGACTTGAAGTACTTATAAATTGGTGGTACTCTAGTAACTTGATGTTTAGATTCAGGAAGGACTACCTTGTTTCAACTGCCAAGCCCCAGTTTCCTCAACTGTGCACCAAAGAACAAAGGAATGCTGCATGAGGGGATGATTGAAAAAAAAAAAAACACAATTTCCTATATTGACAGAACTTCCTGTGCTTATATTAGCATGCAATACAATATGTATTTGTTAACAATAAGCTTTTTCTCATGGTATGTGGCTTATTTAATTTTTAAAAAAAATATTGAAGTATATCATTCATACATGAACATATATAAGCAATAAGTGTATAGCAATAGTTGTGAACTTACAAAACAATCATACAAAATATCGTACAGGGCTCTTATATCCCACCCAACCACCAATACCTTGCATTGCTGTTAAACATTTTTAATTAATGATTAAAGAGCATCCTGAAAATATTATTACTAACCAAAGTATTTTCCCCAAACCACCTTATTATTATTATGTTTATATCATTTATACATGAACATACATAAACAATAAGAGCATAGTAAAGTTGTGAACTTACACAGCAAACATTCATAACATCATACAAGGGTCCCATACATCAACCCTCCACCAACACCTTGCATTGTTGTGAGATATTTGTTACAAATTATGAAAGAATATTGTCAAAAACTTACTACTAATTTTAGTCCTTATCTTACATTTGGTGTATTTTCCCCCCAACCCACTGTATTATTTTTTTAATATTTTTTTATGATGGAAGTTGTAAACTTACAAAACAATCAGGCACATGTGCAGAATTCCCAAACAACACACCCCTATCAACACACCACACCATGGTGGAACATTTGTTACAGATTATGAGATAACATCCAATTATTACCAAGTCCACAGCGTACATTTGGTACACATTTTCCATACTCCCCCATAATCCACATAGTACATCTTTGGCGTAGATGCAAGAATATTACATTATTACTGCAAACCACAGTCCATAGGTCACTCCAGATATATTTTTCTCATGCTTCTCCACATTCCTACCACCCTGTAATAGTGATGTGCATCTGCTATAGCTCACAAAGGACACTCTTGCATCTGTACCATCAACCACAATTCTAATCCACCTCTGGGTTTACTGTGCTATTCAGTCCCTAGATTATTCTCTAGCTTTCTGTCTATTGGCATTTACATCCCTAGACTACCATTTTCAACCATATCCCCATTTATAAACCAGCTGTTACTCACTATAATGTGTTACCATCAACTCTGTACATTTTCACACTTTTACAGTAAAGCTAATTAAAACTTCTACATACATTAAATATCAATAGTCCAACTCAGTCCTCCTCTTATCTCCTTTGAGAATTCACCACCTACCACCAGGTCTTGAAGATATTTTCCTACATTTTCTTCTAGAAGCTTTATGGCTCTTGCTTTTATATTTAGGTTTTTTATTCATTTTCAGTTAACTTTTTTTTATATAAGGTCTGAGATAGGGGTCCTCTTTCCTTCTTTTGTTATGGATTCCAGTTTTCTCAGCACCATTTGTTGAATGCACTGTTCTGCCTGAGCTGGATGGGTTTGACAGGTTAGTCAAAAATCTCTTGACCATAGATGTGAGGGTCTGTTTCTGAACCATCAATTTGGTTCCGTTGGTCTATGTGTCTTTATGCCAAACACATATGCTGTTTTTACCACTGTAGCTAAGTAATATGACTTAAATCCAGAAATGAGAGTCCTCGACTTCACTTTTCCTTTGTAAGATTTTCCTGGCTATTCAGGACCCCTTACCCTTGCAAATAAATTTGATAATCATGTTTTCCATTTATGTAAAAAATGCTGGTGGGATTTTTACCAAGATTGCATTGAATCTGTATTTCAATTTGTGTAGAATTGATTGATATTTTAATGATATTTAGTCTTCCAGTCCGTGAGCATGGAATGTTCTTCCAATTATATAGGTCTTCCCTGGATTTCTTTTAACAATGAGTTGTAGTTTTCTGAGTACAAGTGCTTTACATCATTGGTAAGTTTATTCCTGAATATTTGTGTTTTATCTGTCATATTTTATTTTCACCACTCTTTTGTTACTTTTATTGATATAATCTTCATTTCTAGACTCTCTTCCAGGCCTCTCTCTCCTGTCTTTTCTTTTCAGGCTGTAGTACACCCTTTAGAATTTCCTGCAAAGCAGGTCTCTTGGTTACAAACTTTCTCAGTTTTTGTTTATCTATGAATATTTTAAACTCACCTTCATTTTTGAAAGACAATCTTGCCAGATATAATATTCTTGGCTGGACGTTTTTCTCTTTCAGTATCTTAAATGTATCACACTACAGTCTTCTTCCCTCCATGGTTTCTGTTGAGAAATCAGCCCTTAATCTTATTAGGTATCTCTTCTATGTTATGCATGGCTTTTCTCTTGCTGCTCTCAGAATTCTCTCTTTGTCTTTGGCATTTGACAATCTAATTGGTATGTATCTCAGAGTTGGCCTATTCAGATTTTTTTTTGATGGGAGTACATTGTGTTTCTTGGACATAGATATCCATGTCCACCAATAAGGTCGGGAAATTTTCTACCACTATTACTTCAAATAATCCTTCTGCCCCTTTTCCCTTCTCTTCTCCTTCTGGGACACCATTTGACATGCTGTCGTTTAGTTCCCTGAGACCTTGTTCAAGTTTTTCCAATCCTTTCTTCATCTGTTCTTTTGTATGTTCACTTTCAGAGGCCAATTCTTCAAGCTCACCAATCCTTTCTTCTGCCTCCTCAACTCTACTATTATATGATTCCAGTGTATTTTTTATTTCATTTATTTCATCTTTCATTCCCATAAGTTCTGCTATTTTTCTATGTATGCTTTCAATTCTTCTTTGTGCTCATCCAATGTCTTCTTTATATCCTTAATTTCTTTAGCCATGTCATTGAATTTATTAAGGAGATTTGTTTGAACATCTATGATTAGTTGTCTCAACTCCTTTATGTCATCTGGAGGCTTATCTTGTTCCTTTAACTGGACCATATCTTCATGTTTCTTGGTATGGGTTGTATATTTTGTTGGTGTTTGGCATCTGGTTTACTAGAGTATTTATTCTGGGTACAGTTTTTCCTCTTTAGTTTAGGGCTTTCTGCCCTTTCTCCCTTGGTGGTTGTGTAGTAGGAGCCAAGGATGTAGTTAGTGCTGTGGAGGCTCAAGCTACTCTCATTAGCCCAAGGACCAATGAAGCTTCTCCCACCTTTCTCCTTTGCTGGGGTAGGGACAGAGCCACAGCTGTGTGGAATAATCCAACTCATGCAGCCTAGACTGTAGTTGCCCAAAGAGACTAATGAAGACTTCATGCCCCTTACTCCCCTGCCAGGGGCAGGGATGGAGCTGCAGGTGTGGGCAGCAATCTATGCAGTGCAGGTCCAAGATGACCACAGTTGCCCTGGTAGACTTCTGATTATTCAGTCTATGCCAGCCAAATATACCTGCAGTTATGTGGATAGGCTGGTACAGGGCCCGCCAGCTTCTTCTCTGCTAGAGGTGGGGCTGAAGTCTAGGCTAGGGCTGCAGGCCAATATGGGTGAAAGAAACCATTCTCTACCATCACTATGATTTTCAGTCAGTCCGGCTGGGAATGGAGTCAAAATGGCAGCTACCAGCCTCTTTCTGACTTGTACAGGTTCAAACTTTAACTGTTCTTAGGGTTATACCTTAGTCAGCCAAATTTACTAATCAGTAGCTGAAATCGGGGTCCAACCGTCTCTTCCTCCCGTGTTTTTGGGAAATAGAGCTTCCAATTCCTGCCACAGAATAGCTCCTGGGGTGGCTTGCGCTGCCAGAGTAGGATGATTACCAGCCTCCACTGTGTGGCCTGTAATTTCGGAGAGGCTGGAGCAGCTCCGCCCAGCTTCCTCCCTGACCGAGGTGGGCTTGGGGCTTAGGCTACAGCTACAATCTGATCTAAATGTTAAGAAGCCGTTCCCTAGCAGCACTGTGATTTTCAGTCAGCCCCACTTCCCCTCATGTCAGGCACAGAGTTAAGATAGCAGCTACTGGCCTCTTTCTGACTTAGCTTCAAACTTTAGCTGTTCTCAGGATTATACTTTAGCCTGCTGAATTTACTAATCAGTAGCTGAATTTGGTGCCCAACCGTCTCTTCCTGCCCCATTTTTGGGAAGTGGAGCTTCCAATTCCAGCTGAGGAACAGCACCTGAGGAGACTTGAGCCTCCAGGGGAGGATGGGTACTGGCCTCCTTGGAGTGCTCTACTTAAGAATCTTCTCGCTGATGGGCAGTCCCCTGTTCCATTCTTTCGAAGATATTGCAGGATGCACTTCTGGTCTCCTGGAGCCCCCAAACAAGTGATTTAGATAGCTCTGGGTGATTACTAAGTGCCCTGTAGCAGGTGCTAATTCCAGGAGCTCCTTACTCTGCTGCCATCTTGCTGGTTGTTGCTTATTCACTTTTGAAATATAAAAGACAGCAGCATTTCAGAAGAGAGGTGGACCCACATATATGAGGATATCTTGATATAGTCTCCTGAGTCTCCAGCTACCTGCTATCAAACAATTTAATACAACAGAACTTACAGAACTTTCCCTTTACTTCTCATTATTTGGCTAATGGACACATAAAGAGAAAATGAAAGTAAAGTCTTTTAAGTGTCAGACTTAAGAGACAAACAAAGCCATAGAGCAGAGAAAATGTGACTGCGTTGGACAGAAGTAGATATAGTAGCACACATGACAGGCCCTCAGGCATGCCTGTAACAAGAGAAAGTACTTTGCTTTGATTGAGGGAACAAAGAAAAAGAACCTGAATTGGTTAAAGTAACTGGATAAAGCAGAGGTTTCAGATATGGAAAGGAATGGATGAAGAGCTTAGAAGTGTTCTTTCACTGACCCAAGTGTCCCTGTAGAAATGGCTACAAATAGAACATATTTTAAATATATTTTTGAAAATGTTATTAGTATTTTCACGCCTACAAAAGGTCAGAGAAACACATCAGTGAGCATTACCTGATCCTTAGGTAAACAAGTAGGGTAGAATGTCTGGTTTTGTCCCCAAATGGGCATGTAGTCTCAGGAAGGATACTCCCCTGTTCCTTGGTTTCCTCATCTTGTAGAATGAGGGTAATTATGTTATCTATTCAGAGTTGTAAGAAGCAAATGATTTACCACACATAAAAGGCTTAGAACAATGCCTGGCACTTAGAAAATATGAAAATATTAACTATTACACCCATTTTTTGAAATTAAATTTAATAATTTTAATAATTTAAAGCTAGTTATTCTGCTTTTACACATCTTTTTAAATATAATCTATTTATATGCCTTATTAAAAAAAAAAGATCTTTGGCCTTATTATTCTAAGATTTGTTCAAATATGAATAAAGAAGTTAAAAATATGTCCCAAGGATATTAGCCAAAATTTGTTTGTAAAGAGGGTCTTCTAAGTGAACAAATAAAATATCCATACATGACACATCATGGTAAAAATCTACGAAGAATACACGTGACTCTTGTTTGTACCATGAATATAAGTGTGTCTTGCCCAGGGGATATGTTTGGATTTTTGGCTAATGAGAGATATCACAGATAAATATGTTAGCATTTCTAGAGTGCCACAATTACAAAATGTAATTAAACTGAACTTGGAGATGTTAAAGTATTATCTGATAAGGGGTTATCAAAATCCCTATTTTTGTAAAGTGACAATTTTTATATTTCAGGCATGATATTTTTCTTATATAGATGTTGTTGGTTTACAGAAAAATCATGCATAAGATAAAGGATTCCCATATACCACCTTATTATTAACACCTTGCTTTGGTGTGGTATATTTGTTACAATTGATGGATGCATGTTTTATAATTATAATATTAACTAAGCCCTTGATTTACCATAGAGTTTGCTATTTTTGTTGTACAGTCCCATGGATTTTATTTTTAAAATCGTATCTCTTAATATATATATACAATCTAAAATTTCTCCTTTAAACCACATTCAAATATATAATTCAGTGTTATTAATTACATTCAGAGTGTCGTGCTACCATCAACACTGTCCATTAACAAAACTTTCTATCATGATGATTTTATCTTTAACAGTTAACTTTGAAGGACTGGATCAAAGAAATAAGTAGGAGAACATTTTTTCATGGCACTCTTCACATAACAATTATATGGGTCTATTCCTTACTATTTCTAAATAATAGTCTCCCCTTTCTGTCACTTTCAAGTCCTTCATGGAAATATAGCTCTGCTTGCTTCTGCATGAGAGGGAACTGCTTCCCACATTGGACGTCCCTGGTTCGGTTCCTGGTGCCTCCTAAAAACAAAAGACAAACAACAAGCAATCAAATGAAAAAAACTAACTCAGGGAAGCTGATGTGGCTTAGTAATGGAGTGCCAGCTTCTCACTTATGAGGTCCTGGATTCAATCCCTGGACCTGCTACCTCAAAAAAAAAAAAAAAGTTTATTAAAGTGGGATTTCATAAAACTTAGATATTTAACATCTGAATTTGAGGTACTAATCAGCTTAGATAATGCTAGAAGATGAGGTCTAAGAGGTGGGCTAGGGATCATGCTCAGCCTTTTAATCCAGGATAGGGAGATATAATTTTATTCTTAATGTGAAAGGAAACCATTGGAGGACTTGGATAGGGAAGTGAGATAATATGATTTTATCTTAAGGGATCTTAAACTGTTATATGGAATATAAACTGTAAATGGGCAATAATGTAAGTAAGAAGATGAATTAGGTGGGTATTGAACAATCCAGGGTAAAAAATAATGAATTAGAGTAGAGTGGTAAAATTTGCAAGAAGTGGTTCTTATTGGTAGAGAAAGTTTTTATAGTTTAAAGAAAATTCCAAGACAATACATTGATAATTATTATGTTTCAAATAGTAGAATTTTTGTATAGTCTTTGTGTGCATGTTGCCAGAAAATCATGAGCCCCAGTGAGGCCTGGGTATTTTGTTTGGGACAGATTTGTAGTAGATAAGGATCCGGAATAACCAGGCCTATGACTTGGGATTCATTTCACACAAAATTGGGAATCAGATAGTTTTGAGTATGGCAACAGTATGGCTTCCCTGCCATACATAAAAATAATGCTGTAGTACAATAGTGGAAAAACTGGTGAAATGCTAATAAAGCTTGGACTCTAGTTAATAGTTATATCAGTGTTAATTTCTAAATTTGACAAAAGTGCCATGGTTATTGAGGCAGGCAGGATAATGGACATCAAAGATGTCTAGGTCCTAATTCCCAGAACCTCTAAATATGTTATGTTGCAAGACAGAGGGGGATTATGATAGCAGATGGAATTAGGGTTGCTAATAAACTGACCTAAAAATAGGAAGATTATCTTTGGTTATTTGAGTGAGCCAAATTTAATGCCAAGTTTCTTTAAATATGGAAAAGGAAGATGGAACAGTCAGTGTCAGATTAATTTGATGTGAGAAAGACTTGACTAGCAATTGCAGTGTCATTGAGCTACAAGTCAAGGAATACAGGTAGCCTCTAGAATCTGGAAAAGGCAAGAAACAGATTCTCCCATAGTCTCTAGAAAGGATAGCAACGCGGCTGACAGCTCGATTTTATCCCAGTGAGATGCATTTTTGGACTTCTGATCTCCAGAAGTATAAATCATCAAATTTGTTTTGGTTTAAGCCACTACATTTGTAGCTACATTTTTTAGAGATACAACAGGAATTTAGTGCAGTTAAGTAAGTTGTTCATTTTAGGGCAAGATGGAAAAAGAATATATGAAGCTGTCTGTACTATTTTGTACTTTTCTGTACATATAAAAGTTACTGTTTATTAAAAGTTTTGAAAAAAAAATACTGTGGAGCTTTCTCCCTCTCCATTAACTCATTCGTTAAGGTCATTATCATTCACTCAATTTAAACAAGCATGAAAGCTGAATATTATCCTGGATAGTGCTTTATCTCAACATAATTAAAGAGCATTATATTAACAATAATTCTTTCAAAATAGTGTATCTATCTTCTTTTCTCTATAATTACTTTTAAACTTGGAGCTATTACTGGAGACCCATATGCTATTTACTAGTTTTCAATATCTCTACATATCTTTCTGCAATTTCTTTTTCACTAATAGTTTTCCTTTTTTTAACTTTATTGCAGTGACATATATACAACTCAGAATTTCCCATTATATCCACATTAAAGTATACAATTGAGTGGTATAAATTACATCTAAAATATTGTGTTATCATCACCAATATCTATTACCAAAACTTTTCATTAAATCAAACCAGAAACTTTGCAACCATTAATCAGTAATTCCCTTTTATCTCATCCAGCTCCTAGTAAACCATATTCTAGTATCTGGCTCTATGAATTTACTTATTCCAATTATTTCATATCAGTGCGATTGTACAGTATTTATCTTTTTGTGTCTTGATTTTTTCACTCAACCTAATGTCTTCAAGTTTCATCCATGTTGTCTTTAAGGTGCATCCATTTTGTTGCACTTAACAAAAGTTTATTCCTTTTTATTGCGAATAATATTCCGTTGTATATATACTCCAGAATTTGTTTATTCATTCATCTGTTGATGAATAAACAAAACTTGAGTTACTTCCACCTTTTGTCCATTTTGAATAATGTTTCTCTATACATCAGTATGCAAATATCTGTTCAAATCCATGCTTTCAGTTCTTTGGGGTATATACCAAGAACTGGGATTACCAGCTCATATGGTAATTCTCTTTTCAACTTTCTGAGGAACTACCAAACCAAACTCCACAGTGGCTACACCACTTTACAATGCCACCAGGAATGTACAAGTGTTCTTATTTTTCCATATATCACAAAAACTTATAATTCTCTGTTGTTTTTTTAAATAATAGCCCTGGTGAGGAAAGCATATCTCATTGTGGGTAATTGCATTTAAATTTTTAATACATATAATTATTCTACTGTGCCACGACAGTAATCTATGAATGATATCGCTCTATCAATATTAATTCAACATTTTTTCCAGACTTTTGTCTTTATTTTCTATTTCTTTTTCCTTTTTTCTATTTTATACACCCAAGCGCCAAGTACACTGGACTCCTCTATTCTTAAACATACCATACTTTTTATCTCATATATATTTTTTTAATTTTATTTGAATTTTTAGGTTACGGAATAGTTACATTGAATACATAGGGATTCCCATATACCCCACCCACTCCCCCTCCCACACTTTCTCCCATTAACAACATCTTACATGAGTGTGGTATACTTGTGACAATTGATGAACAAATATTGAAGCATTGCTACTAACCATGCTCAATAGTTTACATTATGGTTTACACTTTGCACCATACAACTTTATAGGTTTTGACAAAATGTATAAGGGCCTGTATCTGTCATTACAAAATCATGCAGACCAATTCCAATGCCCTAAAAATGCCCTCTGTTCCACCTATTCTTCCCTCCCACTCCCCTCAGAACCTCTGGTAACCGCTATCTTTATATTCATATACACATCCTTTTGTTACTACAAATATAATAATACTTTGGTCCATGGTTGCATTCCCCCATCCTGTTTATTCATTCCTCAATCTTGAGGATTTGGGATGGTGATGGCTGCCCTGCTTCATATTGAGAGGGGGCTTAGATCTTATGAGGCAGATCAAAGGAACTGTTTTGCTTGCAGCTATAGATGCTTTTTCCTTTTTGGGATGGGCATTGTCCATCACCATCATTTTGTTTGTTGTCCTGGGCAAGTCTGATGAACTGGAGAGTAGGTGTTGGCTGCAACTCTGCTGAGATTCAGGGCTTAATTGGCATATGAACAGACCAAAAATTCAAATCTCTGGGAAGTATATATAAATTGTATAGTGCTAATTTTAGGTTCAAATAAAAGGGATAGAAGAATCTTGTGTAGGGAAAAATGATCCTAATTCTGTTACATTGGGGAAATAAGTTATCATATATTCCTAGGTAAAGGCCACTGATAGGGTGCTGATTTCATGGAGTTTTGTGCCTTGCCTATAGTATCCAGATGTCTCTTCGGCCCTGGCCCTTGGGAGTACTTACTGTGGCAGTTAGTGAGATCTGCCTGATATATGCATAAGCGTAACCTCTGGAATGACCTCCCAACTCAATTTGAAATCTCTTAGCCATAAAAAATCTTTTGTGTTTAGTTTTTCCCCCTTTGGTCAAGGTATTTTTCCAAATGCATCAGTGGTTGGCACTTGGTAATAAACCTTTGGTGCCAGGGAGGCTTATCCCTGCGAGTCATGTCTCAAGCTGGGGAGAAGGTCACTACCTTACTTGCTGAGTTTGGTTTAGAGAGAGGGAAGCCATATTTGAGTAATGAGGAGGTTTTCAGGCATTAACTTTTAGGCAATAAATATTATTAGGCTAAGATTCTATTTTATAAGGATAAGGTTTATAAGTACAAGCATTAATATTGAGGACTTGGCATATTGATCTGTTTTCTTTTATTAAGCACTTCCTGTATACTCTAGAGATTCTTGCCACTTTATTAGAGAACATAGCAGAACTCCTCAAGATGTGAATTTAGTATTTTCTTAATTATTGTTTGGATCTCCACCCACTGAGATAACACTCTATGACCACATGAACACATTCATATTCCATTGAGACATGATCAGGTGCACCTTTCCCCACACATCCCCCACTACTGACACCCAGCACCAGTGACCCACCCCTGCTATAGGTGCCAAAAGAACATTCCCACAATTGTGTTCGCAATCACAGTCCTCTACCTCTCCAGAGTTCCCCTGTTCCTTCCTCCAGCCCTCCTCTCAGCTCTATGGATAGATAGCCCAACCCATGCCCCAAATCCTGCTCACACTCATACTCCAAAATTGTCGACTCCATTCATTTCACTGCATCACCCTTACCCCTATCCTCTGCCAAATTTCTCCATTCCCCTTATCTTAGATTCTACCCAGATTGAGTATCAGCTCACCACTCTCTACATGCTTTTTATCCTCTGGTAACTTATCTTCTAGATTCTATCCCTATAAATCTGCTCAATATCCTTAATTAATATCAGTGATGTAATGCAATATTTGTCCTTTAGTGACTGGTTTACTTCACTCAACCTGATGTCTTTAAACTTCATCCATGTTGTTGTGTGTACCAGAACTTCATTCCTTTTTGTGGTGAAATAATATTCCATTGTGTGTATATACCATATTTTGTCTATTCATTCTTCTCTTGATGAATAAACCAAACTTGGGTTGCTTCCATCTTTTGGCTGCTGTGAATAATGTGTACATATCAGTGTACAAATATGTGTTCAAATTCCTGCTTTCAATTCTTTTGGGTACATACAAAGAACTGAGATTTCCAGCTCATATGTTAATTCTATTTTCAACTATTTTAGGAACCACCAAACTGACCTCCACTGTGGCTGCACCATTTTACAATGTCACTAGCAATTTATAAGGGTTCTTATTTCTCCACATCCTCACCAAAACTTATAATTTTCTTTTTTTTTTCCAATTGTAGTCACCATGGTGAGGAAAGTATATCTCATTTTGAGTTTTTATTGCATTTAACTTTTTTATAGATATAATTATTCATGCTATGCCATGACATTAATCTATGAATGATATTGCTCTGTCAATATTAATTCAACATTTCTTTCCACGTTTTTGTCCTTTCTTTCCATTTCTTTTTCCTTTTTTTCTATTCTATACCTCCAAGCTTCAGGCACACAGGACCCTTCTATTCACCTTAAGCATGCAATGCTTTTTCTATGTTTATTTTTTATTACATTCTTTCCAGGAAACACTTCAAGAAATAAATTATAGTAGTTTCAAAATGCTTTTCCTGGACTCAATAAATATCTTTTATAATTATACCCAATCAATATCTAGAAATGTATATAGATACTAAGCCAATTAATGAATAAAATAAGTAAAATAACTACGTAAACTTCAAATCTCTGGTGGGATCATGCATGATCAGGTAAGTTACTTTCCTACGAGTATTTTTATTTTTAGTTTTTTAATTTATTTTTTGCTGGATCTTTTTAAAATGTATGTTTTATTTGGGACCAATGCCTTAATTAAAGAAGTTTTAAAAAGCCACACACACACACACACAAAAAAAAAAGATACTTAGATTACATAAAAAATTACATTAAAAAAATATAAAGGATTCCCATATGGCCCACAACCCACACCTCCCACTTTTCCCCACATTAAGAACTTCTTTCATTAGTGCGGTATATTCATTGCAAATGATGAACACATTTTGGAGCATTGCCACTAAGCATGGATTTTTTAAACACGATTCACATTTGTTTCAATCACATACACATACACTGCAAGAGTTAAATTAGACAGCTGATGCTCGCAACTTGAAACTCTAGTCTTTGATATCTTAAAAGAAAATTCAGTTTAATACAAAGAAATGCAAGAAGAAAATTTCAGGACCATTGATCAGAAGCTTTAAATGTTTGCTGTACTAATTTTGCATACACAAAAGTTCAAGTAAGAATAAGAAAGAAGAGCATTTCCCTTTCCCACTGAAGACATGATCCAAGAAGTAGGCAAATAGACATTCTATAGAAAAGAGCTGGTCACTAGGATGTTACAAAGGATTCAGATTAGTGACTAGCTTTAATTAGTCAATGTTACAAAAACATATTTAGAGTAATATTTATGAATATAAGCATAACAGGTTTTTTTTTGTCTTCTATAAACCATTATCTTTGAAATGCTAAAAGTGGGTTCCTACTTGCAGTTCTTCTCTGTATGAGAAGTGAGTAGCTGCAGTGTATATGGATGACCTACTGATTCACCTTCTCAAAGTATTCTTTGGAAGCAATCGGATTTCACTTGATTGTAGGAGATTCTGGTGTCCAGTTTGCTAGGCAGACTTCTCCATGGGTTTCCACAAACTTAAATGTCTTCACCAAGTGAAGGGTTCACACTTCGATCCACTGGGAGATCATTGACACTCAAATGCTTGATCACTCCATTGGGGTCAATTATGAAGAGACCTCTTAGTGAAAGACAAGCACCTTCTAATAGCACACCATAGTCTAGGGAAATTTTTTTAGTTAAATCTGACAAGAATGCCATGTTCACGTGGCCCAAATTGCCATTCTTCCTTGGTGTGTTTATCTAGGCAAGATGGCTAAAGTGGGAATCCACAGAAACAGCAACAACTTCACAGTTCACATCATGAAATTCATTGGCTTTGTCACTAAAAACAACAATTTCTGTAGGATACACAAAGGTGAAATCCAAAGGATAGAAGACAAGCACTACATATTTCCCCTTAAAGCCATCAAAGCTTAGTTCTTTAAACCCTCCTGTTGACAATCACTGTACCCTTAAAATAGGGTGCATTCTGGGTGACAGCAGGAGTACAGTATCATGAACTGCTGCTGAGGGCAAATTTTGCTTGACCAGAACCAGACCACACAATGTTTGCCAAGCATTTTCTTCCAGAAACAGCAAGTATTAGGGCATAAAATAGGCCCCAAGGAATGGTGCTCACATGTTGGGCAGTTGAAGGCCCAAGTAGCCTTCTTGCAGCGGCAGCCATTTTAGGTCCCACCGCAGACAGACACATGCCATACTTTTTGATACTGCCAACTTTTAGCTTACATTTTTATATCTTTGTAGTGTATCTCACCACCCTTGCATTGTTCTCTTGGCAAAATAATAGTGGTATTTATAATAATGATGATAAAAATAATAATGAATTGACCTCTCCATCTCTTTGAGCTTACACAAGACCAGTTGAGTTAGAACACAGTTAAAATAAATCTTGGGGGAGCAGATGTGGCTCAAGAAGTTGAGTGCCTGCCTCCCACATAGGAGGTTCCATTCCAGGTGGGTTCCAGGTGCCTCCTTAAAAAAACAAAAGAAAACAAAGGTAAAAAAAAAGCAAACAAACAATCAAAACAAATGAAAAAAACAACTCAGGGAGCCAATGTAGCTCAGGGGTTGAGTGCCTGCTTTTCACATACAAAGTTCCAAGTTCAATCCTCAGCCCCCAATAGCTCAAAACATAAAAAATAAATAAATAAAATAATAAAACAAAATAAAATATAATATAAAATAAAATAAATAAAAATCTTGGTGCATACTTCTCTTGCAGAATATGTCATACTGCCTTATGATTATTTATTTGTGTATACTCTCCATTCAAGGGAAGTCTTAAGCCTTTCAAAGCAGAGACTATGTCTTGTTTATCATTTCATTTTCAATGACTACGAAGAATCTCAATAGTTAGCTGAGTGGAGGGTGATTAAAGGGAAAAAAATTGAAAGACAATTAGAAGTTTGTAACCGAATGATTCTGTTGGATTGTACACAATACATTTCACTATTCACATAAATTACTGTTTAGGATATGATAGCATGATTCCACAATTTACAAACCATAGGACACAGCAGTTTACCTTTATGGAAGTTTACAACCATCCCTGGTGTTCCTCAAGCCTAGAGAGCTTTGACCTAAGGATTCCACCAAAATGCTCAGCAACTTGCCTCTGTGTTCAGGCCCTAGTTTGCAAGGTACAGGTGATATTTATCGTCTTATCAGGACAAATCTGAACACATTAAAGCTAATGGGATGCACAGTCAACTTAATAGGATACACATTTACCTAACAGAATGCATCTGTAACTAACTTATTTATACCTCCTGATGACTTTCCCTGTGTGATTACCACTATAGAAGCTAATGTTCTAGTAGTAGGACAAAGCAATAATGAGAGTTAAATGAAAGCAAAGGGAATTGAAAGGCAGGAACTGATTCGGTAGGTGTTAGAAATATAATTGAGGGGGAAAAATTGAATATGAACAGTATGAGTAAAAGAATTATTTGATACTTCAAGCATCAGTGGCTCTGAGAATATTTCCGTGATTGCCCAAGAATATTAGCCATTAATATATCCCAGTGTTATTTGGCTCTGTCCTTTGTTGTATGCAAAACTCTACTTTCTGCTAATATGAAAAACCCTGTGAGATTCTGCAACATACTTTAAACTTGCTCATTTCATTGGAAGGTAGATGAGGTGTAATGAAGCAACAAATATACTGGAAAGAGCAATGCATACAAAAAGAGAAAAGTTGGATTTAATTTTGCCTTTCAGTTACTGTCTGTATAATTTGGGGAAAGTTTCTTTACTGAGACTATTTCTTCTTTTAGATTGTATCTATATATGATGTCTAACTCGTTAGTATAAATATTAACTTGTGTATTAATATCAAAATTAGGAATTGTATATAAGGATTAATATACATTTTGGGTTTATATATTTTTAAAAAGTAAATTGCAATATGCTATGTAATGCTTAACATTATTATTATTAAAGAGATGTGAAAATTACTGTATATTTTGCTTTTTTCTTATACATAGGGAGACTCTTAAACATGGTTTGCATTCAAGTTTTCCTTGACTTCTTGGCTCAAATAATTAAGAATAATTGCTTTATAATCTGTAACAATAGGAACTTTATGTCCATTTATTCAACAATCAGTATTACTATTTTCATGATACTGTAATAAAAATGCTGGCCCTTTAAATCATATAAAATGTATGCAAAATAGAATATCAAAAAAATTTAGACGTTAAGAACTACTTACTATTATGCACAAAATATTGTATTCCCTTTTTAGAAGATTATGATTAAATGAAAGATTTTAAGTTCATAGAACATTTTATATATAGAACAGTGTTATACTTTGAAGAAATTACTTTAGCTTACTAAATTAAAGGTTAAACAGGTATCTGTCCTTGGGGGTGGGGGTGGGGAAACACCCAGTACATTATTTAGTAAATGCATACATAGCATGTATAAGGTATTAGCCTAAAATCATTTTATGCAGGTATTATGTTCAGAGAGTAGCTGCCCAAGGAACTTAAAGGCAAAGAAAACAAACATTATGTGGCTTTATTTAAAACTGGATTCTTCCAAGAAAATATGCCTTTGAAGTTAAAGGATGAAGAAAGAAAGGAGAAGGTACGAAAAGAAAGAGGCTTTTCAAAAACAGAAGGAAATTTGACAATCAAAAGGGGAATAAAAGAGAGAAAAAAAAAAATACATTGAAACACAAGGAGCATTTCTGTTATGTTTGTGCAAGCCAAACTATCCAGCTTCATTTTACTCACTGTAGCAAGGAGGGATTGGGTTAACAGACTTCTAAATTCCTTCCTAGATGAATGTTCATGATTCTGTACTTTTGTATCTCCATTTCTAGAGTTAGGATTTTAGTATGCCCTTACTGCCTCTTTTAATGTTTGATATGTGAACATATAGGGAAAAGGGTGAAAAAAGAGATTTAAGACACGCATTTCCCAAATTACAATAGCACTCCTCAACTGCTTATTTTCTCTTTTTAGGTCCTTGTGCCAGGAGTAGAATGGGTTTGGTCCAGTTTAGGAATCCCATCCTAGTTCTTAAGACTTAACTTCTGTCTCAACTCAGAGATAACACTTTTGTTTGAAATTGTGCTTATGTCTTGACCCCTTCATTTCTTTTCTCATCTTCCCTCTGTTCCTAATATAACTGACAATGGAGTTATGGCTGAACATTCCTAGGAATAAGGATGATTTATAAGATTTAAAAGTATCAATATCACTTTTTCAACCAATTGCATTGAATAGTTATCCAATTAGAAGTGTCCTTCCTTACGTTCAGAGCATTTCATGACATATTTTAAGGCAGAGTTGATGAATACCTTAAAAATTAATAGGTTTAAAATTATTTTAAAACAGAGCAGAGAAGAATCTCAAATATGAAGAGTAACCAATTTTTAAATCCTACAGAAATCACTTGTTTTTAATCATAGCTGTTTTATTAATCAGTATATAATAAAACAATTTTAACCTTTTTCTTAAATATAAGGAAGATGACTAAATTTCACAGTTTGACCACAAAAATGATGCTTAGTGAGCATATGCTGATAGGATTGTAGTATCTTTAATATGCACATTATGTCAAAGATCATGTATCATTAGTAAAACATACATGCCATGATTAATTTTATTGTGAGGGGAGAGTTTTAGTATATGACTTCTAAATTTTATAATTCTTTGTAGCCACTAACATATTTAGCAAAAACAAAGTAAACAATTTCCACCAATTGCTTTCTATATTTTTAATATTTCATTTAACCAAGAAACATTCTACATGCACTTAGAATTTATCATTTATCTCTTGTAAGTTTGGCTCTTAATGGTATTTTAAGGCTTCCTACTAAATAGCAAAACAAAACAAGTCATGCATTTCTAAGATCCTTGTTTTGCATAGGCACCAGGAAAACAGAGCAGAGTGAGTGAGACAAAAATGTATGTGGCAAGATTTTCTACATGATTGTCATTTTACAACTGCAATGTATATTAATCTGTGTAAAATAAAATTGTGTCTATAATACAAATATGATCCATTATAATGCAAAATTTATATCCCTTCAAAGGCTTGCTTCATGGCAAAGGAAATGTGTTAAAAATATGAGGCATAATTTCTTAGATAAGCCTAGGAATATAAACAAAACAAAAGAGAAATAAAAACAAAAAGGATGGATCATCAAGGGCAAGCGCTTAGGAGGGGATAAAATTCCTTTTAATTGCTACCATTGAATTGCTAAAAAAATCATGGATCTTAACAAGCTAAAGTAACAATCCCCCAAAAAATATTTTAATTAACTTTACTAATTCATGTTACACTAGCTTCTATAATTAATACAGAATGATATCAAAACTCCCCTCACCTTCACAGTTTCTCTCATTTCCTCTCCCCACCCCTCCCCATCTCAGCCCCTTCCTGCCCTTCTCTCTTCTGTGGGTTATCTACTGACCAAGACTGGTTTTCTTTCTCTTACCTGACCTGCTGGCTTTGCTCCTCAGGAGCCCTTATTAACTTCTTCCTAAGTCCTGACACCTTGAAACTAATTTTGCAGCTGTGGGACTGCAGAGGAAAACAACTTGGACTGCAGAAACAAAAAGGAAAAAGGCAATTTCAGCTCCTAACTATTCTAAGTATCAAACTCTCTCCGGACCACCCCCTCCTCTCCTACCATAAGCCTGCTGATACCTTTTCATTGCCCTTTTACTGACTACAAAACTCAGCCAACTTCCTACCTTCCTCAGAGTTAAGTTCTGCGTTCTTTCTCCTACCAAAGTAGTTTGTGAGTAAAGTTATCCTTGTCCATTTAACATGACCAGTGCAATTTTTTCTTTTACATTATGATCCTAACATATTACCATATCCTCTTTTGAAGATATTCCCAAATTGATGGGCTCTGAGGGACCGCTATTTAGCCAAGAGCATTCCTAAATAACAGGTGGGCACAATTAAAAATTATTTCCTCCCAGAAGCCTTCATCAATATCCCTAAACTAGTTTAGGTACAAAACTAGGAATAGAATATGTTCTCATCATCCTGAACTTCTCCTATGATAACACTTCCACAACTTTAGTTATTACATGTTTAATAGTCTGTTTTCCCCAGTAGACTAAAAGTTTCATGAGAGCAGTGACCATTACTTCACCTGGATTCCCTAGAAAATAACCTAATGCAACACTTTCATGCCAGCATTATGATCAGAGGGGCAATCTCGAGACATCAAGAAGAAGGGAGAGAGGAAGCGGCGTGCGTGCCGAGGAGCGCAGCTGCGGGCGTGGGAGTGGCAGAGCCGAGGACCCAGCGCCAGAAAGCGGCTGTAGCCGGAGCAGGCGGCCGAGACAAAGGCTAGGATAGCACCAGTTATGAGTGTGTGGATTTTTGAGTGAACCTCCAACCCAAATTAGAAGAAACCTTCAAGGAACAGTGAGCCTACAGTCATCTCTATGCATAATATAGAATTTTCTCAGCCCAGAGTTAGCTGAATGGGTTTCTCTGTTGACAAGGAGTGACTACCCCCTTATAGGGCCTGGGTCAAGACAACAGTTTTTATACCATACGTTCCTGGTGGTTAAGAAACAAGTCTCTGTAGAACCAGAAGCAAAGAAAGGAAATACTTTGACTTTTTCTTTATTAATTGGACTGCATAAGATACTTGACTTAGAACAAAAACAGTGAAATAATAAAGTTATCATTTTGCATCATTGGACAGTCATCATATTGCGAAGCGTGCTTTGTGGAGCTTCCTGAGTTGAGATTTGGAACCTTCACTGGTGCTCGTTTATACCTTGAACTGTAAGCATGAGGGAATTCTGGCTGTGTTTCAACTGCTGTATTGCAGAACAGCCTCAGCCTAAAAGGCGATGGCGGATTGACCGAAGTATGATCAGAGAACCAACAAACTTTGTACACAGGGCTCATGTAGGATCAGGAGACCTGTTCAGTGGAATTAATTCAGTTAGCTCCATTCAGAACCAAATGCAGTCCAAGGGAGGCTACGGAGGCGGAATGTCTGCCAATGTGCAGATGCAGCTGGTGGACACCAAGGCAGGATAGCCCCGGAGGCTTCTCCAAAGTGTGATGGCATCTTATTAACCCTCTTGTGATTACTCCAGTGAGACGTTATTGATCTGCTCTGAAGAAGCTACTGTCAGATGAAAACTGCATTTTCTTCAGCTGGCATGCATGCATTTGGACTCATGGATAGAGTTCTTTGGATTGTGGCTTAATTTTCAGTTTGTAAATCGATATGGATCTGATTGTAGCATGACCTTTTTTGTAAATGCTAGCACCAGTTGAATTTTTTTTTTCCTTTTAAACATTTCTCTTTCCACCTCCCACCCTTCGCCTTATGATTTAATTGGTAAGCAAGGGTCTGCTATTATATGTTAACGTGTCACCATTTATGTATATTTTGGAAGGTATGAGACCCACAAGCACAATGATCATTTTTATTCATTTCAGACTTCAGCAGAGTAGACATCTGCATGCTTTATGAAGTCGCTTTGTATGGAAGCCCACAGGTTGCTAGAAATTAAAATTTCTTTGCTTCCAGGGGCTGATGATACTGCTGCTATTAGAGAGAGTTTAGCTGTGGTACCAAGTCATATCGGTTTCACAGAAAAAGGTAACTGTAGCTTAATTATTGTAGAAGTATGACTTTTGGGTCTTTTTTATTAGAATTGCAATAAAAGAAAAGCTTACATTCATAAGGCATTCTTTCTGTTGTAAATGTTCCATATATTTATTTTGAGAGGTGATTGTAGACAGGTATGGAAGTGTATTTCAGTGTTATGGTAATACTCTCATCCAGTCTGATTCTGAGTAGCATCATCTTATTAGCCGTTTAATTTCTTTGTGTATGCATTCTTTTTATTCTCACTTGTTTTATTATTGTTTACTATTATGGTGTCCAGTCATTTGCAGTGGCAGTTTGTTGAACTTCAGGCCTCTGCTACTAACTGTAGACCTCCAAAGGCATTGATTGGCCTTTCTGTATCCTACATAATTTAGGGCCACGGAAGTTGCCAAGAGCAACACACTGACCTGGCTGAATCATTGCCAGTGAAAAAATCTGGATATCACTATTTAAGGTATTAGTAAGAAGCCTTTGCTCAGGTTCCAAAATATATTCATCCTTTCACAAATTGTGAACATTGTATTTTTTTTTTTTTAAGATTTTATTTATTTATTCATTTATCCCCCCCTTGCTGCTTGTGCTCACTGGGTCAGCTAACCACGCCGTGCAGGCGAGCTTGCCTTCATCAGGGGGCCCCGGGAACCAAACCCGGGGCCTCCCATATGGTAAACGGGAGCCCTACTGATTGAGCCACAGCCGCTTCCCATGAACATTGTATTTTAACATTAAACCAGTTCAAATATTTCTGTAAATGTTTCTCCTTCCCTAGTAGGGTTGTGTTAAACTAGAACCAGTGATTTGTGTTCTCATTAAAATGTTTGTCTTATGTCCAATTCAGCCATATCTACCTACTTTGATAGGATTAACATTTCATGCAGCAAAGTGGGCTTAGCTGAGAACTTATTTAGAGAGGTATATGGAATTAGGTAATCGAATAAAGAAATAGCAATTGTTTTTTCTTCTGCTTTCTTTTTTTTTTTTTTTATTGTGGGTAAAAATCAAAATTTTCACAATACATACCAACATTTGCAAAATGATATCTAAATGTATATGCATATATGTGCATTTGCTTACAAAAATGTTATTTATGTTTATATATAAATATATTTTAAGAGGTGCTTAGATACCCAAAATATTACACGGAACCCACTGGGATTCCCATCCCTTTCCCCTCACCTTAGTCCCAGGATCTTGTGAAACAGATAACTGAACAAATGTAAGGTTTCATGTAGAAAAAATGTGAAAGCATTTCTCCCCAGTTCTTTGATGTTGACTTTCCCAGCACAGTGGACTCCAGATGACTCTATCCTGGTATTTCTCCAGTTTCCAGGCTTTGGAAGTATCAGAACCAAGCAGAGAGAATCCATCTAGAAAAAACATTTGGATCTTAGGAGACACAACTTAATAATCAAAATAGGTATTTTGCAGTTTGTTCAATACCTTCTAAACTTTGATTCATTTGCTGTCACTAATTCACTGTGTGGACATTGTACTCTGGGGTTTGCCCAAGTACTCTTGTCATTCTGCCCAGCCAGAATCTGTTCCTGCCAGTGACGGTGCCATGTAAGCTCTTTACTGGCATTGTCAATGCTGATGCTATTTAGTCTACTTCTGACTTTTAAAATTAGTGCAGTTGTTTTGAACTTGTCATATAACTCCTGGAACAACAAGAAAGGGGCCATGCTCCCTTTTTCCCAATTCATGGTTTATTTTATTTTCTTCTTTCCATTCTGCTATCTTCTTGCTTCTCCAAGGGCCAAATATTCCCGTGAGCATTGGGTGTTATCTCCATGGTAAGCCAAAGGCTGGACTCTTCAGCCTGTAATTGCTCTCAGCTGCACCAACTTCACAGGCACAGCATCCACACTGGATACGAGAGCACCTGCCACAGGCTCCTGGGAAGGTGCCAGTCAATGCAAGAAAGAAGGAAATCACGAGAGAGAGAGAGGCTATTAACCTGGGACATATATTTTTAGGGAGGCTTAAAGATATTTGAGTGTGAAGGTGGGGCAGCTCTCCTCCATCATAAGTTGGATTGTAAATCTTTGGAGGTAATTTTTACCCCAGAGCAATATCTCTTGTTTTTAAATGAAAACTAATTATATAAAAAGGCTTTTCCTACTCCGAATTCATTAGGCTATTAATACTTTGTTGAAATACATGTTAATAACTGTTAGGCCAGAGAAACTGAAGATTTAACTAATCACATGGATTCTGTTAAGAGTAATGATCAGCATTCTGTAAAGGAGGTACTTTTCCATGATGCAGGGGTGAGGTGGTACCAATGAGCATAAAGCGGAAATGTTAAGTATACTGATTTGGGTTCACCATTTCCAATGCAACGTTATCGGTGGGCTTTTAAAAATACTTTGTGAGTATATTAGCTTTCACTTTTATTATTAAATTATAGAAGTGTCATTATAGAGAGCAAGTTTGCCTTGATTTTGTTTAAACTGCCATCTCCTCAGCGCCCAGAAGATAAAATTGACACATTTTTATAATATAAGCATACTTTTTTTGTACATTGTGTTCATTCTTGAATAAAGTGAGTTCAGTGTTGGCTTGTAGATATTAAAAAGAAAGTATTGATTTTGATTCAATAAATGTTTTCTTTCAGTTAAAAAAAAAAAAAAAAGAAGGGAGATAAATTCAACTGGGAAGCAAATTTGAGGCCATGTGTTGTGAAGACACATGCCTTATGAAGAGGTGACCAGTTGCTTAGTCACTCAGACATGTCCACACAGGCTGTATAGAAAACTCATGTCTCCAAGAGGTCATGTCTAGAGATAAGAAGGGAGAGGAGGTTTATGTACTAGTTCCTTCCTATTTCCCATACACCGTTGATTCAAAGCACTTCCCAAAAGACATTTGTTCTTCCTCATTTCTGGGATGCATAATGAGGTCCTTTTGGCAGGTTCATCTGAGTCTGAGTGGTGGCAGTGGGCACTCATAAGTGTCAGGGCTACGTGGTGAAGACCAGGTATACACAAAAGACTTAGAGCATGTACAGACAAAACACATGGATAGGGTACAGAAAATAAGCCGAAAGACTGGAACTCATCCAATCTGAAATTCTCCTAATCATAGAAGCCCTTTAATATATTCAAGGCATCATGATTTCCACTTTAGACAGAAGCTAGAGGTACAGGGTAATTAAATCACTACAAAAATTTATTAAACAATTAATAAACCTGGTGTTATAACTCCGTTCTCCTTACACCCTGCCATCCCTACTTTTTAAAGTCCAAAAGTAGTACCACTTTAAGCTTTGAAACATTGTTATAAGAAGAGAATTTTCTGATGATTTGACTAGCATTAGTTCATTAGTTGATAACATGTTTTATTACTAAGAAAATGAACATTCTATTTTGAGAAGCCCTCCTACCTTACAAGGTGAACTTTATTTAGAGCCCATTATCTAATTTGGTGAGAAAAACACAAAATCTATCAAGTGGCTAAGCCCACAACAGTTATGAACAAAGGATCTTTTTTTTTTTTTTTTTTTTAACGGGAGGTCCCGGCATCGAACCCAGGTCCCTCCATATGGGAGACGGACGCCCAACCAGTTGAGCCACATCTGACCCCCCAAAGGATCTTTTTAGAACCTCCTCGGTGTAACTTTAAAAAACAGGAGAGGTATTGAATGATAATCTACTTTTAACCCCTTCTGCCTAAATACTTATGAAATATTAAAATAGTTTTTTCTTTCAGAACATAAGAGTACTCATTTTCCAAGGAGGCAATAGAATCCCATATAAGTTACAAAATAATGCCCCAGTTCTATAGGAAAAATTACTCTGATTTTTCAGATTAAACAATGACATGAATAGGTACAAATGTGCTATAATTAAAGCAAATGTATCACTTAAGCAAAGTTCCATTCCGGTTGAAATAACCAATATCAGACAATACTATAATTCTGCATACTGGAAATGATCTTCTTAGAGTGCATGGAAACATGGAAGAGACAGAAGTATTTGTTAGAGGAGGCAGTACAGGATTTTGTGTTCTTCAAAAGTACTACCTAAGAAAAGACAGGACTTCAGTTTCCTCTTCTTATGGCAGTTTTACTGACTACAAATCTCTGTTGTAATATATCAGATTTTAATGTGACTAATTGTGCCAATGGAATTCATAACATGATAAATGTCTATTATTCTCACTCTGTTTTCTGAAAGAAGTGGAAGAAAGTTAATATTACCAGAGGGTTTTCTCCCTAAAGTTAAAGCAGTAGGGATGAGGATATTGAAGGAATCCGAGCTAGCCCCCAGGTTGCAAAGATGATCTAAAAGCCCCTCAGTAAAATATGCACTTCTATAGATTTGTAATGACTGAAGAAATAAATAGTGGGAGAATTTACTATTTTGGGGGGGCTAGACCATCCTTATTAAGAATAGTGTCTTCAGGATCTTCCCTGCCTACCCACTCAGCATAACTGGCTGGTTTTGCTCACCTGTAGAAACTGCATAAAAAGCCACCTTAGTCCCATTTAATATGGATAACAAGACACATTAAATACATATATACATATATATATATATATATTTCTCCCTGCTAGGTTAACATTTTATGATGAAGGCTACATTAGCCACTCCCTATGCGTATAAGGCATGAGGTATCTATTTCTTTTTTTTTTTTTTTTCTTTTTCACCTCAGTAATTTTCTGTTGTTGTTCTGTGGATCTATAGAGGGTTTGATCTGTGCATAAATGGAAAGAATTTCACTTCCTCTTTGTTAATATAAACAGATATACAGTAGAATGGAAACATAAAAGTAATTCAGATTCAGGGAAAGAATTTTGTTTATTATGCCTATGGTATTTAATACATTCCTTTGAAACTATGAAAATCTTTACAGGTGGAAACATTATTCTAATAATGTGTATAATACATAAGTCTTGGTCTTGTCTATTGTTGCCATATTAAGCCACCTTGTTTGAGGAGACAAGGATGAAAAATGTAAATATTCATGTATTAGCCAAAGGGGTACTGATGCAAAATACCAGAAATGTGTTGGCTTTTATAAAGGGTATTTATTTGGAGTAGAAGCTTACAGTTACCAGGATAAAGCATAAGTTACTTCCCTCACCAAAATCTATTGCCATGTGTTGGGGCAAGACGTCTGCCGACATCTACCAACAGTTCAGGCTTCTTGCGTTCCTCTCTTCCCAGGCCTCCGTTTCTCTCCAGGTTCAGCTCCTGTGCTCTCTCGACAAGACCAGCTGTAGACTATCTGGCAAAGGGATCTGTCTCTTTTCGGGGCTTCTGCCGTATTTAAGGAGCTGTCTCTATTTCTCTGTGTTCTTCTCCTGTGTGTTCATTTCCCAGGCTCCAGCTCAAAACTCCAACCTCCCTTCTCTGCAGTGCAGTTTCTCTGTGAGTCCCCACCCACCAAGAGGTCGAGAACTAAACATCTTACTGACATGACCCAATCAAAGCTTTAATTGTTATTTAATCAAGTAAAAGTAAAACCTCTGAATCCAATATACTCTAATACGCCCAGAGGAAAAGACCAGTTTATACACGTAGTCTCATATTTCTTTTGGAATTCATCAATAATATCAAACTGCTACAATGCATTACCTCAGTTACTCCTTTGAAGTCAATACAGGTAGTAATCATCTATGAATCACTGTGGAGGGAATAGTCTTTACTCACAAACCCCTTAGGAATGAACTCAAAGCTTGTTTTGAGAAGAAAGCCTTGTTTAGGTTTTGAAACATATGAGAAGGCATGGGCAAACTAAGCATGTTGATGCTGATGAAGACAAATTCTTCTAATGTAAAAGTGCCTTGCATCGATGCTCATATTTAACTCAAGAGGATTATAAATTCATATATATATAATTTAGAAATATATTGAAAAAGAGAAATATAGCAAAATACTAACCTTGGTTTGTTATTTTATTATCATTTTCGTTTCTTTGTAAACTAAATATTTATGTCATGGTGCTCTCGTGCTTTAATGATGTATTTATTTTTTCAAAGGAGAGAAAGGTAAACCTCTTCATGACTGATATGTATGTATACCAGGCCCAAACCTGACAAATATTACCTATATCAGCTGATTTCATAAAGATACAGTGAAAATTATTAATAAATAGCTCTTGCAATGTGGTTACTTATTAAATGCTTTGTTGTGGCCCAGCAGAGGGGTGGACCAACACCCCCCCATCCAAAATTGGTTTAAATGGTGAGATTGATGATGCCACACACACAAGAGAGTATGAAAAGGTTTATAATTCATGCAAGGAGACTTTGTGGGGAGAGCAGGACAGGCACCCAAGCAGGTCTTGAGTAGCTTGAACAAAGGGTGAAGGGGTGGCTTCAAGTTTTACTGATGTTAGAGGGTGGAGTTGCAGCATGTGTCCTGGCTTTTGGGTCAGAACTTACATGATTTATGCTTTTCCTTGGTGCCAAGTGAGTGAGTGCATGGGTTTTCATATGGGCTGGCCCAGATGTGGACCAAGAGGGGAAAAGAGTGGGAAGAGGCTTAAAAGCAGGAAATACCAAAAACAAAATCACTTTATTTCAAAGCATATGTGATTAACATTGAAAGAACCTGTTTCCTACTACAAGTTTCAAAATTTACTGGATATGTGATTCTAAAAATGAGTTAATCTATAAGATAGTAATCCTCAGATGATTTTAAGGAGATATTTTATGATCTTCTTAAAATCTTCTGAGGCTCTAAAATAGTTGGTCTCAGGCACTCGATGTTTCAGAGTCATGCGTTTAACCATTCCATATATGGTCCAAAAAATTAGTGATGAATAAACAAATCAACACTGGGGCAAATACTGTCTGGGGTTTAGGCCAGACTCTACCCCTTACTGTGTGATGTTGAGCAGTATCTAGTAGCCTTTCTACTCCTCAGTTTCCATAACTGTAAAATGAGAGTAGTAGGACACATCTTCATAGAGTTGCTTTGAAGAAAAAAATCAATTATTATGTAAAAGTACTTAAAAAGTCTGTGTGGCTTACAGTAAGCAATTTTCAAGCATTAGACACATATTTTTAGAAAGATGAAGAAGAACAGAAAACAACAGCAAAACAAAAAAGTGTCCCTTTTAAGAAATATATTTTTAGGAACAAAACAAATATTTGTATTTGCTATTTCTCAGAAGACCATTTACTTCAGACAATATTGTATCTGTAATTTCCTAATTCTTTTCTCATTTTGTACTGCAGTGATAGTAAACCGAACTCAAAAAAAATTAAGACAGTCACATGGCAGCTTAGAGCACCTTTTATTATTCTTTTTAGATATAAATAAATCATCAAAGTGAACCTATGGGTTGCTCTCGTAAATATCACATATTATTCCACCCCCTGTTGTTAAGTTATAGCAGGTTCTTTAAACCTAGCAAATCTCTGTCAAAGTAATAATTACAGGCTAGCATAATGTTCCAATAGTAATTTCAACACTTGTTGTCCTGGGTCCACTTGTAAAAATGTGAACAATAAATATTTGCCTAAGAATTTTTCTTAATTTATTGTGTCATAACTGGTTATATCATTCTTATAGCATTAGACAGAATTCTGGCTATCATTACAAAAAACACATATGGATTTTCACATTGTGGCTATCAACACAGAATTTCCTTTAGGCTTTGAATTTTGCCTTTGAGAGATGGTTTTGACTATTCACTAGTTACTCCCTTTCCTTACTTTGGCATTTTCAGAGCTGTAAAGAGATCTTTGCTTTAGTTCCAGAGTACAAAGGTGCTAAATGGAGCTCTGAGCACTCATGGACACAATAAAGTTGGTATTTGGAATTCCAAGTACAGCCAGATAACCTCCTGTGCTCTTGAAAATCCTCCCTGACAGACGTTGGGTAATATTCCTGTTTCTGTTCAACTATCTTCAAAAGTTCTCGAAAGCATTTGTTCTCTTTCCGATAAGGAACCAACTAAAATGAGGTGGTAATTGTGTAGAGTTCCTTTTTACCTCTCTACTTCTCAGACCCCTTATCTTTAAGCTGTTTAAATTGGCAAAATCGGTTAGAAAAGTCTTAAGAAGTCTTAATTTCTCCCACAAATATGCATAGTTAGCCTTTTGATTTAAAGTAAATCTATTTTTAGACAGAATGGAGGAGTTTTCTTATTTTAGGTATAATCCAGATATTACTTTAAGAATCAGAAAAAGAACTGGCAACAACAATGCTGACTGTCAACATTCATGCATCCACTCAACAATGGCTCATACTACATTTATGAGCAACATTCAAGGGTAGCCCTCTGTAGTAGTTTGGTATTATTTATGAATTCCAAAGATAGATATTGCATTATGTTTGTAAACTGCTCTGTTCCTCTGGGTGTATTAGATTGCATTAAATTCACATGTTTCACTTTTACATGTTTAAATAATGATTAAGGATTTGATTGGACCATGTCAGTAGAGAAAACTATGCAGCAGAAGAGTTAGTAGGAGTTTTGGATGCTGGAGCCCTGGGAAGTAAACACAAAGGAGAAGAACACAGAGGAATAGAGATGGCTCCATAGACACAGCAGAGACCCTGGGAAGAGAGAGAGCCTGCTAATCTGCAGCTGACCTTGTGGAGAGAACAGAGCAGCTGAGCCAGGAGAAGAACAAGATCTGGGAAAGAGATGAGACTTATCCCAGCCTACTGTTGATATTGGAAGAAGCTGGGACCATGGAGCCTTAAGAGGAAGAGGGAGGCTGAACATTTGCAGACAGTCATCATGCTCCAACACGTGGCAACAGACTTTGGTGAGGGAAGTAACTTACACTTTATGGCCTGGTAACTGTAAGCTTTTATCCCAAATAAATACCCTTTATAAAAGCCAACAGATTTCTGGTACTTTGCATTAGCACCCCTTTGGCTGACTAATACACCCTCCAATGCTGTATCACTGGGGGATACATTTGGTGGGATCCAAATGTTCTTGAATAATTTATTACCCTAAGTAGAGATGTGAAAAAGTAGAAAATTTCCAAGACTACTAGTATTGAAATTGACTGTTAAGTGAAATACATAAATACCTTTCTGAAATATCCACTTGTATTTTTCAGTCATCAACTCTAGAGCATATATTGTGTTGAGTAGAATACTTAAGACATAGAAATTTATGATATTCTCCAAGATCCTGGAATCGGAAAGTGATTAAAGATTGGTTAGAAAATACCAAATATCATATGGCTTGCAAATTCAATGACAAGAATACAGTCTACCCTGACGACAAAAGCATGTATTTAGAACTCTTTCATCGCCTTAAAGTTTTGTTTGCCTATTGAATTTAAGACTCATTAGAAGCAATGGATCTCAAATGTGGCTAATTACCATGATCACCTGGAAAATGTTCTGAAAGTACTAATTCCAAAGCTTATCCACAAAGAGTGTGACTCAGTAATTCCTGATGTAGGGATTGAGTGTCTATTTTTTTTCCCAAGAAAAAAAATTGATATCATTATAGCTTGCATTCCAGGAAGCATGTAATACACAAATCTTATCAATGCAATAGGGTATTCAAAAGATTAAATTAATCATACACATAATTGTAAAATGTTTATATGAATTCTAATTTTTATTAAGAAAGAGTATTTAGAAATAATATTTTATTTTCATTAAATGTTTTGGAGGGTAGACTAATAAATTTGCTTACTTATACAAAGCAGGAGAACAGGGTATATGATGATAGATGGGAAGGAGATTTTGCTGTATATGACTTAAAAATAACTTTTGCCTTTAAACAATACAAATGTATTATCTATTTAAAGAAAATAATTAAAATAAATAAAGCTATCCCCTGTATTTCTTTTTTTATAAAACACACATTTTTATTAGACAGGTTGTGAACTTACAAAACAATCATGCACATGTGTAGAATTCCCATACACACCGCTCCACCAACACCCTATATTGTTGTGGAACATTTGTTACAGATGATGAGATAATATCACCAGACTATTACCACTAACTATGGTCTATAGCATACATTAAGTATATTTTTCCACATTCCCCTATTATTAACACAGTGAATCTTTGGCATTGATGCAAGAATATTACAGTATTGCTATTAACTATAGACCATAGCTTACATTAATTGTATTTCCCCATGCTTTTCCACATTCTTACCACCTTGCAATACTGATATACATTTGTTCTAGTTCATAGAAAGACATTCTTGTATTTGTATTATTGACCACAATTCTCATCCATCCCTGGATTCACTATGCCATTTTTTAATTTTTCAATTTTTTGTATTTTTAAATTTTTAATTTATTTTATTTTATTTTTAAAGAAGCTTTAGATTACATAAGTAATACATCAAAAATATATGGGGATTTCCATATACCTCACCCCCTCCCCTCCCACACTTTTCCCCATTAACAGCATCTTTCATTAGTGTGGCACATTTGTTACAATTGATGAACACATATTAAAGCATGGCTACTAATCATAGTCAATAGTTTACATTATAGTTTACACTTTGTACTGCACATTTTTATAGGTTTTGACAAAATGTGTAACAAAAATGTCATTGCAATGTCATTCAGAACAATTCCAAAATGCCCCATGTTACACCTATTTTTTCCTCTGGGTGTATTAGATTACCACAAAACCTCTGGTAACCACTGCATTTATATCAAAGATAAAAATTCTTCCATTGTGAGAATAATAATAATTCTACTTTAGTCCATAGTTGCATTCCCTCCTTATGTTTGTTCATTCCTAAATCTCTAGGGATTCTTGCTGCTCTAATAAAAAATGTAGCAGGACTTCCCAGGATGGGAATTCAACTTTCTTTTGGTCACATGTGAGAAGATACTACAAAGAGAAGATTCATGACTTGCCATGTTCTCTACACATTGCCATTACAATCGGCAACATCCCTCATAGTGGAGGCCCCATCATCCTGAGTCCCTGAGAGGGGACAATGTAGAGAGAGCTCTCACTTACCCAAGTTTGACTTGTAGTATGAAGAAGAATGTTTTGGTGGTGTTGCATTATGCTACTGAGATTCCTCAGGTTGATTTCATGCAGGATGCATTTATTTAATCTAACTGATTACAGTAGTTACAGTAGTTCTCCTAATAATGAAAGATAATTATAATATTTCTTCTTAATATTCTCTTCCCTTCTATTTTCCCTCTTTGACATATCCAATCTGATGTTTTTGTTTAGTGGCAATGAAATCTTTGAGCCTACAACTTTCAACATTCTTGATTGGTTTACACCTAATCCACTTGAAGTTTTCATTCTTGGATTTCTTATGACTATGTATAGGCAATGTATAAAGTTTAATGTATTTTGTTTGTAAACACATTTACATGGGAGCCAGAAGATGATCATTAAATAGGGTTGGCAAAAAGCTAACATTTTCCTGGAATAAGCATACATAAACCCAACTATATTTGTTTCGCAGTTCTTAGGGATTAGTCATTTCATGAGTAAAAGTATTAATCCTGAAACAAACAAATTATAAACATCTGAAACTTTGAAATTGTTCCATAATGAAATCTTGTTTCATACTATGTAGCTTGAATGGTCACTCTGAATATAAAGCATATCAAATTCTAAGAGTCATAAACGAGCCAAGGAATGGAGTCACAAATCAAACAAAAAGAACTCCCTACCAATAATGGTTATAAAAGTCAATAATATTGAAGTATTCCTTGACTTTTTAAAAGTCTTCAGAAATTCATGATTGACCTCTTTTAGGCTTTGCCATTTTAATGAACTCTCAGGTAGATCTAGATGCATAGTCTGAATTCCATTGGAGAAACTGTAAAGAATTAGTATCCAATCTAGATTCAGACATGGTATGAATAAAATGAAAAATATTGCAGAAGAGTAGAAAGTTTTTCATCCATGTCATTTAAAAGAAGCTTACAATTAAGATTTTCATATAACTTTTATTAAAAATAAGCAAATGTAGCCAAATGATCTCTATTAGCACCTCAACCATGTATGAGGATACATGAATGTAGGATAATGTGACTTATGTATTTTGAAAGCATTTGCCATGGAACTTATAATTAAAACATGGTACTCTGGCCAACATATTTCAATCAAAAGAATTTTAATGTTTCACATTCTGAAGGCAGATGGGGATTGATGGGAGAATGTGTCACACATGAGTAAATTTCAGGGGATAAAGGGGATTACTTGTGTTTCGGTAAGCAAAGAAATCTTAAATATTTCAATAGGCATCTGTTTCAGTTTGCTAAAGGCTTCCAAGTCAATATACCAGAAATGCATTGGCTTTAACAATGGGTATTTATTAACTTATAAACTTACAGTTCTAAGGCTGAGAAAAATGTCCAAATCAAGGCAACAGGTGAATCTCTTTTCCTGAAGACATGGCTGCCAGCAATCCTGGGTGCCTGTCATATGGCAGGGCACAATCGCAGCATCTGCCAGTCTCTGCCATCTCATTCAGGTTCCATTGCTTTCAGCTTCTGGCTGCTCCTTTTGTGGTTTTCTCTCTCCCAGATTCCATTGATTTCAGCTTCTCACTTTTGTGACCTTCTCTCTCAGCTTCTTTGTGTTCCTCTCTGAGCTCCTAGTTCTTTTCACTCTGCTGAATCTCTGAAAATTCATCCCATTTACAAAGGACTACAGTAAGAGGATCAACACCCACCCTGGGTCATGCCTTACTAAAGTAACTAATCAAAGGCCCTTAATTGGAGTAGTTTAATCACGAGGTCCCATCTACAACAGGCTCATACAGGAATGGACTAATTTAAGAACATAATTTTCTGGGATCCACAAAAGCCTCAAACTACCATAGTATGTTAGTGGAGAATGAGCTATATATAACAGAATACCTATTCCCATATTAGCTTTATCTTTTGTTCCTTCTTCAAACATAATTAATCTTTACTTTGTATAAAGGAGGGGGAATCAAACTATTTCCTATATAATGATAGTCTCACATATTCTTCAGTAAATGTACCTTCATATGTGGTTCCATATAGTTCTTTTCTTTTCATTTTTGTGGTGACCCAGGCTTGGAAGTTACAAAGTGGGGGAAAAAAAATGATTCTTCTATACCATATGTCTCGATGAAGAGAGATAGGCAATATCACAATATGTATAGTCCCCATATCAAGGACAGTGTGACAGGAGAGGAGAGCACAAGGAGAAAGGAAGAAATGTAAAAACTTAACATTAATTTTATTTAATGGAGAACGTACATATTAAAAAGTCATTTTTTTTCTCTCTACCCAGATGTAAATTCAAATGATATGTATTATTATCCTGGCATAAATCCACTGTTGAACATCTGCCTAATTTACAGGATAAAATCCCCAGATGGTTAAAATTTTTCAATAATAGTTTTTCAGTTTACTTTTCTGCAAGTATTATGGAAAAGAAGTAGGTCAGAACATTTATTAAATTATTCATAGAGAACTGGAGGCTAATTTAGGGAATAATGGAGAGTTCAATTTTTGTAGATAGTGTTGAAGATAACTGACCCATTAAAATGCTAACAAATCTACATCTGTATTTAAATTGGAAAATTTTAAATGGTTTTCTTTTATGTTTTTGTTTTAAAGTAATATGTATAAGATATCAGTCTTCTAATAAACTTAAATGATTTTCTGTTTGCATTTATTCCTTAAACTTGAACACTTTTAGAATTCTAACAATAAATATTAGTCAAATGAGCAAAGTGTATGAAAAGATTAGGGCATGGGGTTTTGTCTTTAAACTTATTCAGACAGTTCTTCACAAATAAAACAGCAACTCAAAAGGGAACAAGATTGTTTGCAGGACATCTGTCCTGGGGCAATAAATGTAGAAATTTAACTAAACATATACCATCTGTGAAGAAGTCTGCCCAATCGAATCAGCAATATTACATTTAATAAACATCCAGTAGGGCTGGGAGTTTTCCTTGCAGGTGTGATAACCAAAAATGTTGCCAATTTGCTGTGGCTTTACGAACTCTGATTTGCCTGAACTTTTGGTAATGGGGGTCATTATTTTATTTTATTCACAAACAGATGGCAGTGCAAGGTTAGTATACATCAGAAGATATGTTTATTAGTTTAATAAATAACAATAAACAAAACTAAGCAAGTTTTCATGCTACTAACACAGTAGAACATAAAGAAGAAGCAACAACTGAAATGTGCATAAGATGTGAAATATTTGCTTCTTTAAAATAAAACCAAAAGAATCCAAGTAATTTTCTAGTTCTTGATTTTTCTTAATTGTCATCAAAATAGTTTCTATCCATTTAAATTATTGGATAAGAAACATGATCAATAAGATAACTGCATTCCTTAATTTTGTATATAATTCATTTTTATCTCAATGTCTTTCTTCTTAACAGATTACAAATGAGGGAAGTGAATTCATATATCATTGTTTTGCATATTTAAGTAATGGAAATACATTCATTTACCTTTATAATTAAACTATGTATTAAAGAAAAATTTAATAACATGGAAAATACTTGTAATTTTTACATTCCTGCACTTATTTCACAGTGTTAAGAGATCTTCCTTAGTGACTCTTAGAACCCTCCCAATGTCCACCACTTTCTTTTCCCTTATTATACTTTCATTTTATTTTCTTAGAATTCATCCCCACCAGGTCTGGTACAGCTATTTTATTTATTGTTTATTGTCTGTCTCACACAGACACCCAGGAACGTAAGTTCCATGAAGACAGGAGTTGTTTTTGTTTTTGATTTCTCCAAACTGTATTCTTGGTGTTATTTGTAGAAGAAATAAACAGTGCATAATTTTATTTAGTATGAAATCAATTATGCCAAATTATTCATAGAACACTAAAGAAATCAACAAATATTCATATCTAGTTATATCTGAAATTTGAAACATTGAACATTTTGTTTCCTTTATTATATTTCTTTAGCTATAACAAGTTTTTCTCTAAGAAAATGAATAATTCTGATTAAAAAACAAAAGTTATGAGTAAAAATGAAATAAATTATTCTGGTGTCAGTGTATAGAGGGCATTTGGTAGACTTAATCCATTACTAACCATTTTTTAGCTATTCAAAATGAAAATTATTGAAACCATGAACTAAAGAATGGCAGAGATAAAAAGGAGGCTGAGTATTATTTCTGTTAATATATGCAAGATATTATTTAAATTCAGTAATAAGCACACTTGTGCTTCTACAGATTTCCCAGAATTTATCCCCTCTTTGGATGCATTCTCTTTTCTTAGAGTAACAGGTAGACAGTACAGTAGTCACATATAAGCTGCCCACATGGATACCTGACTTTTTTGTTCATCTATCACTCCTTTCTCTCTGATCTTCTCCTTCCATATGTCTGCTTGTGTTGTGGACCCGCTTTTGTTCATAGCATCTTAGGACTCCCTTGCACAGGAAAAGAAAAGACCTCACTTGATTCCACCCTGCATCCTGGATTTCTGCATTTTACCATGGAGTCCACTTCAAACAAAGGACAACAATGCTGAAACTGTCTGTTTTTTTCCTTTCCCTTGTTTTATTTTCTTTGCATTTTGCTCCTTCGTAGGGAGAACAGAGTTTTCAATGTGTGTACCTCAGAATAATTCTACACAAGTAACAATCTGGTTGTAACCTTAGTCACCTCTTATAGCAATCAATCATTTAAATATTGATGCTATATCAATAAATTTTGCATATTATTTCAACCATTTTTGCATAAAAAATTTAATATGCTAAATTTACTTATTTTTACAAAGTAATTTCTTGTGATTTAATTTTAATATCAAGGAGAGAGGTTATAGAGGCAAATAGATGAATAAAGTGGCTTCACAGATACAGATAGTTTCAAAAGAAAAACTATATTTCGTACACACTATGAACCAAGAATAACTTGGGTAAAGGTATGAGTCAGCAGTTTGAGCATTGTGGGGAAAAAGGTTGAAAACCACAGAGTGGGGAGGAAAAAATCAACAACACTGCATTGACAAAAACACACTTAGTGTTATCATAATTTTCCCTAAAATCAACCTTAATTATGATAGTTAAATTTCCTCCCATTTTTGTCATATGTATGACAAAAATATTTTAGTAAGGCAATTAGGTCAACAAAGTACACCCTTTCAATTAGAACTTTTAAACAATAAAAGATTGTATGTAACCCACTGCCAGAAGTCCTATTTGAAAGTATGGCCTTATTCAGCATGAAGTTGGCTCAGGACACTAATTAAAACATACTAAGTTTTATAGCATTCTATCATATCAGATTCCTATCACAGAAATCTATAAGAGGTAAAAAATTTTTCTTTTCTCCAAATGATATAACCTTCAATTTCATACAGAAGTTAAACTAATCTTCAGATGATAAAGATGGGAATTCCTTGTAAGAAAGCTTTACCAAATGAAGATATTGGTTACCACTGGGGACACATCTCTATTTGAGTGTGTTATTAGACACATAGTAGACAGATCTTTGTCCACAAATGAAATATTAGTGTAAAATGTTAATTAGAGTGCTCGCTTCAGAAGCACATACACTAAAAATTGGAACGATACAGAGAAGATTAGCATGGCCCCTGTGCAAGGATGACATGCAAATTCGTGAAGCATTCCATATTTTTTTTAAAAAATGTTAATTAGAAACTCATATCCATTAACTGAGATTTTCTAAAGACAACAAAGTAACACAGTCAACACAGCCACCACTTTAGAGAACACAAGGTTTAAGGCATGAAGAAAATATGCCGTCAGAAATGCAAAAATCCATGAGGTGTATCGAGGTAGAGGAGGGGGGATCTCCTATCCCAAAGGTTTCAATGGCTTCCAATATAAATTAATACATTTCATTACTAGAAATATCTTACTTTCAAATGTAATTGATATGGATCATGGTTTAGTGCCAGCTACACTTTCATTGTGCCATAGCTGCAGCTTATAATGACATTCTGCAAGGGGACCACTGACACCAGTACTTTGTCTTCCATAACAGCACTCAAGGGTATATTGTTAACACAGAATGAATCATAAAATCACACTCATAATTTTGGGAATGTGATGCTGAAAATTGATTCCACTGAGTTCTATCCAGATGTCTTCTCACTCATAATCTAGAATAATTTATTGAAATAAGTCATTTGCATTTATGAATTGATTATTATTTATCATGAGTCATAAATTGACATGGCTACATAAGATAAGCAAACTTAGGAAGAGAAAATATTCTTTCACATTCTAAAAGGAATTAAACACAGAATTAACACTGAAAAATATTAATGTAGAGATAAGCCATGAAATTTCCTAGAACAGTCAGGGAAAGTAATATATGAGGTAATGTGCAAGAAGACATGAAGATAAGGCAGAAGTCTCCTCAAGAAAGATCCTGACATGAGTCAGCTCCAACTATAACTGCAATGAATATATGGGAAAACTGAGTGTCTGATTTTATGGCAGGGGAATAAAAAACACTGCAATATGAATAAGGTAGCAAAATGAACACATGATGTGAATATCCAGAATCTATAAAGCATCTTTACATACTTTACAATTTGAGAATGTTAAAGTAACAAATTTAATATCATGAACATATTTTGAGTGTAATATTAACTAAACTAAACTCAGGCTGCATGATTACAAGGAAAACTAACTTCCTTCCTCCCTCCCTCCCTTCCTTCTTTCCTCCCTCCCTTCCTTCCTTCCTTCCTTCCTTCCTTCCTTCCTTCCTTCCTTCCT
>JAKSZT010054334.1:21602761-21638576 GCA_026826555.1 Tolypeutes matacus
CCTTCCTTCCTTCCTTCCTTCCTTCCTTCCTTCCTTCCTTCCTTCCTCCCTCCCTCCCTCCCTCCCTTCCTTCCTTCCTTTTTTCAATATATATTCATCAGATACCTTCAAGCTACCAAGCACTGGTCTGAGTACTTGCATATATCAGGGAAAAAAATAAGTATGATGTCTAATGATATCTATCCTTGCTTAGGTTTAATTTGAGTAGAGATAAATCATAGAAAATGAACAAAATAAAATAGGTAAAAGATATAGAATATTGCAGGATTATAAGTCCTAAAAAAAAAAAAAAAAAAAGCCAAGTAAGCATCAGGGATGTTACCTTATGAATAGGTTGGTTAGAATAGGCCTCATTGACAAAGTGACATTTGAGCAAACACTGAGATGGGGTGTTTGCTATGTGAATATCTGGGCAAAGAATGGTTCATGCAGAGGGAACAGCTAGAGCAAAGTCTCTAAGGCAAACACAGGCCTGGCATGTTCCAGGGGTATGGAAGAAGTCTGTGTTGTTATAATTTAAGGGAGGGATAGAATAAGAGTAAGGAGGTAAGAGCAATATTAGGGGTTTTGTTATTTAGGACATTGTAGGCAATATTACTCTAAGCAAAATGAGGAGCCACTTACTGACATTGAGCAAAGGAGTGACATGCTATGAGGTGGATTTGGAAAAGGTCGTTTGATTGCCTTATTTACAAAAGAATGTAAGAGCAGTAGTAGAAGCAGGGAAACTTCTCTGGAGAGTATTGCAATGACCCAGTAGAATTGGTGAAAATGGTCAGCACTTGGTTACAGAGTATTTTGAAGCAGAACAGAATGTGCAGTGTGAGAGAAAGCTTGCAGTCAAGAATGACTCCAATTTTAGCCAAACCAACTGGAAGTATCAGAATTGCCTGTGATGAGACATATGTAGGTGGAAAACATTTGGCAGCAAAAAGCAAGAAGTTAGACTGGGACATGTTGCATTTAAGATGTCTAATAGGCATGCAGGATAGAAAGGTCGAGTATAAGCTTGCACAGTAAGTCTGGATTTGAGGAGTAAGACCAGGAGTGATAGTATAAATTTAGGCAATGTCAGCCCATAGGTGGTATTTAATGCCAGGAGATGGGATAAAGTTGCCAATGAAGAGAGTCCAGATAGAGAAGTTAAAATGTCTGATTCCATTTAATAACGTTTGTGCTTCTAAACTGTCCTTTCCTGTATCATATTTCTGGGTCAGAAGTTATAAAGAAATCCAAATAAATGTGGAGGGAATGATGCTATCTGATTTAACAGAGAAATACCTAATGTTGAATAAATTATGTCACTATCCTATATGGAAAGAAATGTATATATGTTCTTTCACTGGAGTTCCAGCTTGGTATTCCATGATTCAAGAAGCATATTAATGAAAATAAATAAAAAGATATTAAAAGCAAAGATCATTTTAGATGGAGAATAATACAGATTAACACTGTGGGAAGAGAATACTGCCAATACAGAAGATTGTAGAAAGTGAGGGTTCCTCAAAACTGCAATTAGAATGATCAAAAATAAAATTTTAGGAATTTCATATGATATGAAATTAATAAATGCAACAATAATGACTGTTAAAATTTAACATTACATAGAGGAATTATTTCTTATTGTCATAATTGATTCATAATAAAAACCAATAAAAATGCTTACAAAAACCTGCTAGTGGAATAAAATATGAATATTAAATAATTCAATATAAAATAAAATTTGTTTTTTTGTCATTTATGTTTGAAATGTCAATTAAAATCATTTAAAATAAGTATTCTTCCCTGGATGGGGAAGGAGGGGAAACAGATATATGGAACTTAGCACTCTGTATCTGACTTCCAGAATGGAATGTCTGTACTAAGTGAATATTTAGTGCTGCAGCTGGCATTGCTACTGACTGAAGAACTCTACTAATTTCTTCAAATAATTATTTTCCTAGAAATTTGTCTCAGTGATTTATGCACTATTTATATAACATCCAAATAAATTTCTGTCATTGTAAGACAAGAGATTCTGTTTGAATCAAAGTCAAGAATATAAAAAATACCGAACTCTGACATATTCCAGTCCTTGTGAGCTTCCTTGTAAGCTAAGGGAAGAGTTTTATTTTGTAGTATTACTTATGACTTGCTGAAAAATTTAAATCTAGTTTGAAACTCCAAATTGTTAGATAAATCTAATATGCCTTAACCAACCTCCCAAACTATTAATGTAGAACTAACTTGAATATTTTTCTCTGAAAAACATGGATTTCTCCCTTCATCAGAATCCTGCCTTATCCTACTACCAATTACAAAGATATATTTGCCATAAGTCACAAGAATTATTATTGTGATACATGTGGTGGGAAGCTAGGCGCATAATAAAATCAACCATGGCTGTCAAGTAATATAAAATAGAAGTACAATTAGCTATTACAAGATAGCTTTTAGGGAAACTTTCCAAACAGAAACCCAGTGCCTTGAATAACTTAATTAACTTCCTGTGGGATCAAATCCATCATTGTTAAGGACCTGTCATATATAAACATTGCCTACAGTAAGGTTCAATAAATATTTTGTATTAATGGTGAAATTATCTATGTCTCTATATTACAATACCTAGGTCAACAAACATATTTGCTATATTAAAAAGGAACTTTTGTAATTGAACTACTAAAAACTGTGATATTAAAAGAAAACCAATGTTAAAATAGACAATGTGGGTAATATATTGAATTGTTTATTAGGGAATAGAAACATAAAGCCATGTCTCTGAGATACTGTTGTCATCTCTCTATATATCAGTGTGAAGTAGAAAGTTCTGTCATTTTCTATAAATGTCTACTCAATCACTCTGTGGTTCAAGCATGACTGTGGTTGAAGCTGAGCTTAAAAAATCATCAAAAGCAGTTGTTCCAGAGTCATTCATGAATACATTCATTTATTCATTCATTTGACAAGAATTGGATTTCTATGATGTTCTCAAATTATGTGTCCAGGTAGATATTATCACCCTGTCTTTCCAGATGAGATATGGTGACTTCTCCAAAGCTAAAGAGACAGAAGGTGGCAAAATAAGAATTCAAGCTGAGGCTATTTGACTCCAAACCCCATGCTCTTAAATGCTACATGGAAACACTGGTTCCATGTTAGCTAATTTCTTATATTACTAAGATGGTATATAGCTAGAGCATGATTTGATAATGGTAGAATTCAAATTCAGGAATTACAAGAAGGGCAGAGGCACTGTGATATTGAGCCACCATAGTTTAAAATTAGTTTTCTAAGCTGTATTTAAAAAAGTATAACATCACAATATGGTGGGTGTTGGTAATGCAGTGATATTAAGAAATTCAATTGTTATTTCTACTGTCATGAATAAAAAGATGGGCATTCTATATTGATAATTTGAGATTCTCTGGAGAAGTGGGTTATGTTCCTTGACCATATATGGCAAACATCCAGGTTTTGTAGATTGTTTTTGTTTTGTCATCCCAATTGTATTCTATCCAAAAAAAATTTTAAGCAATAGTCACAACTCACATTTTAAGCACTTAAAATATAACTGTATTTCAATTAATAGTCAGAACATATCTTGACATCTTTATCCTTATTTTCATAAAAGAGCCAAGAGTGTTAGAAGGCTTATTTAAAGTGCTCAGAGAGACACTGGTGCTAAGTAGTAGAATCAGAATCAAACCCTTATTGATTTGGCTCAAAAGCAAATGGCTTGATTTTATTCAGTAGAAGTTAGTAAATTTATGCTTCCCAAAAGTTGATCTGAATCTCTGAGCATACTCCATAAGAAATCAATTATTTGGACATTAGGACATTATGCCTCACTAGAACTTAATATTTAGGAATTTAATGTAAAAAAAATTGTGAGTTTTTTTGTACTAGAGAAGTAGCAATTTTACAGAAAAAAAGTCATGCAGAAAATAACAGAGCTCTACTTGCAAATGGATAACCAATTTTACCAACACCATTTGTTGAAAAAACTGTCTCTTCACCATTTGTGGACTTGAAACTTTTGACAAAAAGAATTGACCATAAATGTGAAGGTTTAATTGTGAAATTTAATCGATTTCATTGGTCTTTATGTCTGTCCTATGCTAGGAACATGCTTTTTTTTTTTTATTAAAGATTTTATTTATTTATTCATTTATCCCCCCCTTGCCGCCCGTGCTCACCGGATCAGCCAACCACGCCGCGCGGGCAGGCCCGCCCCCACCAGGCCCCGGGAACCGAACCTGGGGCCTCCCATATGGCAAACAGGAGCCCCACTGACTGAACCACAGCCGCTTCCCGAGGAACATGCTGTTTTGATTACTGTAGCTTTATCATAAGTTTTAAAATCAGGACATGTGTGTCCTCCAGCTTCATTCTTCTGTTTCTAGAAGGATTTGATTTTTTGTGGCCCTTTACGCTCCAACTGAATTTAATTATTGGCCTTTCCATTTCTGCAAAGAAGGCTGTAGCAATTTTGATTGGGAGTGTGTTGACTTTGTACATTGCTTTGGGTAGAATTGATATCTTAATGTATTGCCTTCCAGCCCATGAGCATGGAGTGCCCTCCCATTAAGTTAGGTATGCTTTGATTTCATAAAATAACGTTTTATAGCTTTCCAGGTATAAGTCCTTTGCATCTTTGGTTAAATTTATCCCTAGACATTTGATTCTTTTAATCGAAATGTTAATGAATTTTTTTCTTGATTTTCTCTTCAGATTGTTCATTTCTAGTATATAAAAATGCTACTGATTTTTGCATATTAATCTTGTACCCTGTCACTTTGTTGGAAATGTTTATTAGTTCTATTAACTTTGTTGCAGATTTTTCAAAATTTTCTATCTATAAGATCAGGCCATCTAAAAATAGTGAAATCTTTGCTTCTTCTTGTTCAATTATGATGCCTTTATTTCTTTTTGTTGCCTAACTGGCTAGAATTTCCAGGACAATGTTGAATAACAGTGGCTTTAGTTGGTATCCTTGTCTTATTCCTAATCTTAAAGAGTTAACTTTAAGTCATTAAATATGACGTCAGCTGTGGGGTTTTCTTATATGCCCTTTATTATGTTGAGTAATTTTCTTTCTATTCCTTGTTATATAAATGGTTTATTAAAGAAGTGGTGCTGAATTTTGTCAAACGCCTTTTCTGCATCATTTGAGATGACCATGTAACCATTCTATTAATCTTATGTATTACAGTAATTGATTTACTTATGCTGATCCACCATTACATACCTGGGATAAATTCCACTTGAATATGGTGTATAATTCTTTAAAGTGCTGTTGCACTCAGTTTCTTATCATATTGTCAAAAACTTTTGCCTCCACATTCATAAGTGATATTGGTCTTTAATTTTCTTTTATTGTGCTATCTTTACCTGGCTTTGATATTAGAAATCATATGTTTTCTTTCAGCAGTCTAATATTTCATCCTACTGCTTTCTTGACTCCACAATATCTTATAAGAAATCAGCAGTTAATCTAATTGGAGCTTCCTTGTACATTTCTCTTGCAGCTTTCAGAGCTCTCTGCTTGTCCTTGGAGTTTTTCAGTTTGACTGCTATGTGGCTAGGAGTGGATCTCTTCGTGTTTATCCTCTTGGGTGTATATTGGGATTCAATCATGTGTATTCATGTGTTTCCTTTGTCTTTATTTTGGAGAATTTTTCTGCCCTTAATTCTTTGAATATTCCTTATGTTTCTTTCTTTATTCTCTTAATAGGACTCTTATACTGCATATATTATATGTTTGAAGGTTCCCCACAGAACTAATAATTTCCATTCACTTTTTATCTTTCTTTTTCCTGTCTGCTCCTTAGTCTGAATCCTTTTAATTGTCTTGTCTTCAAATTCACTAATTCTCCTACCAGCTCCAGTTTGCTGTTAAATCCCTCTAGGGAATTTTTCATTTCAGTTATTGTGTTCTACAATTCTAATGTTTCTATTTGGTTACCTTTCAAAATTTCTATCTCTTTACTAAGCTTCTCATATTGTTCATTTGTTCATTCTTCTCTTTCCTATATCCTTTAGTTCTTTCTCCATGTTTTCCTTTATATCTTTCAATATATTTAAGATCTTTTTTTTTAATTCTTTGTCCCGTAGATCCCAGGACTGGGCTTCCTCATTGATGATTTCTTAATTTTTATCTTGTTCCTTTGGATGGACCATCATTTCCTGCTTCTTTATTTGTCCTGTAATCACTTGTTGCACACTGTATGTTTAAATATTTTAACGTTTTTAACTCTGGGATTTAGTCCCTGAGCTGTCTATTCCTTAAATTTGTATTTAGGTAGTGATATGACAGATATTTCCTTGAGTACCATGGAGTTAACAAAAACAATCAAATAAATGCAGAAAACACCTTTAACAGTCTTTGCCAGTTGGTTCTGACTTGACTGGTGTTCTTCTTCAGAGTTTACCCTTATAATCAAGAAGATATCCCTGATGTGAAAGTGAAATGCAGGGTCCTCTCTGTCTTTTCTGAGCCTGTGTTTTATCCTGGTATTGTGATCACCCAGGGACTTAGGGCTTCCCCTGCTTACAAGAATCTAAGTGTCCTCTTTACTCCCTATGAAACAGACTTTTTCCCTCTTCTAGGTCCTCTATTGTATGTCTTAAAACCATTGCCCCAGACCGCTTTGACTTAATTGTTTCTTACACTGATTTATCTGTCAGAAAGCTGCTTCTGCATTCAGGGCAAGTCCTCCATGGGCAAGCCAGAGATAAAAGTCCTTGTTCATTCTTTCCTGTTGCCACTGATATATTGGCACCAACATACACACACCCCAGAATGTGCTGTCAGTCACTGTGCTTCTTCAGGAACAGGAATAGGGACTATAGTTGGAGCAAATATTGGCTCCACACTACATTGGGAAGGGATGAGGAGGGTTCAGCAAAGGGCCATGAGCTTATACCATTTTTAAAACTGTTTTTTTCTTGATTTGGCACTTGCCCAGTTACTGTAATTGTTTAACTCTTTTCCAGAATTTTGAGGAATATGGCTCTGTCAGATTATGTTAGCTGTCCAGAGATTCTGTGGGGAATGGTACCCTAGAGCATCTTATGCTGCCATCTTGGTTAACCAAAAGTCCAAAGTCTGTTTTTTTTTTAAGAAACATATTTCTTTCATAAAAACAATTTCTGCCAGTGACATAGGTTAGAAAGCCACCAAGAACCCCTCAATATTTACTATTCTGAATGTGTTAACAGAATATTTACATGTAAAGATGTACAACTAATATAGAGAAATATGAAAAATTAATGCATCCCTCTGGATTTTATATTTTATAAATCAGTTTTAACAGAAGGTTATATAACGTGTTTGCACATATACTTCTATATTTCCATTTCTGTTATTATAGTTTAAAGACAGTTCTATTACTAAAAAGGAAAGGTTCAACTGACAAACAAAAGAAACTAACTGGAAAATAGAAAAAGAGAAATACATTATTCTATTTTTATTGACATAAAATTTTCTACACTATTTTTATTTAATTTTACTTTCCCCAGGTAAGTCAATACTTTGCAAGAATGACTAAACTTTGGAGATTTTCTCATATGATGTCACATCCTGGAAGAAAGAGATAAAGTGGGGGCAAGCATCAGTGCTGTAATTTTGTACAAGCTTCTAATAATTCTCTGTTAACATGTTTACCACTTGTAGCCATTTGGCAATTTTATGTAATTATGAATTCCAAAAATATAATTGCATCATGCTTGCAAACTGATCTGTTAATCTGGGCATGATTAAGCTATGATTAGGGCTTTGATTGGGTCATGTCAATAGGGCATTGAACACCACCCCTTGGTGGGTGGGGGAATCAAGTATAAAAGGCAAGGCAAAGGACAGAGGGAGCAGTTTTTGAGAAGCAGTTTTGATGTTGGAGAGAAAGCCCCTGGAGAAGAGGAGTGAGCCTTTCGCCTGATAGTCTATAGCTGACCTTGTGGAGGAACCAGAGGAGATAAGCCCGGAGAGAAACACAGCCCCGGGAAGAGAAGAACCCAAGAAGCCTGAATCCTGGCAAATGTCAGCAGCTGTCTTGCTCCAACAAGTGGCAATGGACTTTGGTGAGAGAAGAAACGTAACGCTGTATGGCCTGGTAACTGTGGACTTCTACCCTAAATAAATACCCTTTATAAAGACCAACCCATTTCTGGAATTTTGCATTAGCACCCCTTTGGCTGACTAATATACCACTCCACTGGACTTCTGATAGGTCATTGGTTATTTATTTTTAGATTCAAATAGGAAAAGACCAATAATCTTTTATTTGCTAGATATAATTTAAATAACTTGGTAAGTTATTTAAATTCCATACTAAGCATTCAATAAATGATAACATAAGGTGTTAGGGTATCAATTAATCACTTCTGAGTTCAAATGTAGTTTTTAACCAACTGAATAGCTTTCTACTAGTATTCCAAGAAAGGAAGGAAGATCTTAGGTTACAGAGTGACTGAAAAGAAAAGAAAAAGTAGCACAGTGCTGTGACTAAGAGATCTCCAGAGCCTGGTGGCTTGGGCTCAAAGCCCAGCTCTGCAACACAGGGTTTGGCAACCTTGGGAGCCTCAAGTTAAAATGACATAAGAATCAAAGAGATTTGTATTTGTACAACACTCAGAATAAAACATAGCAGGGAAAATGATCCTACCTACAGGCTATTCCTTATATCAGTGAGGTATTGTTTGCAGATAGCTTAAGAGTTCAATATATAATCAATGTATAATAATTTCTTTCATTTGGGGGAACACACAAATAGGTAAACCATGATTACCTTCACAAATTTGGTGATTATGAGAAAAATAATGGAAGAAAACTACTGAGTGAAACTGGAAAATTTACTACTCGCATTTAAGTTTTAGAAATATTGAAAGTTATTCCATAAATGGGGTAATTTTACTAAAAAGTCAATCTGTTTAAAATAAATAAAGAATTTCTTGTCTGGTTTGACTCTGTAGACAAAATGGAGTTATATTTATATCTATTTGGTGATCTAGTGGTATAGGTCAGTTTGAATGAAGCATCAAGTAGCTTACTTGGAGAGAATTTATTCTAAGAGAAGGAATCAGGAAATCAAATAAAAATTAATAAGTAAACAGTTTGATCCAAAAGAGCACTGGTAGTGTAAGCAGAGTGATTGTACGTAACTCTTGGGATTATCTATGGCCCAACTCTAGGAGAACTTCTGTTTGAGAGGCGGGGAATGAGGGGACTATTAGTTAAAACCAAAAAACAATTTTCAACAAAATCTTTTTAAGTTATCTGGGTACAGGGAGTACCAATCTGTTGATCCTCTAAGGGAGTATAATTCAAAAAGGAGGATAGGCAACATGCTTTCATTTTCTGAATTCTTTGCCTGTTTGTACTCTCAGGAGTTCCCACCCTACTTTGATAGTGCCCTGTGGCGTGTCAGGCAGGTTCTCACATGAATTAAGTTCATGGAAACCCTTGAACGTTGACGGCTGAAATGGCTGGCGCCATGCTGTCATGACACTTTTTACCCCTTAATCTTCGTTTAAAGAACAACCTTGCACACATACACATTCTGTTCTTTATAAGCATGTTATAATCAATGGTCTGATAAACAATGCACAATGCACTCACAATCAAACCATAAAGGATTAAAGAGTAACCTTGAGATTGTTTTAGATATAGATCACTAAATCATATAGAATGGAATAAAAAAGAAACTCAGCAAAGAATAAAGAACACTTGCTTTAGCATCCAAAGGTGTCTGTTTTCTTTCCATGCACCTTTTTCTTGCAGGACAAGACAGAATCCCACTCGTGAATTTCCACAGCGCCCATTGCAAGTGAAACGAGTGTTCACAAGATACATCAATGTTCAGTGGAAAGGTGTGGGAGATGAGGTGGCAACCAATCAGGGGAAATGATCTTTTTACTAATATTAATCACTACTGCAACTGTCAGCGACGAGCGCCAAAGCACACCAATTATGCATCTGACTTAATATGCTAATTTTTGTTTTCTACATTTCTAATCTAATCGACACTGTGCATTTGCCAAACAAATATACAGACTGTGTTCATATTTAGTTTTTCTTGTTGTGGAACGAGATTGGAAATGATATGAAAGAAATAAGTTAGGACAGTCTCAAACTGAAACAAGTATTCATATCTAAAATTAATTTGAATCAGTGACACTTGAAGGTGAATTAATTATCTATGTGTGGCAATGAAAGTTAAAGTGAATAAGGGCTTATAATCCCTGGCAGTATATATCACAACAAATTTCCAGATTTGGGTGAAAAAATTCTTAGTGGTACAGTCTATTGTCCTCAGAAAAGCCTTGGGACCTCCTCTGTTGTCAAGCTACAAGGTAAAGAAATTTGGAATTGAAGCATAGATAATATCTAATAGTCTCTTAGGGAAGACTGCAGTTTACTATATTTAGTCAGGGTCTCTCCATTGTTTTTATTGAACTAATAATTGAAGGCTTCTCCTTTCATAAGTATACCATGTTTTAGTAGTTATTTTTATATTATTTTGCTTGTCAATACTTTTCAGGAATTAATGCATGCTTATAAAAAGAACATTTTAAAATATTTATATTTGACATATTTACAGTATAATATAAACAGCACCAAAAGACTACATTTTAAATTTTGCTCTTTTTAGTTTCTGAAGCATTTTTTGGTTTGTTGTGTCTCAGCAGTTTATGGGCATTTCTCTAAGATTTTCAAAAAATAAATCAAAGGTAAGATGAGCTGTGCACATCATTTATACATAATGGATGATATTTTTTCCTGATATGAAAATTTTCTTGGCCTAGTAATAATTTATTAACTTTATATTCAAAATTTATATTTAAAATTTAGCATGCCACATTCTATCAGGTTTTCTTTCCCCTTCATATTTTCTAATCTTTTAAAAATATTTGACAATAAAAATGCTAATTGATTAGAATATATATGTAGTATATTTGACAAATTGTAATTTGTACATATATGAAGTCATATGTTTTCATGATTGTATTATATATTATAATAAATGCATAGAGACAGAGGGAGCGATCTTTCACTGCACACTATAAGTAGCAGTCATTGGCATGCCGTTTTTCTATAATGTGTCAATAATAACATGCATAATGTTTTTTTCTGGGAATAAAATCAGAAGTACTTTTTAATTTATAAGAAAAATAAATAACTTGTTTCCTGCAATATTCTTATAGTGTTAAAAAATATTCTACAAATAGTGACATAGTGGACAACTAAGATATTTGTTTCATATAGAATTAATAAAGATCAAAATATCACCAATTGTGTAGAATGCCATACTGAACCCATTCCTAAGAAATTTTATATAAATGTCTCTAAAGACATTGAATTGAAACAATTTAAATTTTCTGGTATGCTTGCTTACCTTACCCATATCCCAGGGGAATCTTGAGGCAGCAGTGCAGAATTGTAGACAGTGGGAGAAATCATATTCTGGGACCTCCACTCCAATTGCAACCAGACCATCCCTGCTTCTATCTCTCCATTTATCTATTGTTCTGTTTAAAAACAAATTTATTTTGAAGAAATGGTTCTGTGTCCAAAACGGTTTGAGAATAGTGGCATAACGTCATGCTGTCAGGCTTCCATTTCATTGCCTACATGTTAATACAGGGTAGCAACTGTGGAAAATTTATTATGCAAAATTTATTCAGTAAAGTTTGAGCTAAAAAGCCTAAGTAATTCTCTAGCCCAACCTCTTCCTGTTAAATATGGGAGAACTGAGTCACAAATAAGGAAGTAATTTACCTAAGTTTAATATTGAGTTAGCATAAAATTGCAATTATTAAACTCTTATCATGTGTTATGCCAATATCTTATATTAGGGATACTTTAAATAAATGCTTAATGAAACTGTCATTACACCAACTAGAGTGATTTGGGGGGCCATTGTTCACTCATACCACCTTATTCTTTTTATCAGTGAACACAAGGAGAAAAAGTTCAATCTCAGAATCAAAATAATCAGTACTGAGCAGCTAATTTTTAGTTTGATTTGCTTTCCTTTATAAAGTCAAATGTGTTAGTGATTGCATTTCCTTCTTTAGTCAACTTCTAGGTCTATTATTGGCAAACTTGAGGTACAACCCTAAAAAGGACACAGTATTTCATTTTTTATTCTCTATATGAAGCATACCCTGATATATATATATATATATATATATATATATATATATATATACTCTTTTTGATATTTGTGTGTGTGTTAAGCATTATTTTTAAAATACTTTAATTTTTTCACTCTGATTTAAAATTTGGTAAGCTGTCACAATTAATTTGGAACTGATCTAGACAGTAAGACAGGGACGATATCTCGTAATGGTTTTCATGCAATTGTATCCCTATCTTTGCTTGTGTAGATGTGTTTCTCTAGTTTCTAACATTATCTTGCACAATAAAGACAGTTAATAAATACTGACAGAATGCATAAAGGAATGAAGGCAAAGTACATGGAATATGAATGAATACCATTGTTCTAATAGTTATGACAAAGCAAAGACCAGAACTGATTGTTTCCCAATTCCCAGGTACATGAAGGCAAAAATATCATTCATTCAGTTCTTGTGATGTTTTAGGCTTGTGCTTTGTACATTGTTTAAGCAACAATAAACAATTATTTTATGAGATCAGGTTATCATCCTTAAATTAGAGATGAGGACACTGAAACTCAGACGTGTCCAGCCCAAACTCACATCCCTAGCAAGTTGAAGAGTCAGAATTTCAACATTTAAATCCCATTCCCTTTTTACTATAGTACAAGACATTATGTGCCATAATAAAGTTATGGAGAAAGTTCTACAATGGATTAAAGCACAGGGGGATTACTAATGTTCAATTTATTATGAAATAGCAATTAATTTTCATATTGAAGTTAAGATAGAATTTGGGCTATAGGGAGAGGAGAGAGAGACAAGGAAATATAACCTGGGCAAATGAGCATCCTCTGAGAAGGGATTGGTTCAAGCCATGAAAGATTGACCATAATTAGGTAAAATTGATTAATGATTCTTCTCATATCACTTTCAAGCTAAATATTTAATTGAGTTTTTATGGATTTTCTTGACAATTATGGAGATTTGCTGAAAGTATTTAAAATAAAAAGTGGTAATATAGAAGAAAGGATCTAAATTATGAATACCAGGTTTGAATTCCAGACCTCCCATTTATCCACCTGGAGAAATTACTTACTCTAAATGTACCTCAATTTCCTTCCATAAAAGTTGAGCTGCTAATAGTATCTGATCACAAGATATCTTTATTAAATTATATAATCCTTGAAAATCCCATAGGACAATGCCCTGTAAGCATTATCTACTATTCTTCTGTATGATATCAATTACTTTGAAAAACTTATTTCCTAATATTTTATAAACAATTATTTTATATTTATAAAGGCATTTTCTTCCAAAGATCCTCTCTTAGGAAACCATAAGCAGTTTTCTTACACTTCCCAAAGTCTTGCAATGTGTGGAGTCTGATATCTTTGAATTTTATTCCTCTCTTCCTTTCAGTTTTGAATCTACCAGCTGGGTCATCAAGAATAGTACTGTTCAGTTCTGCCTAACGTGTTGCCCATTATCAATGAAGTGAAGTACTCTTTCTGGTAGGCTCTATCTTTATTCAATCTCCTTTTTTTTTTCTTTTTGTTTTTGCTTGGGGATATAATAAAAGATCAAGAAGCCATCATGAGAATGTATTTCCAGTTCCCTGGGGAAATTTTACAACTCAGAGACTTAAGTATTATCAAAGGCCTTTGAGACAGAAACCAGGAACTGATATATATACTAATGTCTGTGCTTTTGAAATGCTTATGCAATAAAATTTGCAAAAGGCTAGGACCTGTTTTCAGAATCAGCACAATGCTGCTGAGCTTTAAAGGCACAGCAAAGTCATATGCCACCCATTGTTTGGAGAAGTACACATAAAATAATATTTTAATCATCCATTCCTTTACTGAAAATTAATACTTGAATAAACCCAGATATTGCCTGAATTTTGCATCTGTATTCCTTCACAGTCTTAAGCTCCTCTGAATAGCTCATTCATTCATTCATTCATTCATTATAAACAAAGTTCCCAAATGCCTGTTTAGTATGTAGTAAAAGCCAGATATTGTGCTACGTGCAGGGTTATAAATCATCAAAAGAAATTATCCAGGCCTTCAAATTAACTAATCTTAACAGGAAAGAATATAGAAAATTAATGAATAAGTTATTCTGAAGTAAGCATGAGATCATAGGAGTACAAAGAAAAAGTGCTTACCAAATTGGAAACAAAGGAAACTTTTTTTATTAACTGAAATCTTAGAGTTTGCTAATTGCTTCAACATATATAAATGAAAAATTATACCCAAACAGGGACATTACTTACTCCCACCCACCCTCTCAACTGATTGTTATATGTGTCTCAGTCAAAATCTAAACTCTTCTCAGACATTCTTTTTCTTTGGCATCTGCTCCAATGATTATTATTAAACATTCTGTTTTTATATAAAAAAGCCTTATCAAGACTGAGTTTTTTTCAACTGTCCCTTTAGAAGCAGCAAGATTTTAATAAATCCTTGACACAGGCTCTCAAATGGGTACTTACATTTTCTTTTGTTAAGAAGAGTTAAAAGCATGTCACATGGAGAACACAGATTGTGCAAAAGCAAAATGTGTATTTAGTGACTGCTTATGAAGCTTCAAGTAATTTGCTTTAGTGGATCAATAAGGGTGAGTTGTGAATTTAGAAAAGTAAAATTTACCAGTTCACAGAAAGCTTTATTTGCCAAAAAAAGGAGTGTCAAATTTTCCTGAACATTTTTGAAGAGCTTTTAAATAATTTTAAGATGTAGTCGAATACTATCACTTTTATCACCCATATTAAAATATTGTCATGACACTTAAAAAATTAATAATATTTCTTTGCTGGCATCTAATACCCAAATCATAATTAAAAGTACCTGATAGTTTTAATAATGGTTTTCTATAGTTAGTTTGTTTAAATCAGTACCCATGTAAGATAAACAAGTTAAATTTGGTTGTTAATACAAGTTTTACCTCTTGATTTGGAATGGCGTCCTCTTTGTTGTTTTTACTTTTTTACTTTCTCCTATTGATTTATTGCAAAAGTTAAGTCTATTGTCTTTTAGAATGTCACATATTTTATGTTTTCTTCTTTTTTCTGATGTCATTTAACTTATTTCTTTACCCTTTGCATTCCATATTAATAGAAGTTAAACTGCGAGACTTTAATAAATTAATATCCAAGTTTTCAAAGAATAACACAGAGACATTTAGTTAAATCAAAAGTGCAGCTGAATTTATTCATACACAAGGCAAATGGATCACTTACATAACAGTAATTGAACAAGTGGGCATCACTATCCCAAAATCCTCAAGATTGAGGAATGAACAAACATAAGGCGGCAATGCAACTATGGACTTAAGTAGACTTATAATTATTCTAGTACTGAAAGAACTTCTATCACTGAATAAAGGCAATGGCTACCAATGGTTCTGAGGGGAGGGAGTGGGAAAAAGAGGTGTAACATGGGGTACTTTGGGACATTGGAATTATCCTGAATGACATTGCAATGACAGATACAGACCATTATACATTTTGTCAAAAACTTGTGTGGTGCAAAGTGTAAACTATAATGTAAACTATAGACCATATTTAGTAGCAGTGCTTCAATGTGTGGTCATCAATTTTAACAAATATATTACACTAATGACAGATGTTGTTAATGTGGGAAAATATGGGAAGGGTATGTGGGAAACCCCTATATTTTTTACGTAACATTTATGTAATCTAAAAAAATTTTTTTAAATTATTAAAAAAAAAAAAAAAAACAGTCTGTGGTACAATGAGATGTGCTCTGTTTTGGTTTGTTTTGTGTTTGTTTTTGTTTGTCTCTCTGGGAAAATTGATTGGCTGGAAATCATTAAGAAGAGCAGTCTTCTCTAAAGCAGATTGACATGGTTATAAAGGAAAGCAATATGAATTATATGTGGGTGTTTCTAAAAAATTTGTGATATCAGCTGCAAAATGTGCATATTCTGTTCATATCTGGGTACTGGCTGCTTGTGTCTCTCTGTTGGCACCTACACTAGTTAAGCCATAATAGCACCATTTGCCTCATTCTAACTTGTAATCTTCCAGTCTTCCCTTTGGGTCAAACCCAGCTCCCAAAGGAGGTGAATTAACCATTAGTGCTTTTGTCTCCTATTTGATGAGTCATCTGCTAATGACAGCTCAGAATAATTGCTGGAGATTAATATTTAAGCACCTGGATATCAGGCACAGAGGAAAGCAAGAATTATGTATACAATCACAAATATCTTAAGTAACATTTGCATATTGTTTTTTATCCAGTTAAGATAATTAATCCCATTGATCAGTGTGGCCAAACTTAAATAACTAATAAGCCTTTTTAATTAATTAAATACTTAAACATGACACTTTCTGTGAAGTGTTTACCCAGTTTATTTATTGTACACGCTCAGGTGTTGGCTGGCCAATATTTATGGGCAATTTTATCACGTAGGACTTCTAGCTAAAGAATTTATGCATTTCCATTGGAAATTTAAAGCTTGAATTGTTTTATTTGATAATTGTACAATAGTCAGAAATAAATTGTAAATCATATGTTTTAGTCTAGATTAGAAGTCTTCATATAAACTATGGGAAAATGAACCTGTTAGACTTTCCATAATATGTGAGCAACTGAGAGATTTGTTTGAATTTTTGGAAAGGCAAGATGACCATGTAATATTATGCTATGTTCTTATGAGATAAGCATTTTAGGATCATCTGATCAAACATGGAAAAAAGTCCCAGGGTGCATAAATTGGAAACAAACAAACAAACAAAAAATTGTTCCAAATTGCTATCTAGATTTGTTAGTAGCATTGTGGAAGACAAACACACTGGGTGGAGTTAAGGTAATGGTTCTATCCTGCTTTATAAGAGAATAATTTGATCATAGCTTGTATTATTAGCCCTATGTCCCATCTCTAATGTCCCTAAGCTCCTTTGAGGTTCTAGAAAGATTAGTTCTGGAATTTAATTTTTGGTGGATTAGGGCTCTCTTAATTACTGCTAGAGGGGTCAACAGTCAGAATACATGAGCGCTATTGCAATTGTTTGAGAATGGTGAAACAGAGATGTCAAAAAGTTTAAGGGGGGAGAGGGGCCAAGATGGCTTTAGTGTAGGAGGGCACACACTGCAAGCTCCCAGAGCAAGGCAGATTGTGGACAGGGTCCTGCCCGGGGGTCTGTGCTGTGAGCGCGTGGAATGAGAAGCTTGGGACATCTATCTGCGCGGATCAACGACTTGGACGGAACGGTAGAGATTCATAAGTTTTAAGCCTGATGTTGATGGCTGGCACAGACAGCTGAGCCCCGTGGTTAGGGAAAAAAATAAAAATAAAAGGGTCACTTGGAGCCGCAAGCAGGGCTCAGCAACCGGGAATCAGGGCCTAGTGGGAGGGGGCACTCTCTGAGGGGGGGGGTCTGGTAAAGGGGAGAGAGAGTTTTATTTTCTGGGGATTTGGCTGCCTGGAGCCCCTTGGACCTTGGGTGAACAGAACAGCTGGAGCGAATCAGCACCTGGTGGAAGGGAAGGGTGATTCTGTTTGGGGAGGGAGTTGATTTGCTTAGCTGCCCAGGGATAAGCCCCGGGCTGCCACAGAGCCAGGAAGAGGGGACACCCTCCAAAAGAGGGAGGGTTCTGTTGGAGGACAGGGAAGGGAATTTTTTTTTTTTCTGCCATCGATCTGGGTGCCTGGACCGCCCCATAGCTTTGGGGAGCAGATAAGCGGACTTGAAGCAGCATCAGGCTGAGAGGAGAGGGGAATCTGCTGAGTCAACTTGATATACACAGCAACCCAGAGACGCTGGGGCTCGGCTCCAGAAGGGGCTGAGTCAGCCGTCTTTAGCATTCTGAACTGACTAACATCAGAGCTACAGCTACCCCGGGGAGTCCAGGAAGTAGGACATGCTTGATTAATTTCCATGGGGTCCCCTCCGTAAGGGGGTTGGTCTAGAGGAGGAATTATTTTGGGTCCTGTATTTCACAAAAAAAAAAAAAAAAAAAAAAGTGAGAAAGTCACTTCAATAAATGAAAAATAATTTCTTTTTAGGACCTGCATATAGAACCCTGTGGGGAAATTGATTGATAAACACAAGGAGGCAGAGAGGATCCACGTGGACCCTAGGGGAATCATTGACCCTCCTTAGCTCTGTTTGACTGCTTGCCTATGTGGTTCTTTGGTTTTTCTCTTTATTTCTTGTCTCTTGCCTTTCTTTCCTCTTTTCTCCCCCGTTTCTTTTTTCTTTCATTTTTTAAAATTAGGTGCTGCTAGCTTGTTGTTTCTTTGCTGTGCTTCTTCTTCAGTAATTTCCCACTCTCTGTCTATATTGATTTTGTATTCCAAACTATCGCTTATCCTTCCTTCATCTTTCTGCCTTTTGTGTTTCTGCTTTCTGTTGTGGCTCTTAGAAACAACGTCTTTTCATATGCCCACAACTTAAAGGTGTCAATTTCTATTCCATCTATTTTGTTTTCTTCTTCTTTTTTTTTATTAGTATTAACTCTTTCCTTTCAGCCTTTCTTTACTATTTCTCTCCCTCCTCATAATTCTAGCCTTCTAAATCACTATATATATATTCCTCTATTTGTTTTCCCAGTCCACTGTAGGAACTCCACTTTTTTTCCTATTACTCTACACTGCCTACATGAGATAAATATTCATCTCATTAAGTCTCATTTGGCCCCTCTTCTAACTTTTATCAACATTACTATTATCCTTCTGACTTCCTTACATCTTTTGATTCCTCTGGCCCTAATCTATTGCCTTCAAGGGAACATAGAAAGAAGCAAGGACATAAAAGAAGAAGAAAAAGTGTCAAAGAGAAAACTTAATACACATGCAGAAACACCAGCTAAATAAAACTCTAGAGCATAGAGAAAATCTAATCAACTGAACAAACCCATCAAGATAATATGATGACCAGAGGGCAACAAAAAAATACAAAGGAATCTGAGAAACAGGAAAACATGGACCAGTCCAATGAACAAATTAAAAACCAGGAAGTGATGCAGAACATTGAACAACTAATCAAAGCTATCCAAACAAATATCTTGGACCAACTTAAAGAGGTAAAGGAAGAGATTAAGGATATAAAGAAGACACTGGGAGAACATACTGAAGAAATTGCAAACATGCGTAAAAAGATAATGGATATGATATTGAACAATGGCACAATCCAAGAAATCAAAAAGACCCTGGATTCACATAACAACAGATTTGAACAGGCAGAGGAAAGAATTAGTGATATTGAAGACAATACAGCTGAAATCATAGAGATAGTAGAAAAGATAGATAAAAAGATAGAAAAAATTCAGCATGGACTCAGGGAATTAACTGATAACACAAAACGCACAAACATAAGCATTATGGGCATCACAGAAGGAGAAGAGAAGGGAAAGGGAACAGAAGGAGTGTTGAAGGAAATAATGGCTGAGAACTTCCCAACCCTATTGAGAGAGATGGATGTGAAGATCCAGGAAGCACAGTGCACCCCAAATAGTATAAATCCCAACAGGCCAACTCCAAGACATATACTTGTCAAAATGTCCAATGCTCAAGACAAAGAGAAAATACTCAAGGCAGCAAGAGAAAAGAGAACCATCACATACAAGGGAAGCCCAATACGATTAAGTGCTAATTTCTCAGCTGAAACCATGGAAGCAAGAAGACAGTGGTATGATATAGTGAAAATAATGAAAGAAAAAAACTTCCAGCCACGAATTCTCTATCCAGCAAAACTGGCATTCAAAAATGATGGAGAGTTCAAAATATTTACAGAAAAACAGAAATTAAGAGAGTATGTCAATAAGAAACCAGCACTTCAAGAAATACTAAAGGAATCTCTACAAATTGAAAGGAAAAAACAAGGGAGAGAGAATTGGAGGAGAGTTTAAAAACAACTGAAAGGACAAAAAGAGAAACAAAACAACATATGACATATATTAACCCAAAGAAAAAATGACTGAAGTAAGAAATTCATTATGAGTAATAACACTGAATGTTAGTGGATTAAATTCACCAATCAAGAGACACAGATTGGCACAGTGGATAAGAAAATATGATCCATCTATATGCCGTCTACAAGAAACCCACCTTTGACCCAGGGATTCAAGGAGGCTGAAAGTGAATGGCTGGAAAACCATTATATAAGCTAACAATAGCCAAAAAAGGGCAGGAGTAGCTATTCTAATATCAGACAAAATAGACTTTAAATGCAAAACTATTGTAAGAGACAAAGATGGATACTACATATTAGTAAAAGGAGTAATCTCTCAAGAAGAGAGAACAATCATCAACATTTACGCACCTAATTGGGGTGCCTCAAAATACATTAGGCAAACTCTGGAAAAACTAATAGGAGAAATAAATGCCTCTACAATTATAGCAGGGAACATCAACACACCATTATCATCATTAGACAGAACATCTAGATGGAGAATCAATAAAGAAACAAAGGCACTCAACAATACTTTGGAAAACCTGGACTAGTACAGGTGTAGTACAGAGCACTACACCCAAATACAGAAGGATTCACACTCTTCTCGAGTGCACATGAAACATACTCCAAAATAGATCACATGCTAGGCCACAGAACAACTCTCAATGAATTCAGAAAGATTGAGATTATATAAAGTAATTTCTCTGACCACAACGGAATGAAATTGGAAATCACTAAGGGCCAGAGAAACAGGTTACGCACAAGGATATGGAAGTTAAACAACACATTCTTAGACAAACAGTGGGTCAAAGAGGAAATCTCAAAAGAAATCAGTAACTACCTTGAAACTAATGAAAATGACAACACAACATATCAAAACCTATGGGATGCAGCGAAAGCAGTCCTGAGAGGGAAGTTCATAGCCATAAATTCATACATTAAAAAAGAAGAAAGAGCTAAAATTGAAGACCTAACTGCACACTTGGAGGAACTGGAAAAACAACAATAAACTAAACCCAAAGGAAGTAGAAAGAAGGAAATAACAAAGATTAGAGCAGAACTAATTGAAATAGAGAATAAGAAAGCACAGGAAACAATAAACAAAACCAAAAGTTGGTTCTTCGAGAATATCAATAAAATTGACAAATTCTTAGCCAGACTAACAAAGAAAAAGAGAGAACAGATGCAAATACATAAAATAAGGAATGAGCAAGGGGATATCACTTCTGACCCCACAAAAATAAAGAGTATCATAAGAGGATACTTTGAAAAATTATATGCCAACAAGAATGATAATTTAGAGGAAATGGACAAGTTTCTAGAAACTCACAAACAGCCTACATTGATGAAAGAAGAAATAGATGAACTCAACAGTCCAATTACAAGTAAAGAGATAGACTCATTCATCAAAAATCTCCCAACTAAGAAGAGCCCAGGACCAGATGGCTTCACAGCTGAATTCTACCAAACATTCCAGAAAGAGCTAACACCAATTCTACTTAAGCTCTTCCAAAAAATAGAAGTAGAAGGAATATTGCCTAACTCATTCTATGATGCCAACATTACCCTAATACCAAAACCAAATAAAGATACCACAAGAAAGGAAAATTACAGACCAATTTCTCTAATGAACCTAGATGCTAAAATCCTCAACAAAATACTTGCTAATCTCATTCAACAACATATCAAAAGGATTATACACCATGACCAAATGGGTTTCACCTGGGGAATGCAAGGATGTTTCAATATAAGATAATCAATCAATGTAATACACCACATAAACAGATTGAAAGAAAAAAATCACATGACATCTCTATAGATGCAGAAAAAGCATTTGACAAAATACAGCACTCTTTCCTCATAAAAACACTACAAAAGATAGGAATAGAAGGAAACTTTCTGAACATAATCAAGGGTATATATGAAAAACCCAAAGCTAACATCATTTTCAATGGTGAAATCCTAAAAGCCTTCCCTCTGAGATTTGGAACAAGAAAAGGAGGCCCACTATCACCACTCCTATTTAACATTGTCTTAGAAGTACTTGTGTGAGCACTGAGACAAGAAAAGGACATAAAAGGCATCCAGATTGGAAAAGAAGAAGTAAAAATTTCATTATTTGCAGATGACATGATCCTATACATAGAAAGCCCAGAGAAATCAACAAAAAAGCTTCTAGAACTTATAAAGGAGTTCAGTAATGTTGTAGGCTATAAGATCAATGCTCAAAAATCAGTAGTATTTCTATACATAATAATGAGCAAACTGAGGAGGAAATCAGGAAAAAAAATACCATTTACAATGGTAACTAAAAGAATCAAATACCTGGGAATAAAGTTAACTAAAGAGGTAAAGGACTTATATACAGAAAACTACACAAAACTGTTAAAGGAAATCAAAGAAGACTTAAATAAATGGAAAAATATTCCCTGTTCATGGATAGGAAGACTAAACATCATCAAGATATCTATCCTAACCAAACTAATCTACAGATTTAATGCAATCCCAATAAAAGTCAACACTGTATTTTTTAAAGAACTGTAAAAACTAACCATAAAATATATTTGAAGAGGCAAGAGGCCCCGAATTGCCAAAGACATATTGAAAAAGAAAAATGAAGTTGGAGATAGCACACTACCTGACTTTAAAACATACTACAAAGCTACAGTGACCAAAACTGCGTGGTATTGGCACAAGGATAGACCTACTGATCAATGTAACCTAATTGAGAGTTCTGATATAGATCCTCGCATATACAGTTATCTGATATTTGACAAGGCCACAAAGCCCACTCAGTTGGGAGAGAATGGCCTCTTTAACAAGTGGTGTTTGGAGAACTGGATATCCATATCCAAAAGAATGAGAGAATACCATCTCACACTTTACACAAAAATCAACTCAAGATGGATCAAAGATCTAAATATAAGAGCCAAAACCATAAAGACCTTGGAAGATAATGTAGGGAAGCATCTACAGAACCTTGTAATAGGATATGGTTTTATGAACTTCATAGCCAAAGCATGAGCAGCAAGAGAAAAAATAGACAAATGGGATCTCATCAAAATTAAAAACTTCTGCACCTCAAAGGAAGTTATTAAGAAATTAAAAAGGCAGCCTACCCAATGGGAGAAAATATTTGGCAACCATATATCTGATAGGAGCCTAATATCCTGCATATATAAAGAAATCCTACACCTTGAAAATAAAAAGACAAAGAACCCATTTAAAAAATGGGCAAGTGACCTGAAAAGACACTTCTCCAAGGATGAAATACAACTGGTTAAAAAGCACATGAAAAAATGCTCAACATCGCTTTCTATCAGGGAAATGCAAATCAAAACTACAATGAGATACCATCTTACACCCATCAGAATGGCAGCTATTAAAAAAACAGCAGACAATAAATGTTGGAGAGGATGTGGAGGAATAGGAAGCCTCATCCACTGCTGGTGGGACTGGGGTATGGTCCAGCCACTGTGGAGGACAGTTTGGCAGTTCCTCAGAAAACTAACAATAGATCTTTTGTATGATCCAGCAATTCCACTGTTGGGTGTATACCCAGAAGAAGTGAAAGAAAAGATACAAACAGATATATGCACACCAATGTTCATAGTGGCATTGTTTACCATTGGCAAAAGCTGGAATCAGCCCCGGTGCCCATCAACAGATGAATGGATAAGCAAAATGTGGTACATACATACAATGGAATATTACTCAGCTGTAAGAAGGAATAAAGTGCTAACACATGGAATAACGTGGATGAATCTTGAAGACCTTATGTTGAGTGAAGCAAGGTAGGCACTGAAGGATGAACAGTATATGACCTCACTGATTAGAACTGAGGAAAGTGAGCAGTCTCTGAGAACCATTGTCTGAAAGATAGGTTAACAAGGGAGAGAAAGAGAAGAGCAGGCTTTGAGCCATCACCCATATGGACATAATCTATGGTAAAGTGATAGAATATAGTTGCATATTGAAGGATAGGACAGATGGGTAGTGATATTACTGGGTTTGGTGGTGCAGCATTGACAGGTGGGTAGATTAGGAAGGGCAGGTTCAAATACCCAAGGCATGTAACTATGAATCGACATTCCATGAGTCAAGACAGGGGAGTGTCATATGCCCCAGTGGGGTGGGGAGGAAGGAACAGTTAAGATCTAATGGCGTATTTAGTGGTCATGGGAAAGGTATTTCATTACCTTACAGTAATGGACACAAGACATGGTAAATATTATCAAAACTTATTAAACTGTATCATCTAAATTGTTAACTACACTGTAAATCATTGACAATGTTTAGTTGCTATGTTTTGCTATCTGTATAACAGTAATAACAATGCTAACATCCAAAAATAAAAAAAAAGGTTTTAATATCCGGTGGGGAAGCGGGGGCAGGTTTGGTATCTGGGAGTCTCTGGTATTCCGTGTGTGACTTTGCTGTGATCTAAAACTTCTTTGAAAATTAAATGAAAATTTGGGAGACACTGGGGCTTGAGAGGGGGAAGGTGACATGGCACACCGGACATCCAATAACACAGTGATAAAAGGGAAAAAAGAATAATTTTTTTAAAAGGCATTTCTTTTGCTTTTTTTTTCCATTTTTTTTTTAATGTCCCAATCTGCTAATTATATTTTGTTTTGTTTTTTGTTTGTTTGTTTGTGTTTTTTTTTTTCTGTGTTTCCTTATGTTTGGCTCTTGTATGTAAGCTTATCATTGTTGTTTCTTTTTCCTATTAAGTGTATTTGATTATTATATGGGCTACATGTTCATGGAAGATTTATATCACAAAATGGTTACAATGGGTGCTGCAGGGGATGATTGGTGGGGAGTGTCTGGGAGGGGGGATTCATGGGAATAAATTCATCTGAATATACCTGAAAGATTACAAAATTGTTCAAATGATCAAAGGATGGGGCATGGTCACGGTGGGTGGACAATCACTCAATAACCGAGGGAATCTGAATTCCTAGCCTGGAGAGCTCTGCCACATTCTCCAAGGGAGCAGCAACAGTCCTCTGAATGCAGGGACAGTGTCTGTCAAAAAAGGATGGCCCACTGATGAGTTCTTGTTATTGATGACTACCCTTATGAGTCTTTGCTCTTGTAACCTAAATTAGCTTACTGTTATGGGGTGCCTAAGGGTTGCTACCTGACAGTCTCCTTGTTGCTCAAATGTGGCCTCTCTCTAAGCCAAACTCAGCATATGAATGCATTACGTTCCCCCCAATGTGGGACATGACTCCCGGGGATAAGCCTCCCTGGCAACGAGGGATTAATACCAAGTGCCAACTGGCAACACAACTGGAAAAAGACCTTGAATAAAAGGGGGAAAAGGTAAAGACAAATGAGTTCAAGTGGCTAAGAGACTTCAAAGAGAGTCGGGAGGTCATCCCAGAGGTAACGCTTACGCACACCTCAGTAGGCTCTCATAGAACATCAAAGTGCATATCACCCTACACAGAGGGGCTCCTGAGGGCTCTGGAGACACCCAGGTCCTATATAAGGGGGGATAGCCCCAGAGACTGATGCCTTATCAGTGAGCTCTATTTTGGAATCTGTGCTCCTGAGAGTGACAGAATTGGACTCAAATAAGTCCTCCCTGCACATGGTTCATCAGTCCCTTCTATTCACACCTATATGTGATGCTGGAGTTTTTAGGTATACTTCCGGAGACTGGAGCCTCTGGCCTACCTATGTGCCAGGTATGTGTGGAATCTTGGTGGAGCTGCAACTCCTACCCTACAGCTCAATGGACTCATACAAGTCACCTGGCAAGGAGACGGCAATGGGTAACGGCCATCCCAGGGAATGGAGAGGGCCTACATCTGCAGGCAGGATCATACCACCCATCATATCTATGGGATATAAGCCCTCTCTCACTTGAAGATGGAGTGGACATCACCATCCCAGTCCTCTCAGGATTGGGGGAAGAACTGTGGACTAGAGTGGACTTGATGGTATTCTGTTGTACACATATAGTGATTCTAGCAATGGAAGAAATTATAACAGTGAGGTGGAGCCAGTGGCCACTGGACACTTTCAGGGCAGGGAGGGGATGTGCAGTTGAAATACAGGGGATTTTTCGGAACTTGGAGGTTGTCCTTAGTGTCGTTGTGGCAAGGGATATGGCCATTTTAAATCAGCACACACCATTCAGAACTGTGTGGGAGAGAGTGTGGTCTATGATGTGAACTGTGGTCTAAGGTTGATGGCAAGGCCCCAGGATGTGTAGGTCCATTGAGGGTGATGGGCCACACTTGTGGGAGATGTTTGTGTGGGATGTGGTGGGAGGTGGGGAATATGGGAATCCCTGTAGTTTCCGTGTAATATTTAGGTAATCTAAGCACCTTTTTAAATATATATATATATAACATTTTTGTAAGCAAATGCACATATATGCATATGTATTTATATATCATTTTACAAATATTGGTATTGTGAAAAATTTGATTTTTACCCACAATAAAAAATAAATAAATTAAAAAAAAAAAAAAAAACAATTGTAGAAGTTGAAGACATGAAAAAAAAAATTTAAGGGAAATGAGTAGAGACAGAAAAAGAATTATGGTATTAATTTTTACAGTCTACAGTCTAGATATAATAAAGAGAAGTGACTTTTAGTTTACCTAGCAAGGACTAAAGTAACAAGAGGAGACAAACAAAAAAATGTAAGTACCTTGACACAATCAACCAAAAATCTTGAGAGGAAGCTGTCTGCAACCTATTGTCACTTTCTTGATCCATAAATCCTTGGAATGACTGTCTACTTCTGGAAATCTGTTTTGGGAAGTATTGTAATGAGTTTCAGGTTAAAACTTCAGTGTGAATGTATTGCCAAGTTCTAAATTTTTTCACAGTCTAGCATGAATCATTTGACATATGCTCTGAATATAAGAACAGGATGGACAGTTAAAATAACTTAAATAGTCCTTTTCAGCATATTTCTAAGGCTAACTTTGCTGGTGCCTTTTTCAATATATATCTAAAGATGTTTGGTGAATCTCTTTTGGAAAGACCTCTTTTGTATATGTGCATATGTAATATGTCATTGGTTTTGGTAAGAATATAACAAGGTAGATTCTAACAGTGGAGGAGTCAGTCCAAGCCTCATGGGGCTTCTTTTATTGATATTATATATTCAGATTTTTTTTCCTTTTTTCTTTATTGTTTAAGAGCTTTAGATTTGATAAATGTCGCCTGTTTAAAATATAGGGGATCCCCATATATCCCACCCCCGACCCTCCCACACGTTCCCCTATTAATAGCATCTTTCATTAGTGTGGTATATTTGTTACAATTGATAAACAGATATTGAAGCATTGCTATTAACCATAGTCTATAGTTTACCTTGTAGTTTACACTTTGCGCTGCACAGTTTTATAGGTTTTGACAAAATCTATAATGGCTTGTATTCGTCACTGGATTATCATACAGAACAATTCCAGTGTCCCAAAAATGTCGATGTTATACCTATTCTTCCCTCTTACTCCTCTCAGAACCTCTGATGATCACTATCTTTATACTAATGTTATGAGTTCTTCCATTACTACAATTATGTAATTAGAATTTAAAGTGGATAGATATATTATCATTAAAACTAGGAATAGAACTCTAGGTTAAGATTAAACTTTACTGTAAATTTAGACAGTTTTGATTTTAAAATATATTAGTTTATTTAACTTTGAATAATTGAACTTTTAAGTTTAATTTTAATGGCAAAACATTGCATAATTCCTTATTTTACCTAAAATATGAGTTTCTTTCATACCAGAGCATATTGAAATTAACTCCCATGCAGGCAAACCAAAATTGATAAGCCTTTTTTGCAAGTTCCAGATAAGGAAAATTACCAATCTAACCAAGAAATTTGCAAACTATTACAAAATGTATTGAAAGTATTGATATTCGGACAACTGTTTAAAATCCATTTATTAATTTAAATGATATCTGGGTGATTGCTCTAAATCTAACCATGCTTTGTAGTTGTTATTTTTTTTTAATATGTGTGTGATTTATAATTATAGATAAGGTAAGGATTGGTCATTCATTGAGTATGTTGGATTAAATTTACCTGATTTATTTAATGTTTATTTTAAAGTTTGAATTAACTTGATTAACTTGACATTGTAGGAGCTTTATGTAACAAAAGCTCTAGAAGTCTCGATTTTAATGATATCAAGCAGCCATCTTGGACAAGACAAAGTCAATGGCAGTTGACAAAACAGTTCTCAGAAAACCAGTAGTTTCACTCTTCTGGAGAGGCGGAATGTTGTATTTTAATAAGTTCTTCTGTAATCATAAATTCAGATTGAGCAATTATCTTTAAAATCTCAATAGTGTCTTTAAGTGCTTGTTTTGCATAGTAGTTATTTAGGGATTTATATTTACCTTTTTGTTATGGTTTAATTTTAATAAAGTCAGGTGTATAGAATGACAAATTTTCATTTAGCAATATTTTTCATGTGCTGTGCCCCTCAAACTAGAATGTGCATATAAATCAATTGCATTACAATTCAATCTCCTAGATTGCACTGCCAGAAATCCTGATTAGGTAGTTCTGAGGAGACACCTGGAAATGTGCAATTTTACCAAATAAATAATACCTAGCTTTCTCATTTATCAGAAGGATTAGGATGAATGGATTATACAATATTTTCTTTCACTTGTAGATCATTAATAAATAGCTTGCATTTTTCAAGAACTACGCAAATTTTTCTACTTAAACAGTTTCTGAAAATGTCTCAGTTGAAACAAAATAATGTAGGCATTAAAGAGCTTACGATTTAGGCCTAGATCCAACCATGACTACAAGCTTTGCCACTTACTACTTGTTTGATGTTTGACAAGGTACTGAATTTTCCTGGATACAGTTCTTCACCTGAAATGGTTATAAAATTTCTACTCAGGGACTTAAATACAGCAGTTCCTTTTCTTGAAACTCATTTTTTAAAAAATGCAAAACACCTGCTGTGGCAGTTTGGTATTATTTATGAATTCCAAAAATAGATATTGGATTGTATTTGTAAACTTATCTGATCCTCTGGACATATTAGATTGTATTATCTTCAGAGGTTTCACTTTTACTTGGTTAAATTATGATTAGGGCTTTGATTGGGCCATGTCAGTAGTCCCCAGCCACCAAGGGAAAATGACAAGGCAGAGGAGTTAGTTGGAGTTTTGGATACTAGGACCCCAGGAAGCAAACACACAGAAGAAGAACACTGAGGAATAGAGACAGCTCCATAGACTCTGCAGAGTCCCTGGGAAGAGAAAGAGCCTGATAGTCTACAGCTGACCTTGTGGAGAGAACAGAGCAGCTGAGCCCGGGGAGGAACAAGCCCCAGGAGAGAGACGAGACTTATGCCAGCCTACACCTGATATTGGAAGAAGCTGGCACCATGGAGCCTTAAGAGGAAGAGGGAGGTTGAACATTTGCAGACATCATCAGTCATCTTGCTCCAACACGTGGCAACAGACTTTGGTGAGGGAAATAACTTACGCTTTGTGGCCTGGTAACAGTAAGCTTCTACCCCAATTAAATGCCCTTTATAAAACCCAACAGATTTCTGGTATTTTGCATCAGCACCCCTTTGGCTGATTAATACACCCATTGTCATACTTTTATAGACACTAAAAAAAAAATTTTGGGTTTTTTTTTTTTTTTTTTTTTTTAATTTTGTTTCATATGAACTGGACTTATCTTTTAGAGAAATTCAAATCTAAGAAGTGAAACATTTTTGGTTTTAATGGCAGCCTTATAGTGTTAATCTATTTTATTGCAAATTTATGTATAAAAATGAACTTGAAAACATTTACTGGTTTGCAACAATTATGTCTCCATGAATAACTGAAAGTCTTGAAAGATGTAAAATTTAAAGAGATCCGTTTGAGATCTGTTTGAGATTTTGGAAAGCTCTCAAGACAGTAAGGATTTGAGAAACCATGGATCACTGAGAAGAAAGAATTTCAGAGATATGAGCTCTATAAATGGTACCTCTTTTTACTTGAAGACATTTGTCAATTGAGAGAATAAGAAAATAAGCCAAATGTCTGGCAGTTACATGGACTGGGAGAAAATAAAATGGACATCAAGTCATGCAAGATTGACACACTCTTGTGAGTACTTTATGCTTTCACTGGAGATTTCAATAAGGCTACCTACCAAAAGAGTTAAATGAACATACTCTAACCTCACAAAGTCTGAAATCCAGTGTCACATTAGTACATCCTCATCTGATTAAAGTGATATATCCTTTTCTTAATTTCTTTCAGAGATTTTCTGCATAGAAAGAAAAAATAATTTTGAGCTTCAAAGTATTACTAGAATTTTTAATACAAAAATTTACTTCACTCAAATAACCAAGTATACAAAAAGATAAAATGAGACAACAGTAACAGAAGCAGGGGGATCCATATATTGGAGATATCAGAAGAAGACTCTATAAACAAATACAGTTAATATGGTGAAGAAATTGAGAGACAAGATGAAGAATTGCAGCAGAGAACTAGTATAAAAGGATCTGATGATATTACAAAAGTTAAAACAATCTGAAATTAAGTAATCAGTGAATTTTTTAATAGCTGATGAGATAGTTGACAAGTATGTTAGTGAACTTGAACAAAATTAGAAGATATTATGCAAACTTAAGTTCACCAGTAACTGAATCTCAAAATAGTTAAAGCAAAAAAAATTTCAAAAAATAATGAAAATCGACATTCATACAAGGATATTTTAACACATCTTCCTTAGAAAAATAATAGAAAATCACAAAACGGATATAGAAATTAAGAAAAAACAATTCATTTTAAATTATATATATATAACTTTACTGTTACCCAAACTGCCAAATTCACCTTTTTTTCATGCTCACTTGGAACATTTACCAAAATTAACCGTATTCTGGGTAACAAGACATATATCAATAAATTTCAAAGTATTATAAATATAAGAGTTGAGAGTACAGCCTCTTATCACAATAAAATTAAGCTAGAAATAAATTCTTAAAAATTTAACGAGGAAAGAAATTTCTGTATGTTTTGAAATTAAGAAATATGCATCAAAAATCACATTGGTGAAAGGAAAAAATAAGAATGACAAAATATTTTCAATGTAAGTTTAATAAAATGCAACATATCAAAACCTATGTGATGAAGCTAAATCTGCAATTTAAAAAAAACCACCCAAATATCCATGAATGCATAGAAAATAAAATGTCTGAAAATTAGTGACCTAAGGAACGATCTCAAAAATTGGAAAAATAACAGAAAATTAAATACAGTGAAAGTAGAAGGAAGAATATAATAAATATAAGAAAATTAATATATTAGGAAATAAATATGCATAGAAAGTAATAACAAAGGTTGAAATGGATTTGCTTGATAAAGTAATATAATTGATAAATCCCTTATAAAGCTGATTTAAAAAAAATTAAAGACAAATGTTGCAAATTTTAGGAATGAAAATGAGATGTTACTTCAGACCTTACAAACTTTAAAAATATAATAGTACAAAAAATATATTGCAGAAAGTCTTTAGATAATATCAAAACATTTATAAAAAATGGAATGGGAAACAGTTGCACACATTATAAAGAAAATGTTAGCAAATCCAGTTCAACTATATATATATATATGCAAGACTGGATTCATATTTGAAAATGTTTAAGATTTTAAAAATATATCAATCATATGAATATTTCAGTAGATTCAAGAAATCATAAAATTCAACATATGATGAATATATTATAAACTAGTTTGAGAAACCTATTGACATCAAAGTGGAGACTTTGAGTTGACAGGAAAGAAATCATATGGAGAAATATAATTTGTGTAGTCATCACCTGTATAAGGTGACTTTTGAGAGGGAGGAAACAAAGAAGGGTATCAAGACACAGAGCAGGATCTGATTCCTGGTTCTATCCAGCCTAGCTGTGAAACTATGAGTATTTTATTTACATTTGTTGATTACCTATACCACAGGGTTGTTTCAAAGATTAAAGGAGACAAAGATGTAGGTCAAATTTGGATTACATTTGGAAGCTCAGAGTTAGGTATTTGACAAATACCAGCCTATTTAAGTTATTAATGGTATTAATGACTTGTGTTATATTTTAAATTCACCTAAATTATCTTCCCACACCCCCTCACCGACTATTACCAAAATTAAAAAAAAAAAAAAAAAAAAGGAGAGAAAGAAGACTAGGACAAAGAAAAAACAATAAACTATTAATAAAAAAGACTTTTCTAGGCATTAATACCTCCTGAAACTTCATCTCTAAAGAGTGTACTCTATTTAGGACATTTAGGACAGCCATCTAAGAGTGTCCAAAGTAACACTGGGGAAATGGAAAATAGGTTGGTTACCTGTATTAGGAGGAAGAAAGAGGAATAGTGACATAGATATTAGAAAATATCGTATGAAAAACATTTATTCTACAAGGATTTGCTCACTGGAAACACACATAACCATAGGTTAAAAATTTCAGAAGTCTTATTCACAGAAATTATGTAATACATTGGAAAATACTGGCAATATTAGAAAAAATATTGTAATTACTAATATTAGAGAATCTCTGATATTGGAGGTGGGGATAGGGGTGTGTGACTGATATTGAGTAATTTTATACTGAATATCCTGAGAGTATATTAATTTGGCATAAAATTATCATTTACAAATATGATAGAAATTAACTGTATTTCTTATACATCTGTCAATATTATTTTTAAATAATGTGTTTATATTGGACAGTATTATCAAATTATTCATACTTTATTATTGAATTTTAAAAACAACTTTAAAACATCCATCTATAATAATTCCCCTTGTTCTGCCCTTTTCCCATTTTTCTTATTTCCTCACCATCCAAGAATATTATAACACTCTCCACTCACACAACCAGCTGCTGTGTTGTGCAGTGAAATATTTGGGGGAAAGCTGCATGCCAAATGGAAACCACAGGTAACAGTGCCAAACAATTTCTTTTTTAAAAATGCATAATTTTGCTTTCGTATTCTAGAGGAGTCTATTAATATTTTTATGAACTCAGAGTTAGGAAAAACATCAGTGTATGATTTTGGAAACTGGGTTGCTTAGATAAAAAGGTAAAAATACCAAGAGGGAATGTTAATTAGCAGAGCAGACAGAAATGACAAAATAATGAAAAGAGACAGAAGGCTGGAATAAAATCTCAAGAAAGAGGAAATGGAAAGTGTTCTCTTAACGCACATTACTAAAGTGCCAAAATAGTTCAGGTATAATAATGAAAAATACATTGTTTGTGAATCTTTAAATGTTATTTAGAATTTAATTGCCGAAATTTTGGCTTGAAATCTCATTTACGTAAAATCAGAGGATCGTGTGAACGTCTGCCTTTTACTTTTGACATTTCTCAGGAGTCAAGAAAAACAAGTGGATAAGGAAACCAATATTCTGGAGATAATTTTGACAGCTAATAATATAAAAGTGTCAAAAACCATTGGAGACTACTCCTTTGCTAAAGATTGAGTACATTATGTGATGTTGGCAAAACTTGGATGGATGGAGTTGGGAATCTAAGTAAACTCACAGGCACAAAAGAATTGTAAGTGAAGGTCCAAGGAGTATGCAAGGAAAAGGGAGACTAGCAGATAGATGATTTCTATATATGGTAGACAATGAGTAGCTGTTTGGAAGAGGAGCAGACAATGACTTCCAAAAATATAGGTGCTCAATAACAGATGACTCTCTGTTTTCCAGAGTAAGTATTCTATTTTTCTGGAATGTATCTGAATCTGTATCAGGGCAAAGCCTGATGCCTTTTTTTTTTCCCCAATATTAATGTTTTTTTATCACTTTCTCAAAGGAGATAGAGATATCTTTTGTCCTGTTTGGTCAAAACTCATAAAGAAAATCTAGTTAGTTGCTAGTCATTACTGGGAAAGATAATATGTCTTAATATGTCAGGAACAAATACTGCTCTCCACAATTATATGTGTCCAGTTATATTCTCATAAGTCACCCCAAATATATATGCCTTTGGTACTCTTCAAAATCTTCTGAATTAAACTGTAGAAGGTGATTCCATATCTTATTATTATCATTCTAGCAAACTGGCCTAAGGTGAGTGAGAGAATTATTAAACTATCTGCTAACCTTGCAGAGACTATTGTGTTAAGTTCTGGCTATCACTGTTTTAAAAGTATGCGTTAAAATTAAAGCTTATAAAATGAGGTAACCAGAGAAATAGGGAGTCTAGAACCTTGCTGTTTAAAGTGATGCCTGTGGAGCAGCGGCATAACTTCACATGTGAATTTGTAGATATCCAGAATCTTGGTCATCACCATGACTCAATCTGTATTTTCCAAAGGACAAAACTCTAATCAACAGATGCAATATAAGAAAGATACTGTTCCTTAAGTGTCTTCAACCACGCTGCTTGGAAAAGTGCTTCTTAGAAGCCAGATGCTATGTAAATAATCCAACTATCCTGAGACGCTCATGTTATGAGAAATTCCAAACCAGATGTGAGAAGAAATAGAATCGTTTGAAAGAGTATTGAGGCCCTAAGCTTGTACGCAGATTTTTGGTCTTCCCAGGACAGCCCAGTCACCAAATGAATGCAGTCAAGTGAATAATTAGAGCAAGGCTGGGGCAAGTGGAGGAGTGGGGGACTGGTTGAGGGGAATCCTAGCTTATCTCTACCTGAATTCCTGATCCACAGAACTGTTAGGAAATAAAAATGGTTGTTTTTGAAAGCCACTAAGTGTGGAGTCAGTTTACACAGTAATGAAGAGAAAATGAACTGGCTATCTCTCAGGGATGCTATGAGAATACACCAATTATTTTTCTTAAATAAAAATCACATTTCTGTGATAAAACCAATGCTTTTTTACTGATTGCCTATTTCTCTCACGTTGCATGGTGCAATCTCCCTCTTTAACCCATGAACCTTTTTTGAGCAATATCAAATTTTTTTGTAGCTTGCCAAATATGTAGTTCTTTCCTCCCTGTTAGAGCTTGCATGTGCCTTCTGGATATCTGTCAATACAACAAGCTCACACTGTTGTCTGACACCCTTTCAACTAGTCCTTGTCAGAGTTAGATGATTCCTCCCTACTCTTGTATGCTATGTACCTGCCAGTTATGGGTTGAATTGTGTTCTCAAAAAAGACCAAAAAGAAAGGTTCAAGTCCTAATCCCTGGTCCTGTGAATGTGACCTTATTTGGATTGAAGTTGTTATTAGTTAAGATGAGCCCAAATTGGATTAAGGTGGGCCCTGAACCTGTATGACTGTGGTCCTTATAAGAAAGGGAGAAAATGTCGTGTGATGACTGAGGCAGAAATTAAAGCACAAGAAATCCTGGCAAAAAACCAGAGACTAGGATCAGGCAAAGAAAGATGCTGTCATACAGAATTCATACTAGTCTCCAAACTGCGAGAAAATAAATTTCTATAGTTTTAAACCACCCAGTTTGAGGTATTTGTTACGGTAGTCTTAGTAAACTAAGACACTGCATTTCTTGTGCCATGATTAAAATAATTGAACAAAGAGTTACCGCTCCTGCTCTAATATGAGTTTTCTGAGAGCAGATTATATTATTCTGTCTCTCTGGTACTACATCCTTATATACAGATCATTTAAAAAATCCTTGAACACAACTGGTGCTCAAATAAAGCTGATAGATAGATAGATAGATAGATAGATAGATAGATAGATAGATAGATAGATAGATGATAGATAGATAGATGATAGATAGATAGATGATAGATAGATAGATAGATAGATAGATAGATAGATAGATAGATAGATAGA
>JAKSZT010054334.1:21638586-21901581 GCA_026826555.1 Tolypeutes matacus
AGATAGATAGATAGATAGATAGATAGATAGATAGATAGATAGATAGAAGAAAGATAGATAGACAGACAGACAGACAGACATAGACAGACCAACAGATAGAAAATGATTTGTTGAATGACTTGAATGAATCCTTGGATCCTTTCCAAACAGGCAATTTATGACTAAATTGCTGCTTTTTCTGGTTCATAACCAGAATACTCTGAACAAATAAGAAAGATATTTTTATTGTTTGGAGGGCTTTTTTAGCCATTGACGAACAAATCTAGGTTTTATAATAATTAGGGGCTTGAATGTTTAGATGATTATTATTATTATTTTTTGCTTTATTAGGGAAGTTGTGGATTTAAAGAACTATCATGCTTAAAATATAGGATTCCCATATGCCACCCAATTAATAATACCTTTAATTGATATGGAAAATTTGATAAAATTGATGATAGCACATTTTATTGTATTGTTAACTATAGTCCAAAGTAAACTTAGGGTTCACTGTTTATGTAGCGTAGCTCCATAATTTTTTAAAAATTTTATTCTGTTACCTTATATCCAATCTAACATGTCCCCCTTTTAATCACATTCAGATATATATTTCAGTGCTGTTCATTACATTCACAATGTTGTGTTACCATCACCACATTACCAAAACATTTCCATTCTTCCAAATAAGAGCCCTGTACATTTTAAACCTTAACTTCCTATTCCCTACCCCCACTCTGTGTCTTGGTAAACAATATTCTAGATTTTGACTCTATGAATTTGCTTATTCTAATTAATTCACATCAGTGAGGTCATATAGTATTTGTCCTTTTATGTCTGGCTTATTTCACTCAACATGATGGCTTCAGGTTTCACCTATGTTGTCACATATTATCAGAACTTCATTCCTTTTTATGGCTAAATAATATTCCATTGAATGTGTCTTCTACATTTTATTTATCCATTCATCAGTTGATATACACTTGGATTACTTCCATCTTTAGGCAATTGTAAATAATGCCACTCTGAACACCTGTGTGTAAATATCTGTTTGAATCCCTGCTTTAATTTATTTTCAGTACATACCTAGTAGTAGGATTTCTGGGTCATATGATAGTTCTGTACTTAGCTTTAGGTGGAACTGCCAAACTGTCTTCTACAGCATCTGTACCATTTTACATTGCCACCAGCAACGAATGAGTGTTATTTCTCTTTGTTATTTTAATAGCAGCCATTCTAATGGATGTGAAATGGCATCTCATTATGGTTTTGATTTGCATTTCCCTGATGGCCAATGATGTTGAGAAATCAATCCTCACTTTTAGGGCCAATTGATTTTTGACCAAGGGCCAAAGACCACTCATGTGGTAAAGAATATTCTCTTCAACAAGAAAACTTGGGAAAACTGGATCTCCATTTGCAAAAAAAAAAAAAAAAAGGAGGACTCCTACCTCACACCTTATATAAAAATCAACTTGAAATGGATCAAAGATTTAAATATAACAGACAGACCTATCAAACTCCTAGAAGAAAATATATGGAATCATCTTCAGGACCTTGTGTTAGACATTGGTTTCTTGGACTTTACTACCAAATTGCAAGCAACAAAAGGAAAATAGGACCTTATCAAAATTAAAAACTTTTGTACCTCAAAGGACTTCATCATGAAAGTAAAATGACCATCTACATAATGGGAGAAAATACTTGGAAACTACATGTCTAATAAAGGTTTACTATCCGAAATACATAATGAAATTCTTCAACTTAAGAGCAAAGAGACAATCCAATTAAACAATGAGCAAAAGAAAAGATGCTTAAATGATTAAATTTTATAAAGAATACAATATAATTAATAGCAAGGTAAATTTTAAGTCCAAAATTCCAAACATTTGCTACCTTATTTAGAATAAGGGAAATATATTATTGTGTTTGTTCAAGCACTATAATTAGATATAATATTTATCCAAAATAGGAATAAAAACAACAATTAGAATTCAGTGAAGTATATGTAAGGACACATAAGATAAATTTATGAATGCATTAGTTCACGTAATTGTAGTTACCTAAACTGAGAACTCAAGATTGGTTTTGATACTGATATAATTGTGTTGTTTTTATAAAAGTCATCTCATTAGGACACACACACAACCTATTAATTGTTACGTCTTCATCTTTAAAAAACCAAATTAGAAAATAAAATCATGACTAAATTGTAATTTAATTATGCCAATCCTCCTGAGAAACTTCTATATGCATACTATGATAAAACTGAGATTAATTTAAACATCGATGCAAAAGAATTTATAGAAAATCATTAGGGAATATAAAAACGGCCTGCTACACAATTAATCCAAAGAAAACATTAAAAATAACATTGAGTAAGACATGTATAATATAAACTAAGGGATATCCCATATCCATAGTATAAATTTATATCATATGTAAATTCATTCTCTATCTTCCATTCTCTATTATTATATGTAAAGTCCATTATTGACTTAAACCAATTTTCTTTAACCATCCCCTTTAAAATAAATCCAGATTCTGTTCTTCAGAAAGTTAAACATTCCCTTCTCCCTCTTAGATATGCATCATTTCCAAATTGAAACATACTGTTATTGAAGAGATTGTCATACTATAAATATTATTTTTGATATAATTTTTGAGAAAAAAATTGCATTAGAAAATTAAGTTCCTAGTGCTTTAACTTCTCCTAGTTGGTTGCTATATATTTTTCCACAGTTATAAATGGTCCATTTGCCAGAATTTAAATAGACATGAAATTACATATTGAAAACAAAAACCTCCCTCTCTCAAAATTCCCTTACTCATCCTGACTTCTTCCTCCCAATTACAAAACATCCAAATTTAAAATCACATGATATTTTAACTCTTTCTAGTCTTAAGCAGTTTTTGATGTCCTGTTGAGTTTCCTGTGATTATCCGTAAGTCCTTTCTCATCTTCTTAACTACTGCTATTCATCTATTTCAGTACCTAGACAACTTAATACATCTTTGCTGCATGTATGTATGAGTAAATAAATAGCCTCATAGCTGAAATAATAAATTATTTCACTAGCTTGTCACTCTTGCTAAATATTTTCTCCTCCCAATCCATTCTACATATATTTGCAGGAATCCTTTTTAATAAAATCCTTATTCATCCTACATAATTTTTATTCATAGTTATTTTTACAGCCATCAGGGCTATAAAATAGATATATCTTAACTGGGTGGTAGAAGCTGCAGGACACAATTTTAGTATTTATGAAGAAACTACTCTTGATTTAGTCCATCATTAACAAGTTGGCAGATACATAATATATATGGTACCTGAACAGGAACTACTTAGGTAGCTACTTTTTTAAATTATTGAGATTGATAATTGATAAAATTAATGACAAACAATGTTACCCTCTGTTATAGAACCACTTTTGAATAATTTTTTAAAAATCATATGTAAGTGATAGTTTAGGCAAATGCTTAATTAATAGTGTGTTCTATGTAATAACCGTGATTTCCAATACAGAGGAAAATATTATTTAATGCAGATTAACTGCTGTAACAAATCATCCAAAAATGTGGAATATCTCAAATAAAATGAAAATTTATTTCTTATTCACATCAAAGCACTGGGCAGGTAAACATATTGGTGGGGCTTGTCTTCCAGTCATTCAGAGATCTAAGTTGATGAGGTGCTGCCATCTTCATGTGAAACTTCTAAGATTACATGGAGTGTCACTCAGCTAGCAAGAGGGAAACACATCAGAGAGGAATGTTTGTAGGTGACTTTTATGAACCTCAAAATAGCACACAGTACTTCTACTTATATGCATTGGTACAAACTTATCACATTATACAGCCAGCTACAGGTAGAGTACAGGTTAGAAAATATAGTCTACATGGATGCTTAGTAAACAATGAGACAATAAATTCCTTGAGTATCCAGCATTTTTGGCCAAAGTCTATTCTTCAGGAAAACAGATACGTACTCTTCATCCTCCTCAATGATCTTCCAGGGTTCGGTGCCTAGACTCAGTATCAACTTTTTTTCCCTCTTCTTGACAAAATGTGAAACATAATATTCCATGAAAACTAACTACACTGCTAATTATTTCCCTCAAAGATGTTCTTTCATTCAGCACTGTACCTGTTGAGATAAAAGAATTATCAATTTTTTCAAAATTCAGATCCACATTACTTTGTTATTGATTTTAAACAAAGTAAAACATGTTTTGTGAACTCCAAATTAAAGCAAAAGCATTCTACATGCAAATATTGTCAAATATTTCTTCCAGGACTCTATGGAGCACAGTAAAAAGATCTATAACAAGATATTTCAATTAACAATGATATAATTTTCATTTTCAACTTTCAGTTGTAATAGCTTGATAACTTTAAGGATGCCTTTTCTGTTCCAAATAATAGAAATAATGCTTAAAATAGAAAAGAAAAATACAAAAGTTAGCTGTCCAAAACAAGGTATTTAAGAACCAAAACCAGAACTGAAATACACAGCATGAAGCATGGCCTGATGTACTCTAGTTCTGTAAGAGGGTGGGAGTTGCCAGAAGTTCTGTCCTTGCAGGGTAGCCAGAAAAAAGAAAAAAGAAAAAGAAAAAAAAAGAGACCTCTATTCAAAATTAGGAAATAACTGGAGTCAGTATCATAGATGGAAACTTGAGATCAAATGTGTAATTCACACACTCTCCCCAGATTATAAAAGAGGGCTTAGTAAAGCTAATACTGACCTCTGCCCAGGAATCAGGCTTTTTCTGAACCCAAAGTATAGGCAGGGGAGAAGAGAATCACAAGTCCTTGACAAGAGAATAAACCAATCCACCTGCTGTTTTGGAAAATGAATCTGCTACATACCCGAAATAAGTACATGGCATCAGCCCAAGCCAAGATTAAAAAGCCTATTTTTTTTGCACAAGAGGCCACAGAGGAAAAGCTAAGTGAAGAAAAAAAAAAAAAAAAAAAAAAAAAAGCTGGATGGGATGAAGTGGGATGAAGGTATATATAGAGAGACAGAATAATGGAAAAATGATCAAAATACAACTTCACATGAGGAAATCCAACAGTGCATAGCGTGTAAATATACCTAATGCTAGCAAGGCAGACATTTTTTAAAAAGCCAAATCTTATTCACTTCCTTGTAAATTTAAAATACAAGATTAACCTAACTGACTTTAAAATGATTATTTTGTGTTTCTTCAAAGAGATAAAGGGATAACAAGGACAGAAATTAATCGCTGTAAAAGAGGATCAAAAAAAAAAAAAATCAGTTGACTCGCAACAAGAATTACAAAAGTTCCAAATCCAAAGGCAAAGCCAATATTACACACAATTGAAGCAAAAATTAGTGAGGAGATGGCACTGAGAAATTAAATTGGAATGCAAGACAGAGTAAATTAAAGATCAATAAACAAATAAAAGCTTAATTAAAAATATGAATGATAGATTGATATTTCTTCATATGTTTAATAGAAGTTCCTGAAGAAAGATGGCAGAGAGCAATAGTCAATTAAAAATTTTCCAAGCTTGGAAATGTAAGTCCTCACACTAAAGATGTACTTCAAGTCATCAGCAAGGTAAACATACTCGGATCTGGATACATGAGAGTGAAAAGTGACAATTTAAGTATAACCAGAATATGTTAAAAGCCACCAGCGGTAAAATATAGAACACATACAAAGGATGGCAATTGTTCAGATAGCAGACTTTTTAAAATCAAAATTATATGCCAAAATAAAAAAACAATCAATTAAAAAGTGATGAATAAGTGCCAATCTAGAATTCTAATTGGAGGTAAATTAGCATTCATTATTGATTAAATGTAAATTAAAGAGTCTTTTAGACAGAGATCTTCATTGAAATTACTACTAAATGATGTACTTTCACAAGAAAAAAAAACAGTGGCATACAAAGGGAAAGAGTGAGATGCAAAAAAAAAAAAAAAATCCCTGGTGAGCTCAAAATTAGACAAGATATTTTGGTAAAATTAACTAAGCAAAAATTGTAAAAAATAAATTATAAAGGGCGAAAGGATGGAGAGGGGTTGTTTAATGAATAAAAATATTAAAGGCTTAATAGGATATACAGAAATAAATATATTGAAGGAGAATAGACCTCACTAGAGGTAGTTACAGTTTTATGTGATTGTTCAAAATTTATGAGCATTCAACAAAATAATTTAAAATACATGCAACTTCCAGATCCACAGAGAAAAATTAAAATAGCATATAGAAAATTTTAACAAGGAAATATTGAAAGAAAAAAGATAATAAAATTAGACAAAAAGATGCTAATTATGAATCATCCATATCCAAGATATTAGAATTATACCAATATATATTTAAACTCAATATAAAATAAATTTATGAAACCATTAAAACTGCTTGTATCTTGTCAGACAGTAAAAGAAAATGAAAATAGAATGTTAAAAGGAAAATCATATGTATATATCAAATACCAACTAAAATCAATCAGGATTTTCCAAATCAAAATTAGAAAAAATACATAATTTTAAAGGAAAATACTAAAAGACATAACAAGTTACTTAATAATGATAAAAAAAAGAGCATCCCAATGGAAGATGAAAAAACCATGAACTTTTACATACTCAAAAACTAGGACTCAATATATATAAAATATAAACATTGAAAGGAGTATAAAACCAAAGTCATAGTAGAGATTTATAACATAACCCCATAAATTTATCAATCTCCAAAAAGATTTATAAAGCAGCTATTTCAAGACAATTCATAACTTCAAACTAATAAGCATATATAGAACCCTACATATTAGAAATCAACAACCATGAATAATAAAAAACCTACGCTTGATAAATTAAAATGTATACTTTAAAAATTTGATTTTTTATAGCCCCAAATGATTGATGAAAGAAAGCAGTTATACATAAAAATAAAAATAATACAAATTAGATAAAACATACATACTAAAAGAAGTTTTTTAGTTGTAAGGAGATATCATAAATAATTTCAAGAATGCCTTTGATAAAATAGATTAAATGACAATTATCTGGAAAAAATTCACATTAAAAAAAAAATTGACCCTCTAATAATTTCAAAGAAGGATAAAAGCGAAGCCATTAAAGAAATTAATTGATAATCAAAACTCTCCTTGTATAAAGACATCCATCAGGCTCAGATGTTTTTACTGATGAGTTTTATAAGCTTCAAAGAAGTGATAAAACCTACAATATTCAAAAATTTTAAGAAATATTACAAAGGAAAAGCTACCCAATATATTTTAAGCTTGTTAAAAATGTATGTAGGTTCTCTCTGCCTAGAGGATCCCGCACCAAATTTTGGTGTGTATTTCTGTCTTCCTCTCCCTTTTCTCACTAAGCTTTGTTCTTTTCCCCATTTCACAAATAATTTTTACTGGCCTAACTAAACTGGCGTGTTAAAAAATTCATTTATGCATCATAGCCAAGAACCTAGAGGAACCCAAAGTTTCCGGGTCTTCATTTGGCCTTGCCATTGCCTGGAGAAAAATAAGTGAGTGGTGCCCCCCAACCCCCGCTGGAGAATGGTAACTTTTAAGGCCTATCTGTGCCCTCTTTTGGTTCTGCCATTTTAAAGGGAGTTAATGGCTATGGGATTCCTGAATAAGCTTCCAAAGGACATAAACTCAGTCTGCCCAAACTTCTGGCTCCCTCTCCAGAGGTGGCAGGGGCTAGTCCCCACTCAGTTTAGATCCAAGGAAGCTCTGGGTGGTGGGTGAAAGGGCCCTTAAGACCTGACTGGGTATGTGGCCTAAGCCCAGCAGGAGTCTGCAGGGAGTTTACCAGACCCTTTCTCAGTTCAGAATGGCTATCACTTATTGTATTGTTTCCTTAGATCACAAGTTTACTCCTTTTAATTAAAGGTGTCTTTGATCTTCAGACTACTGCTGTCCTCATTCTGGGTCTGTGAGATGCTTTAGAATGCCTTAGAAACTGAAAATGCATTTGTTCCAGAGAGGCCCAAGCCCCACCCTCAGAAGTGCCCTGAGGCCTTGCTCCTTTTCTACCCTGGAGAGGCCCAGATTGTGTGGGGTAGGGGGATGGTCCCTGAGGGTGTTTGCAACCAAGTCACAGGACAATTAGTCTCTAGTTTTTTAAATGGGCTTTAAATGTCAGGTTTAACTGAGGAACTCAGCCCCTAATAGTGGCTATGGGGTAAGTTCATTCATAGCCAGCTCCTAAAACAACTGCAAAGCAGGCAAAAGTGTTTAAATGTTCCTAGCCAGCCTCTTTCCTAAGGTCAGCCTGGGTTGGGTGTTTCAGTCTGGGAACTGGACCCAGAAGCCCCAAGACCTCTAAGTCTCTGGGGATACCCAGAGACAAAACTCCCAATCCCCAGAATGTGGGACAGCGAACAGGGATCCCTGATTTCCAGGACACAGGCTCAGGGAGCAATCCATTCAATCTGGTGAAGCACAAGCTAACTGAAATAAACCGTGCTTTTAAAAAAAACAATTATACCAGACCATATTTTTTCTGAAGTCCAATCAGAAAATCTATCAATGAACAAAACTGCTCAAATTGTCTTTAAGTAAAGACTTACTAGGAACTGTAAATAAGAGTTAAGATCTTTATATAGATATCTTTACATTATAAACATTATAAAGTATATAATGTTATATACATTATATAACTGCAATTATTATAACTGGGTGGATGTAGCCTAGACTTCAGCTATTGTAATGATAATCTTAAACTAAGCTTACCTTTGTTTATGGTTATTTTGTAACCTGCTTCACCTAGCCCTTAAACTTCAGCTATTGTGGTGGTAATTACAAACTGAGTTTGCCTTTGTTTTACGGTTACTTCAAGTCTAGCCTCATTTCTTGCCTTTGCTTATGGTTATTTCATAACAGCTTCGGCCCCCAATAGCTCAGGGGAAAGCAAACTTGAGACACACCTATCTCCTGTCCTTACACTGATATTAGTGACCCTGCTTTCTCTCGTGGCACCAAGTGTGGACTAACTTGCTGCCTGGTGGAATTCTTGACCCTCAGGGTTGAACATTCACTCCTACAGTCCAGCAGCCCTGGAGTCCTATTATCTCCGAGGACTTGAGAGACTGGGCCTGTCACCCCTGGTGCTTGAGGCTTCAATGACCTCAGTGAGTGTATACTGGAATTAGTCTTGCTCTTCCAAGGTCTGCCAAAGTCAAAATGGGAAATAAGCAAAGCTCTGAAGTAAAGGAAAATGTAAACTATATTTTAAAGCATTGGGGACTTTTTGGTTTTTAAGTCAATAATTAAGAAACGAAATTCTTATGCAAAACTGCATGGTCACCATGCAAATTAGATTAATTAAAAACAGCCTTCAAATAAATCTTTAAAATGTTATTTTACAGTTAAACTTATTTTGTAAAAAATGAAAGTTTAATTAAAAAGAAATATATATATGAAGAAGAAAATAATCTTGCTTATTAAAATAAATTTTTAAAAGTCACTTCAATATAGGCAAACTGCATTCAGTAGTAAGGAAAAGAAAACATATCACACATTATTTCCTATTCCACTTACTGAGAGGTGGACTATCATTTGCATCCCTTGAAAATAACCTGGTCTTAGTGGCATGTGTTATAAGCCTCGTCTTTAAGAAGGCTAGCAGCTTCTATTGAGGCTTTTTTGGAGCCTGGAGCTGCCATACAAGAAATCTGACTATGCTAAAGCCACCATAGGCACATGAAGTGCCAAGTCTAGGTATTCCAGTTGATAGTCCAGATGACCCCAGCTTTCCAAACATTTATACCAAGTTATCATGAGCACAACTTTGACCCCCAGTTCAGTCTACCCAAGAGATAAATGCCACCAAGAAATGACTATTGACCCCACCTGGAATAGAAGAATTACTTGGCGATGTACCCAGTGCCTTTCCAAATTCCTAACCCCCAAAATTGTGAAGCATAATAACATATTTGTTGAATAATATTTTACTTGTTTTATTATGGAGCACAAGCTAACTGAAATAAACCATGCTTTTAAAAAAACAATTATACTAGACCATATTTTTTCTGAAGTCCAATCAGAAAATCTATCAATACAGTCCATGACATTAATAGTCTGAAGTTAGACAAGCCTTTTGATCATCTCAATAGATCAAAAGAGGAATCAAACTTCACCACTAATATATAATGTTGAATAAATTGATCACTTGTATAAACATGTAGGATAAATCCATATTTAATCTAACATTTTAGCAAAATAGATTTATACAAACTTTTGCAGAAACATTTTTTTTTTTTTTAGGTTTAGGTATTTTTCCTCTTCTATAGAGTTCAAATTTTCTTGAAGTTTTTGTGTCCAGGAAGTCCTTCTTATAGTGATCCCTTATGTGCCATGAAATGGAAAATAAATGAATAAATAAATTCAATTCAGATTCTGCTGCTAAAGTGAGTAAATTTGTTAAATGTTCTAATCATTCTAAGATAAACAGATGATTTCTGTTCAAGCAAAGCAAAGCAGTAATTATATTCATCTATACAATACCAATAAAATCTACTATATCCAGAAACGATTGACTGCCATTTCATACAACAGACTCTGAGAATAACATTTCTATAATCTTTCAGTTATTTTTCATAAAAACTCTAATGATATCTAAATATTTTTTATCATGCAAAGCACAAAGGATGTGTCTTTAATTCTTCTAAAAGATGAATATTGACTGTTTGTCAATAGAATATCAAGCTTATTAATCATCGCATCTCCTTGCCACTTTTCTACCTTTGCCTACCAGTATATATTTGCTTATGTTTGTAAAGAAATCTCATGTTTACTTAGTTATTTGAAGAAATGTACACATTCCTGTCATCAAGGGTATGATATATAAATGTCATGCCTCAAAAATCATGCTGAAATATTGATCACCAACAAATCTGAATACTGTTCTTTGAATTCTAAGTTCTTCTTCTGAATTTCCATACACAGGCAGAAATGCCATCACCTAAAGTAGGGTGTTGCAGTGCCGCGTGAAGGAACAGCAGCTCAGCCATCTGGAGAGACACTTTAAAGGTTTTTATTGTCCAATTGGGTTTCTCTAATTCTGTATGACAGTCTGTAGACTCCCACATTTTCTGTCTAGAAGTGCAAATGAATGTTTTTATTCCTGGCAGCTCATGCAAAATGCTGCACTCCAGATAGCCAGACTGAGATGCTTTTGGCAACCAAAATCATTTTATTAGCCCAGTTAGAATGACATGCATAAAATTCAGATTATACCCTGATCATTACTAATCTTAATGAGGCCAGTATATTTTTCTATATGCAAAGCAGTGGAAAGTTTAGCCTAAATTTAGGATCAAATGAGACTATACATATTTGTGGATACTGTACAATTTATCGTAACAAAGGTATTTCTAAATTAGTGATCTTAAGGAAAATGGATGAAAAAGAACAGTTAAGAGTATTGAGGAAAATTAAATTTTCAATCCACGTATTTCTCTCTTCCAAATTCCCTCTCTCATTTCAATTAAATCCATATTGATCACTGTGAGCTAATTGGCACATATTCAAATAAATTTGCATTTCCTAAGTAGGAATGCTAAAGCTTAGCCTATGTCAGCAAATATTATTGAAGTTGGTGAAAAGAGGCCTTTATTATTGTGAAAAGTCTTCCCTTCTTAGTCCAATGCAATTCAACAAGTAGATTTATTAATATCTATCTTGGGTGCACCCCATTTAAAGACATTTCCAGGGACATTGATAGTAGGGATAGGTAAGTAAACAGATAATCCATGTCTTCTTCTTAACAAGTTTACAATTTTTAAAAACGTCTTAGGCATACACAAATATTAGTATTATGGAGAAAGTCCAAAAAAGAAGGTGAGAGTAAAAGGAAAGAAGAACTTATAAAATAAACTTGTTAATGGTGGCTAAATTAATAAATGTAAAAGTCACAGAGAAAATGTGACGATTATTTCGATAATAAAAGATATGTAAACTATGAATGGGATTTGGGTTAGGGGTTATCTGAATAAATGAATTGTTGGTTAGTGTGACTAATGACACTTAACATATAGTGATTATTACTTTGACAACTTATAAATGGGCAATGTTCAAAGTGCTTAAATTATATTAGGAGTGATTGTGGATTGAGACTATGTTAGTACTTTGGAGAATGAGAAATTTGTATGAGATATATAACTGCTAAACTGTGTAGATCTTTTGCAAAATAATGATATGACACCAAATGGATGAACCATATGAGTGTCATACAGAGGCTACAGCTCTGTGTATACATATATCCAAATAACACTTAGTAATAATGAGGCAATTGCTAACATAAGAATGTACTGCTTAATGTTTATAATGAAGTTAGATTTCTGGTGTCAATGTTTGTCACTTGAATGTATAAAGATCATGGTAGTTATGTGGCATATCAATTTAATGGAATAATAGCATCTCATTTGTCTCTCTTCCATACATTCATCTGGAGACAGTAAATAATCACAAATCAATCAAAGATGAACTACAAAAGAGTTATTTTATTATTTTTTAAAGCTCTTTCCTTGTTAAAAATCACATTACAATTTATATGGCAATAGAGAAGAAAGATTGAGGCCAACTTGCCTTCAAGACAGAATAAAATCCTTCTTTCAAACCACACATGACAAATATTAGTAGAACAGAGGCATATGGAAAATGAACTATTTCCTTGAAATGAGAAAGAGAGTATTCTTATTCCAGGAAACAAGAGCATCTTTACAGGTCATTTTGTACCGTAAACACCCTTACCATGATCATCCAAAATCTACATAGAATAACAAAAAAGTAAAAATGCAAAGGAGGCAGCAGATGTGGCTTAAGCTATTTGGCACCTCCCACCCACATGGGAGGTCCCGTTTCGATTCCCAGTGCCCCATAAAAGAAGATGAGGAGACACAGAGAGCACACAACGAACAGACACAGAAAGCAAGCAGCAAGTGCAAACAACAAGGGGGAAGGAGAGAATTAAATAAATAAATCTTAAAAAAAAAAAAAGAAAGAAAGAAAAGGCATATAGGCATTGTCCATGTATTCAGGATTATAGATGTGTACAACTGATTTCTAGTGCATTAAAATCCTCAAAATCATCATTCACACATAGAATATGTAATTTCACTTTTACCTCAAACTCTGAAGATGGTAGGTTATTATGGTATCATGTAAATAACACGACACAGAATTAAACCCCCACGCAGGCAATCCTCTGTACAACCCACTGACAGATGGTAATTTCACAGTCTAAAAACCTACAGTAATTCATATTGTAGCGTATATAAATTTGAAAAAGTTCTAACTATGAGAAAGAATTCCTTTATAGCATATCTGACTTCCTATTGTTATTGCTATATGGTCCACATTACAGAAAATGGAGATATTGAATCCCTCAAGCACAAGTTTGTACAAACAGCATATTGATATTATGTGTATGTTGTTTTGTTTAAAGAATCCCTCTCTCATAGAGATACATACTGAAATATATATGAATTGAATAATATGTCTTGTATTTATTTCAAAATAATTAAGAATAGGAGAACTGTGTGGGAGTAAGTGAAGTAATATTGACCATATAATGATTATTGTTTGAACCTGGGTGATGAGAATGTGGAAATTCACTATGTACTTTTGTCTTCTTTTATTTACACTTAAATTTCTTCATAATAAAATAAAACAAACATGTAAAAAAGAGATAGCATGAATTCCCATACCTGTTCCAAATTTTCTCCAGGCTGAAATGCCATGTCTTTAAAATTTCTTATGTATGAAATAATGTCTTTGGGATATAGAAATATTAGTGAATAAATATTCTGAGAAGCTTTCCTGCTTCATTAAACCTTCATACTGGGGGAAAAAATCACCCTTATAAATACTGGTTGTGCTTTAAAAAATAAAGGAAATCCTTTGAAAACAAGAGTGAAATGTAAATCAGTGTGATTAGTATGAGCAAATTCTGTGCTACCCTGAGGACATTGCTGATTTCAAATCCTGTAGTCTGGGTTTTTATGGACATGTGGGGATTATAGGAAAGAAGTTAAGAAACGCACATGGAGCCAGAGCCTTGTAGAGAACTGCACAGCCTGGGAAAGCGTAGGCTGAGAAAAAAAGAAAAAATTCAATCCAACTATAAAGACAATACGTTAAATTATCTTGGCCTCAGCTCCAAGTGGGACAAAAGATGACTTCCCTGGGAATTGGTAACCACAAACTTGCCCCTATAAACTTCATATTATACCACATGCTTGGTCTGGGATAGCCCAATATGAGAAATGTGTTTAAAGGGATCACTGATTGCTGATGCTTCAGGGCGCTGTCAGAAACAAAAATATAAATGCTGCCCAGAGTAACTCACCTTCAGTCCTGACACTTCAGAATTCCAAAAGTCAAAATTGATCAACTAAGATCTCAAAAAGCAAAACTATATCCTAGTTAAGTAAACATGCTGAGTGTGAGAATGAGCAAAAGAACAATTATCAGAATTAGAGCCTGATGGCCTTCAGATTTAGAAAATTTTAAATATTAGATTATAAAATACTTACATTTAAAATGTAAAAATAAATAGAAGAGGAAACAATATTATCAAGACATAAAAGATTATAACTATCAAAACATGCAGGACTTTCAAAGTACAGACTTTCAGAATTTATACATATATTACATATACACATATATAAATATATGTGTATATATAGAGAAAGAGAGAGGGAGAGAAAAAAATGATAGGATGGAGGGAGAGGAAGAGAGATATTTTTTAAAAAGAGCTCAATAGATGGGTTTAATACAACTTAGAGCTATGTCTATGATCCAGCAAATAACAAAAGATATACCCAACAGAAATGCATATATATATACAAACTAAAAGATATTTAAAAGAATGTAACAACATCATTATGCAAACTAGCTAAAAGATTTTATGCTCAACAGAAAGAGGGGTAAATTAAAAGTGGTATATCAATCCATTCATTGCTAGAATAAATGTAGGAATTACAAAGAAATTATTGCTACGTAGCACATGTATAAGTCTCCCAAATACAATATTGAGTCACAAAAGAATACATAATCTATGAAGTTCATAAGACAGACAAATAATCTCTGGTATTAGAAACCAGGATACTGGTTACCTTTTGAGAAGGATTCTGTAGGCTTCTGTGGTAGTGGTAATACTCTGTTAATTGATTTGAATGATGATTATGTAGATATTAACAACTTTTTATTTCATTAAATTGTATACATATGCCTTGTACAGTTTCTGTTTGTAAGTTTTACTTTAATAAAATTTTTAAATACACACAAGGCGAAAATTCATAGTTACACAAGGGGAAATTTTAAAATTCACCATCTTGGTAGGAGTTTTAAAAATGTATCTCTGTGAGTAATTTATTGATCAAAAGGATACAAAATCAGTAAGTATATGAACAGTTGAACAATAACTTCGTTTAGTAGATATATGGAGAACATTCTAATGATAGAATTCCCATTCTTTTCATACACAAATTAAATTTATAAGAATTGATCACCTACTAGGCCACTCTCCATAAATTTCAAAGAATCATACTGTATTCTTTGGCTATAATGCAATTAAAGCAGTAGTCAATAACAGTAACATATATACTTAAAAATACAAAAACCCACTTTTAAATGACTAGTGGGTCAAAGAGGAAATGATAAATGATAATGAAGATTTCTTAAATATTTGAAAAGATTATAATGCAATATAAGCTATAGTTTAAAAGCTATTTTTCAAAATCAAAGGCATGAGAGGATTTGCATTTCCAAACATGAAAGATGAAGTCTATGTGGTATTTGGGAAGACATTAAAATTATGAAGATGCTTGATTCAGCAAAGTAAACAAGAAAAAAATTATAAACTAAGTGTCATAATTAAAGAAGTTGGGATATTTTGTGTCATTTCTTTTTTTGCAGAATAAAAATACATGGGAAATTATAAACACCTTATATTGAGTGAAGTAAGCCAGTCACTGAAGGACAAATATTACATAACCTTACTGATATGACTTAAGCAAATTGAGCAGACTTACAGAGCTAGAGTCTGGAAAATAGGTTATCAGGAGACAGAAAAGGAGTAGAGGGTGGTGAGTCAATGTTTAGTATGGGCAAAATCTATGATAAGGTACATGGGGGTGGTTGGGCAGTAGTTGGGGTGATGGTGGTGCAGGGATGTGGTTGGGTTCCAGGGTGCTGGAATGTGAGGGGGAGTAGGGTGAGGGGATGGGGTTGAACTATCCATGGAACTGGTTGGGAGGCCTGGAGGAAGGAGCAGGTGAACTCTGGGATTTGCAGGTCTGTGGTTAAAACTACAATGGTGGGAATGTTCTTTTGGCAAATATGGAAGGGAAGAGTTACTGGTGCAGGATGTCAGCAGTGAGGTGATATGCCAGATAAGGTGCTCCTGGGGCATGCCTCTATGGATTATGAAAGTGTTCATCTGTTCTCAGGGGGTAGAGACCACACAATAAACAAGAAAATATTAAACTTTCATCCTGAAGAGTCCTGCAGTGTTCTCAGTTAGAGGACCAAGAATCTCTCAAGAACATAGGCAGTGCCTAATAAAAGAAAACAGACCAATATGTCAAGCCATCAATATTATTGTATGTAAATATGAACCTTATTCTTCAAAAATTGAAACTAAGTGGTTATCCTAGGTTCCGAGGGGAGAAGGAGGGGAGAATAGAAAAGATGGAAAATGTGGCATTTTTAGGGCATTTGAATTGTTATGATTGATCTTGTAATGATGGATACAGACCATTTTAAGTTTTGTCAAAACCTATAAAACGATATGGTACAAAATGTAAACCATAAAGTAAACCATTGACCATAGTTAGTAGCAATGCTTCAATATTTCTGCATCAGTTGTAACAAATGTGCCATACACACATAAAGTGTTATTAATAGGGTACAGGGGAGAGGGGAGAGGGGAAGGCAGTTGGATATATGGGAATCTGCTATATATTCTATGTGACTTTTCTGTAACCTAAACTTCTTTGATGGTAAAGCAAAAGCAAAAAAAATAAGACACTGGGGGAATATATGGAAGAAATTGTCAATATACATAAAGATAATAGATCTTATGATGATGAAAGACACAATGAAAAAAGTTACTTTTTTTGTATTTTAGTTGTTATTTATTAATATTTTATTTTATTATTGTTTTATTTATTTATTTTTTGGCTTTGTCTTTGCAGAGGCTTTGGATTGCAGAAGGGCCACAACTGTGGCAGGGGAAGATCAATGGTGTGGTGTTTCAGTGAGGGGGGGATAGGCGGAAAGGGGAATACCTGAGGCAAGTCTCTATGGCATATGAATATATTCAAGTGGTCATGGGGTTGTCTCAGTGGGTGGAGACCCACATAATAACTGAAAGGATATTGAATTCCTATCCTGGGGAGTCCTGCTACATTCCCTATTAGAACAGCAAGAATCCACCAAGTACGTGGGCAGTGCCTAGTGAAGTAAGAGAGACTATTATACCAGGCTCCTGATATTAATGGTTGTAGTTTTGAAACTTTTCTTGTGAAATCTAAACTTTGCCTAGTATTATATATTGCCTTAGAGTTACCTCTTGGAAGCCTCCTTGTTGCTCAAATGTAGCCTCTCTCTAAGCCAAACTCAGCATATATATGTATTTCCTTCCTCCTGGCGTGGGACATGACTCCTGGAGATGAGCCTCCCTGGCAAGAAGGAACAATTACCAAGTGCCAACTAGCAATACATCTAGAAAAAGACCTTGACTAAACATGGGTAATAGTAAATACAAATCAGTTTTTTATGTCTAAGGGATTTCAAATTGAGTATTTAGGTCATTCCATAGGTTATATTTATGCATATCTCAGCAGGACTTCATAGCCACAGTAAACAGTGACTCAAACAGCGGGGCTCATGAAGGCTCTAGAGACATCTAGACACCATAAGCAGGGCAGATAATCTCAGGAATTCAGCATCCTGTCAGTTGACCTTGCTTTGGAATAAATGATCCCCAACGTAACAGAGTTAGAATCATTTTTAATTTCCCTACACATGACTCTTCCACCCATTTTATTTGAACTTATAATTAGCAATATGCTTGTTAAATATATGTCCCAGAAACTTAAATCTTCAGTCTATTTATATGCTGGTTGAACCTGAATCTCAGCAGAGTTGCAACACCTACTCTCCAGTCTGTTTGGCTCTCTCAGAACAACTAACAAATGTATGATGATGGACAATGCCCATCCCCCCAAACAGAGTATCTACAACTGCAAACAAGACAATTCCATTCATTAGCTCCATGGGATCAAGGCCCTCTCAATCAGAAGCAGAGTAGGCATCATCCCCATCCCCAAATCCTCAAGTTTGAAGCATGAACACACATAAGGGGGTAGTGCAAATATGGACTAAAGTAGATTATTATTATTATAGCAATGGAAGAGCTTGTATCATTGATATAAAGGTAGTGGCCATCAGAGGTTCTGAGGGGAGGGAGAAAGAAGAATATATGTAACATGGGGGTATTTTGGGAACATTGGAATTGTTCTGCATGATATTGCAAGGATGATTACAGGCCATTATACATTTTGTCAAACCTATAAAATTGTGCAGGGCAAAGTATAAACTATAATGTAAACTATAGTACATGGTTAGTAGCAATGTTTCAATATGTGTTCATTATTTGTAATATATATACCACACTAATGAAAGATGTTGTTAATGGGGGAAAGTGTGTGGGGGGGTGGTAGGGTATATGGAAATCCCCTATATTTTTGATGTAACATTTATGTAATCTAATGCTTCTTTAAAAATAAAAAAGTATTTTAAAAAATAAAACTGGTAACATAATGAAATGCAAATGTAAAATAGTTTAAATAAAATTAATAGTTGATTCTTTTACTAAATTATGTAGACCAAGAACATGTTTAAATTGGGTTACATAATTCAATCTACCACAAACATGAAGGTATACATTGTTTTATTCCTTGTACATTTTTGTAAGTCTTCAATATTTTATAGCTATCTTTTAATAATATTTTACATTTCCATTACCATTTAGCTGCTATTTTCTTATCTTAATTCAATTTAATATCTTAATCAAAATATGTTACCAGGGAAGTGGATGTGGCTCAACCAGTTGGGCACCTGCCTACAACATGGGAGGTCCAGGTTCGGGTCCTGGTGCCTCCTAAAGATGACAAGCAGATGCCTGCACCCGCTGAAATGAGCTAGATACTACACCCTGCCACAATGAGCTATATGCCCACATCCTGTCACAACGAGCTAGGTACTGCACCCTGCTGCAACGAGTTAGATGCCTGCACCCCGCTGCAATGAGGTAGATACTGCACCCTGCTGCAATGAGGTAGATACTGCACCCTGCCGCAATAAGCAGATGCCACAAGCCTGCAGATGCTGTAGCCCGTGGGGAACAGATGTGGCTAAGGCTGTTGGGCACTTGCCTCCCATGTGTGAGGGCTCAGGTTCAATTCCCAGTGCCTCCTGGAGAAGGCAAGCAAAGAGACCAGAGAACCATCTGGGGGAAGCGGGTGGGGGTAAATAATAAATCTTTAAAAAATATATGTTACCAGAACAACATATTATAGTACAAGTCTTATCAGGATAGAATTTAGTATATGGATTGATTCTATCCATGTTGTTAAAATTGCAGTAGATTCTTCTTGTCCTTTCTTATTGTGTATTATTGTCATATTGATATAGTCATCAAAAATTCTTTAAATCTTTTCCTATGTGTGTTAATGTGGGTTGTTATCTATCTCTATTGTTTCTTGTCTTGATATTTTTATTATAGGCTAGAAATAAAAATCAGAAGAGTTGCTGGCCCTGATTACTCAATGACAATGCTGAGTAGTGCATTTTCTGGGAATTTTCAGAGATTTTTTCTCAAGAAACCTCTCATTATGGACCCAGATTTTACCCTGGCTCTGGGCCTGGCCCTCATATTTGCAGAGTTATAACACTAATTTTATAAAGACACATAGAAGGGATCCATCTCTCACTTATGAACTAAGCGAAAGCTCTCTAAATGGATATGTAATACCAGAACAATTTAATCACTATCAATAAAAATATAACTCTTACAAGGAAGAGAATCTTAGACTCATTGTGAGCAGTTCATTCTTTCCCTATAGTCACACCCAAGATAAAAAGAATAGCATAATGAGAGGGCTGTTTTGAGAGCAAGTGTTATTAGGACACATGTAGTTAGATGAATTTCATATTTAATGGCATCAGCTAAGAGACTTCAATATATTCATTCATAATATTAATAGTAATGGCCTTCCAAATGTAATGTGGATACATGAAATCCATTGTCTAAAATTCTTTCTCCCTTGATCAGGGGCTTAAAGAGACACTGCCTGCGTTTGCCCCTGTAACTCTCCTTTCTCTACACTTTGGTGATGGATAATTCACACTTTTGATTGACACTTAAAAAAAAAAAAAAAAAAAGCATTCAGCCAAATTACTAACAAGTGTTTGAATACTGGGACCTTGCCTGTCTTTGTGGTAATGTTGAATAAATCTATTTTGATAAATATTGTTGATTTTCAAATGTAACTCTCATGGGATGCCCTATATCCTGTGTTTCTTATTTGCATCTGTTGTCTGTCTTCCCACATAATAGCTATCACTTCCAGTTTGTGCTGTCTACAATTTTAATCATCCAAGTCATTAAAAATGTAAAAGAGAGAAGGGGTAAGAAACCTCTGTAGCATGCCTCTAGAATCTATTTTCTCTCTTGTCAGAGATTTTAGTAATTAAGGCTCTTTATGAATATGATCAACCATTCACAACACTTTCCAAATGTCCTGCCTTCCCACAAAATGACCTCGTTTTGTTCATAAGGTCACCGTGTGAGACATTGTGGAATGCACTTCTGAATGCAGGATGCACTATATCCAATAAGTTACCCAAGCTAATAATTTTGTAAACATACATAGAAGAAAAATATATCCATATAGATTTTTTTTCTTTTTCTTTGTGCCCACATGCTCTTGTTGAGTTTGTTTTTTTTTTTTTTTTTTTTGGAAGAGCATAGCATCATTGATTTGTATAAAACTGGGTAGCATAGCTTGTTCACATACTAAAATGTACGTACAATGCTTGTTCACATGAGAATAGCTTGTTTATAGTTTTATAGTTGTTCCCATAATAAAATACATATATTTGCAAATGAATCCTTGACTATGCAGGCAGATGTCTGGGAATTATTCAATTCCTACATCCTTCAGTCTCCTCTCCTTTCCCATTTACTCTCTGTCATCAAATCTGAGCTCCTCCATTCCCATCCGCTTCTGCTTATATTTCTACACTTCACCATCCATTCTACTGTCAGAAAAATCTTAAAAATATATTGTCATATTTCTTCTTTTCCATAAAACCATTATCTGTAATAACCATATCTTCTCAGTAAATTGCTAATCTTCAGTAAATTCAGAGTTTTTCTACTCACAAATTGCTTGTACATATCCATGGTATGTTTTTAGAATTTATCTTAAATTGTATACCTTGTTTTCCATCTTTTGATCAAGGCTTACTAGATATATTATCACCAGTTTGCCATGATAATTTTTATGTAGATGTCCCATTGCTGTTTCATATAAAAGCCTTTTTGCTTGTATATAAGCAAAAAAAAAACTACTAAGTCAAGTTGTTTTCTTCATAGCCCATCTCATATTACAAATTGTTTTCATAATTCTTCAAGCAAAAGTTATATCTCTTCTATTTAATGTGATATTTTGTTGTTCTTTTGTCATGGCACCTATCAATTTAGTCATTGTACTGCAATTATTTTTGTGCTCCCCTTACCTTGTATCCTGGCTTGTAAATTTCTTGAGCACAGAGATTCAGCTTTACTCATTTTTCTGTCCCTTGTAATACTTGTCACATTTCCTCTAAAATAATATAAGATAATTAAATTCTGTATTAAATTGAATCTATTTTGTTTGAATTAATTTTCAGTTTATTTTATCAAGACTTAGTATTTCCAATAATTTCTGAGAATTTTTAAAAAATAGTGTGTTCCAAAATTTTGGCATATCTAAGAAAACAAATGAGTGGCAGAGATAGAAAAGATTATTAAGAGAATAATATTGGCAAATAATCACAGTGGACTCAAGGGAAAGGAGAAGAGATTATCTGCAGTAGAATTGTCACATTAGTTAATATTAGAAATATGAGTAGTAGAAACAAATTTAAAAATTTTAATCATAGTCATCCTCTGCGGTTTCTCATGCCCTGTGTCAATTCCTTATTTATTCAACTGTTATATTTAATTTGTGATTTTTAAAATTTTTTCATTTTAGTTCTTTGGGTTAACCTTGTTTCTCTTTTTCTGGCTCCTTGACTTAATCTATTGGCATTAAACGTGTAATCAAAAAACTTAAACTTAAAAGCCAAATCTGAGGTGTCAGTATAATATGTTTAGATACTTGGGATGCAAGAACAACCTGGAAGTAGTAGAACAAAAGCATCAGAATGAGCAGGACCCCTTGTCAATGCCAATATAATACTATAGCAACATAAAAATCCATCTGTCTTGTGAAAAGAAGTAGGTTTTATTCCTTTTGATTGAGTAAATGGAGTAATTGGTTAATTGATATTAACGCCTGTTAATAAGGAGGCTTGACAATCAATTACAAAAAGAAAATGTGGCCATATTTATAGCCAAATCAGGGGATGATGATCACATCTGTTATATTACTAACATAAATATTTTGGCATTGTCTTAGCCAGATTGGAGGAAGTGTCTGATTTTCTGAGTTATTAATAAAGTTTTATGAATGAAAAGTCACCCATGAATGAAAAATATTTTCCATGTTTATAATGAGGATATAAAAATAGAAGCAACCATAGTACTAGAAATTAGAAGAATTTAAAAACTCTTCACTGAATGAAAACCCCAAACATATTTCCACCATTCTAATAAGCTACATGTCTTAATTTTTCTTTAATCTCTATATCGGTTATCCTTGTACATATGGAATTTAAGAAAAGTATGATTATAGCATAGATAAAAATTATAAAGGTTTCCATTTAAAGAGACAGAAAATATTTCATAGTTTTGACATGATATTAAAGAAGTTTTTGAAAACTTAGTGACTAACGAACATCACTATAACAGTGAAAGAAAGAAAGAAAAAAAATTAAAGCTTCAGAATCCTAGATATATTGACAGCAGTAATGGAATCTATTTCCTATTACCAAAACAGGTTAAAATGAAGTATTTCCAAGTCAAGATGATTAATTCAATATGGATGTGCCACTTTTGAGGTGATACTAAGACATCCACTCATCCAAGATGGAAATATCCAGTAGAAAAATATATCAAGCCAGTCAATTTTTCAAATATAACTTTCCCATAGCCTTTAATAAATAATGTAGGTTGAATATCAGAAATACTGTAGTTAAATTTCAGGTTTCAGGGAACTATCTCAATTTATGTCTTTACTTAATTTTATGTCCACAATATTATAGATATTCATTTAAATACAATTCAGATCAATGGATCTATTTTTGGGTGAAACTTCACTATCCCAGATAACTTGCAAAAATGGCAGTCATTTATCTTAAAACCTTTATTATACTTATATTTGCTTTAGAATTCTGTTACATATACTGAAGTGTAACTTTGGTTGCTTAATTCATCAGAGATTAACATAATGTGTGTTTAGGGGTTTCAGGATTGGCATGTACTGTTCAGAGTTAAAAGAAAAAAAATGTCATTGTGATGTTTGAGATCACACAAAGCTGAATTAAAAGAGTTGGGAAGTTCTGATCACCAATAGAAACTCCATATTTTAAATCAGGAAATCTGGCACTCTTATTATCAAGCTCATTTAAAATTGGACTGAAAAATAAAAGGAAACATTGCTTTAGGCATAAGAAAAGACCAATACATGTGGTATGAGAGTGTATGTATATAAAAATGGGAGGAACACTAAGATATAAATTTAGATAACTGGGTTCTAGTATAGATTTCTATGTATTTGGTAGTTTGGTACTGGGCAAGACATGAATATCTGCTTTATTTTTTTCATTTCTCATCCATATATGGAGATTTTTACTAGATAGTATATAAAATCTTTTAACTTTCAGACTCAGCATTCAAATGTTCATGAAATTTTGTTTGAATTACAAAAGCTTTAGAATAGGAGCAGTTTACTTTGATTCCTAATCATATGGTGTGATTTTGCGCTATTTCACATCTTCTCAGATCTAATCCTAATAAAATTTATTTTCATGACAGATATATTGACATTGCATTAATCAATCAGCTTCAACACTTAATTTTCTCAATTTAGTGTATGTGTCATTGTATCAAGTATACTAAATTAAAGCATTCCACTACAAGAGGTACTGTTGTTTTATGCCTCTTACAAGTTAAAGAACATAGTATAGTAGGAAAGAACACAGGATAGTTGCTTCTGTCCTAATACAGTATTCAGTTTCTTTTGTTTCATTTCATCCTGACTTGGCCTGTATTGAAAAGCAGTTCAGAAAATCTCAGTTGAGGATAATGTCTGTTGATGATAACTGATGCTGGCTTCCATGGAAATGCTAATTTAGTACCAGCCGCTGTCAATCAGTTGTCTAGAATTATTGTTCCAGCTCTTCTAGATGCAATATGTGATGGCTGATGAAAGTACCCACTACAGTAATTAGACTGTCATCAAAGAAGAAGAAAAGGTTGTTCACAGGCTAAAGTAACAGATTCTGGTTGGAAAAATAATCATAAATAACGTAAAATGATTTAAATAGAGAAGGGATTTCAGACAATCCTTCTTGGTCTCATTTCATTAAAAGGAAAGAGCATAGGTTGAATCCATACGGCAAGTCTTGGAGTTACAATTGATTCTTTCTTCTTCATCTATATAGGTACTGTAGTTATAAAAATTAAAGGGTAATTACACATCTATTAAATTCATATCAATTTTAATATAGAAGTTCTATGAGGTATAAAAAGTTTTAGTTCTTTGATGCTTTAAAGTTTATCTGCAAAGTAAGCTTTTTAACCAGTGAAATATAAACATATCCTAATTATTCCAGATCTCACTAATTAGGAAATATAATTTGATAGTAAGCAAAACTTTTGTAATACTACAATTAAAAATAGTATAAAATTCAGAAGAATATCTCACATACTTAAAATAACAAACTGTTCTAATTCAATTACTTCAGAAGTATATAAAATTGATTTGAAGCTAACAAACCATTTTGGAGCTCTGTAATAGGCAGGATATTTATCTGCATTAATATTAAATGAAATTAATAAAAATAAAACAAATAAAAACATGGCTGCACCACTCACATTCCCACCAACAGGGAAGGAGTGTTCCTAATATCTCCACACTTGCAGTTTTCTGTTTTTTTTTTTAAATAATGGACATTCTATAAGGTGTGAAATGATATCTAATTGTGATTTTGATTTCCATTTTCCTAACAGCTAGTGATGTTGAGCAACTTTTCATGTGCCTTTTGTGTTTCCTCTTTGGAAAGGTGTCTATTCAAGTGTTTTGTCCATTTTTAAATTGGATTGATGGTATTTTTTCATTGACTTGATGATCTCTTTATATATCATGGAAACAAATTCTTATCGTATATATGGTTTTCAAATATTTTCTCCTGTTGAGTAGGCTACCTTTTCACCTTCTTGACAAAGTCGTTGGAAACACAAAACTATTTAATTTTGAGGAGGTCTCATTTATCTATTTTTTCTTTAAATACTCATGCTTTGGGTATAAAGTTTAAGAAACCACTTCCTGCCACAAGATCTTGAAGGTATTTCCCTACATTTTCTTCTAGGAGTTTTATGATTCAAGCTTTGTATTTAGGGGGTTATCTATTTTAAGTTAATTTTCATATAAGATGTGAGATAGGGCTCTTCTTTCTTTTTTTGAATATAGTGATCCAGTTATCCCAGCACCAATTGTGGAATAGACTGTTCTGACCCAGTTGGGGAATGTGACAGCTTTCTCAAAAATCAATTGAACAGGGGGGTGGATGTAGCTCAAATGGCTGGGTGTCTGTCTCCCATGTGGAGGGACCTGGGTTCGATCCCCGGGAACTCCCAGTAAAATAAAGAAAAATATAGAAGGCGCGCAGGTCGCCAGGCACTGTGCACAGGCTTGCCGCAAGTCCCAGCATGCGGGCTTGCCAGGCCCCGCCAAGCCACCCAGCAAGATGATGACGTAACAGGGAGTGACACAAGGGAGAGCCAAGATGAGATGCACTGAAAAACCAGGAACTAAGGTGGCGCAGGTGGTAGGACACCTCTCCCACATCGGAGGTTCCCAGGATCGAATCTCGGTGAAGATAGGAAGAGAAATATGAGAAGAGAGGGCAGGAAACAGACACAGAGAATTGCCCAGTGAATGGACACACACACACACACAAAGGGGGTGTGTGTTAAAATGGATATAAATAAATAAATCTTTTTAGAAAATCAATTGAGCAGAGCAGGTTGTAGTGCAGTGGTTGAACACCTGCTTCACATGTATGAGGTCCCTGGTTCAATCTCCAGTACCTCCTTTAAAAAAAAATCAACTGGCCATAGATGTGAGGGTTTATTTCTGAATTCTAGATTTGATTCCATTGGTCAGTATGTCTATATTTATGCCAGTACCATGCTGTTTTTACCACTGTAGTTTTGTAATATGCTCTATTTTTTTAAATATACTTTTTTAATTTTTTAAAAAGAAACTTAGATTACCTAAATGTTACATAAAAAACATAGGGGATTCCCATATGCCCCACTCCCTAGCCCTCCCACATTTCCCTCCATCAACAACATCCTTCATTAGTGTGGTATATTTGCCACAATTGATGAACATGTCTTGGAGCATTGCCATTAAGCATGGATTGTAGTTAACATTGTAGTTTACACCCTTCCCCACATATTTTTGTAAGTTGTTAGAAGATATACAATGGCCCGTATCTGTTATTGTAATGCCATTCAGGACAATTTCCAATTCCCCCAAATGCTCTCAAATTACACCTATTTTTCCCTCTCCCTGCCCTCAGAATCTCCAGTGGCCACTGTCTCTACATCAATGTAATATACTTTAGAGTTAAGTAGTATGATTCCTTCAATTTCATTCTTCCTCCTCAAGATGTTTTTGGCTATTCAGGGTCCCTTATCCTTCCACATAAATTTGATAATTGACTTTTCCATTTCTGCAAAAAAAAAAAAAAAAAGGCTATTGGAATTTTTATTGGGATTGCCTTGAATCTGTAAATCAATTTAGGTAGAATTGACATCGTAATGATATTTAGTCTTCCATTCAATGAGCATGGAATGTCCATCCATTTATTTAGGACTCCTTGCACTTGTTTTAGCAATGATTTGTAGTTTTCTAAACACAGATCCTTTTCACCCTTGGTTAAGTTTATTCCTAACTATTTTATTCTTTTAGTCACTATTGTAATTGAATTTTTGCCTGATTTGCTCCTCAGACTGCTCACTAGTAGCATACAGAAACACTACTGGGTTTTGTATATTAATCTTGTATCCCACCACTGCTGAACTCGCTTATTAGCTCTAGGAGCTTTGTTGTAAATTTTGGGGGACATTGTAGATATAGGATTATATCTGAGAATAGTGAAAGTTTCACTTCTTCCTTTATGATTTGGATGTCTTTTCTTTCTTTTTCTCACCTAGTTGCTTTACGTAGAACTTCTAGAACAATACTGAATAACAGTGATGACAATAGGCATCCTTGTTTTGTTCCTGATCTCAGTAGGAGAGCTTTCAATCTTTCCCCATTGACTCCGATGTTAGCTGCTTTTATTTTCATATACTCCCTTCATCATTTTGAAAAGTTTCCTTTTATTTCCATCTTTTGGAATGTTTTTTTATCAAGAAAGGATGATGGATTTTGTCAAATGCATTTTCTGTATCAATCAATATTATCATGTAATTTTTCTCCTTCGATTTATTAATGTGGTGAATTACACTGATCGATTTTATGTTGAGTTGCCCTTGCATACCGGGATAAAACCCACTTGATCATGGTGTATAATTCTTTTATTGAGCAGTTGGGTTCAGTTAGCATATATTTTGGGGGGATTTTTACATCTAAATTCATTAGAAAATTGGTCTGTAATTTTCTTATTTCATGTCTTTATCTGGGTTTGGTATTAGGGTAATGTTAGCTTCATAGAATGAGTTTGGAAGCATTCCTTACTGTTCAATTTTTTGGAAGCATTTGAGCAGGATTTGTATTAAATCATCTTTGAATAATTCGTAGAATTCACCTGTGAATTCATCTGGTCATGGGTTTTTCTTTGTTGGGAGGTTTTCAATGATTGATTAATCTCTTGTTATTGGTTTATTAAGCTCTTCTATTTCTTCTAGGGTCAATATAGATTGTTTGTGTGTTTCTATGAATTTGTCCATTTCACCTACATTGTCAAGTTTATTGGTATACAGTTGTTCATATTATCCTCTTATGTTCTTTTATTTCTGTGGGGTCTTAATGGTATTAATATCTCCACTCTCATTATTGTATTTATTTATTAGCATCTTCTCTCCTTTTTCCTTTTTCAGTCTAGCTAAGGGTTTGTGAATTTTGTGGTTCTTCTCAAAGAACCAACTACTTGTGTTGTTGATTTTTTCTTTTCTTCTTTTTTTTTTTTTTTTTGTTCTCCATTTCATTTATTTTTGCTCTAATCTTTGCTATTTCTTTCTGTTTGCTTTGGGATTAGTTTGCTCTTCTTTTCTAGTTCTTCCAGGTGGGCAGTTAGGTTTTTTATTTTAGCTCTTTCTTCCTTTTTAATGTAGTCGTGTAGAGCTATAAATTTCTCTCTAATCATTGTTTCTGCTGCAGCCTATACGTTTTAATATGTTCTGTTGTTATTTTCCTTTATCATGAGATATTTACTGATTTCTCCTGCAATTTCTTCTTTGTCCCACTGATTCTTTAGAAGTATATTATTTAACCTACATATATTTATTCATTTTCCAGTCCTCTGCCTGTGATTGATTTCCAGCTTCATTTCATTTTGATCAGAGAAAATGCTTTTTATAATTTTGAATTTTTAATATTTATTGAGACCTTTTTTGTGACCTAACATGGGGTCTATCCTGAAGAATGATCCATGAGCACTTCAGAAGTTGTATGCTATTGTTTTGGTATGCATTGGTCTGAATATGTCTCTTTAGTCTAGTACATTTATCAAACTGCTCAAGTTCTCTATTTCCTTGTTGATCTTCTGAGATGATGTTCTATCTATTGATATGAGTCATGAATTGAAATCTCCAACTATTACTATAGAGATATATTATATTAGTCTGCCAAAGGGGTGCTGATGCAAAGTACCAGAAATCTGTTGACTTTTATAAAGGCTATTTATCTGGGGTAAAAACTTACAGTTACAATGCCCTAAATAGTCCTATTAAGGTATCATAAGAGGTATTTTCTCGCCAAAATCTGTTGTCATGCATTGAAGCAAGATGGTTGCAGATCTCTGTGAGGGTTCAGTCCTCCTGTTCCTCTTTAAGGCTCTATGTGTAGGCTGGAGGGCTGGTTTCTTTCTGGGCCTTCTCAGCTGCTCAGGACTCTTCTCTCTCCAGCTGCAAACTCTCAGGCAAATGGCTCAGTTCTCCCTGGGGCTTTAGCTGTTTGAACCTTCTCCTTTCTGTCACATTGTAGAATCAAAATGGCCAAGTTCTCTCCTCTTCTGTGTCTGTGGAGCTCTATTTCTTCCTGTGCCTTCTTCTGTGTGTTCTTGATTAAGTGTCCATTTTTATAGCTCACCAAAGGGGCGGGACTCAACACTGGGTTATGCCCTACTGACATGGTTGAATCAAAGCCCTAATCTTGATTAACTCAAGTAAACGAAAAACCTTTGAATTTAATACAATAAAAGAGTATCACACCAAGAGGAACAGACCAGTTTACAAATATAATCAATATCTTTTTTTTTTTGGAATTCATAAGTAATATCAAACTGCTGCACATATATTTCTCACTTCGGATTTGCCAGTGTGTGCCTTATGCATTTTAGGTCATACTGGTTATGTGCATAGGTATGTATGATTGTTAATTCTTCCTGGAAGATTTTCTTTTTATTATTATGTAATGTCCTTCTTTATCTCTTATAACAGCTTTGCATTTAAAGTCTATTTTGTCTGATATTAATATAGCTATCCCAGCTATCTTTTGGTTACTGCATGTGAGGAATATCTTTATCCAGCCTTGCACTTTCAACCTTTTTTGTATCCTTGTGTATAAACTGAGTCTCTTGTTGGCAGCACACAGATGGCTCACATTTTTTAACCCATTCCACCAGTCTTTGTCATTTGATTGGAAATTTAATCAATTAGCATTTGACGTTATTACTGTAAAGTCAGTACATCGCACATTTGGTCCCTTGGTTTTTATATGTCATACATATTTTCATCTCTCTTTTTACCCTTTTCGTTACTTTTACTGTTAACCTTCAAATTAGACTTTCTTCCAAGTCTCTCTCCAGTCTTTTCCCTTAATCCTGCAGCATTTCCTTTAGTGTTTTTTTGTAGGGCAGGTTTCTTATAACAAACTCTCTCAGTTTCTATTTATCTGTGTATATTCTAAACTCACCCTCATTTTTTGAAGGACAATTTGCTGTATATAAAATTATTGGATGGCAGTATTTCTCTTTCACTATCTTAAATATATTATTTCTGATGAGAAATCAGCATTTAGTCTTATTAGGAATCCTTTTTATGTGATGAATTGCTTTTCTTTTCCTGGTTATGGATTCTCTCTTTATCTTTGATATTTGGCATTCTGATTAGTATGTATTTCAGTGTAGGTCTATTTGGATTTATTTGGATTGGAATATGCTGTACTTCCTGGAGATGTATAATGCATGTCTTTCAAAAGTGTTGGAACATTTTCAACTATCATTTACTTATATATTCTTTCTGCTCCTATTCCTGTCTCTTCTCCTTCTGGGACACCCATGATATGTATGTTTGTGTACCTTGTTCTGTCATTCAGTTCCCTGCAACCCTGCTTAAATTTTTCCATTCTTTTCTCTGTTTGTCCCTCTGTCTGTTTGATTTTATATAAACTTTTTGGCAAAGTGATTGGACATTTTATATTCCCATCAGTAGTATAAGAAAATTCCTATTCCTCACATTTTCACCAAAAGTTGGTACTGCCAGTCTTTTAAATTTTAACTTTCTAATAAGTGTGTTCTTGTATTTAATTGTTTTGAAATTTATAGTTTCCTAATTACTAATTATAGTGTGTCTATTTTCACATTCTTATATGACATTCCTTTATATCCTTTGGTGTCATATCTGTTTAAATAATCAGTACACTTAAAAAATTCTGTTGCCTTTTTTTTCCTTATTTTTATTTTATGAGAATTTTAAAATATATTCTAGACACAACTCCTTAATTATATATGAGCTTTGCAAATATTTTCTCCAAATTTATGACTGGTCTTTTTATGTCTTTAACAAGGTCTTTAAAAGAGAATTAATTTTTGAATTTTATAAAGTCCAATTTAAACTATATTTCTTTCACGTAGCATGTTTTTAGTGCCATGTATATGAGCTTGCCTAACTCTAGACCAAAAAGTTTTCAATTAGTTCCCTTCTATGAGTTTTTTTAGCTTTAGGTTTGACATTTTAAGTCTATGATCCATTTAAGTTAATTTTTACATATGGTATTGTGACAGCTTGAAGTTTCCTGTGAATCCCAAAAAAAATCTTGCTCTTAAACTAATCCATTTCTGTGGATGTGGGACCCATTTATTTCATTAGATTCAGTTGAGGGAACTTTTAATTAGATTACTGATTAGAGCACTTTAGAGCATTTGATTGGACTATGTCAGTGAGGCATGCCCCAGTGTAGGTCTCCACTCTCTTGATGGCATCCTATATAAACTGAGAATTGCTAGCAGAAATGCACAGAGAAAGACAGCTGACATTTAGACCCTGCCATGTGAGATAGAGGACTATAGGGAGACAGAGAAAGCCTAAGATGCTGAGAGAGAGGCTGAGAGTAACTCTGAGAGACAGAGAGAAGCAGGAGGCTGGAATCAGTGGAGCAGACCCAGAGTGAGGAGAGGCTGCCATTTTGCCTTGTGGCATTTCTACTGGATCTGACCAGCACCCAACCTTTGGTGAGAAAACATCTCTGATGATGCCTTGATTTGGGCATTTTCACAGCCTCATAACTGTAAGCTTTTACTCTACTAAATTCCTTTTATAATGCCAAACCAATTCTGGTATTTTGCATCAGCAGGTTTTAGCACACTAAAATGGGTATGAAGTGTGGGTAAATCTTTCTTTCTTTTTTTTTTTTTTTTTTTTTGCATATAGACATCCAATAATTCCAGTACTATTTGTTGAAAAAGCATGTTTTTATCCACTGAATTACCTTTGCAACTTAAAAAATGTAACTTATCTAAATATGTGTGGGGCGACTTCCATATTCACATTCTATTCTATTGATCTATTCTCAATATTTACAACAATACCATAGGTCTTGATTATTGTAACTTTACAATAAGCCTTAAAATCAAAGAGTGTGAGTCCTTCAACTTTATTCTTCTTTTTCATTGTTTTTTTTTTTTTGTTGTTGTTGTTGTTTTTTCCCTTTTCTAAATCCTTTATATTTCTCCATTGGTTTTAAATTATTTTTTCTTGGAACCAGCTTGTCAGTTTCTACAAAATAGCCTTCTAAGAAAATAATTGCAATGAATCTTTGGGGAAGTTAGGAGAAAGTTGATATTTTAGAAATGTTGAGTTTTCTACCTCATGAGCACTTTATCTTTCTTCATTTATTTAGGTCTTTTATTTCCCTCGGCAATATTTTGTAAATTTCAGTACAGGTATATCAAATGTTTTGTCAAATTTATTGTTAGTATTTCTTTTTTTGGTTTGATTTTAGTTGTTGTTTTAGATATTACATTTATGCACATAACTTACCATAGTCTATTAATGTCAACATATTACCAGTTTGAGTGTAGAAACTTCACATCCCTTTAAGCCAGTTTACATTCCACCTTTTATTATATAATAGTCTTGAATATTTCCTTTATACATATTGAGTACCATATAAGATAATATTGCATCAAATATAATTTAGCAAACACAAGATGGAAAATATTTTGTATTTATCCATATTTCTGCTCTCTCCATTGCTTTTATCTTCCATTATAGTATTCCATGTGTCCTTTTTTCAATAATTTAATTTCAATTCCAAGAACTTACTTTAGCCATTAGTTTGGTGTTCTGCAGGCAACAGTTACTTTATGTCTCCTTTATTCCTGATGAATAATTTTAGCAGATTGTGTGGACAATTCTTTCCTTTCATCACTTAAAAAATGTTCTACCACTTATTCTTGGTCTCAGTTGTTTGTAAGTAGGACTCTACTATCATTCAAATTATTTTCCCCTTATAAGTAAAGTGAAATTTCTCTCTATTATCAACACTTCTTTAGTTCTTGGAACTTTGATTATGATGAATTTCTTTGGTCATATTTAGTTTGGGGCTGGCTCACTTTGTTGGTTTGTGTCTTTTACTAAATTTGAGTAATGTTCAGCCATTTTTTCTTAAACTAGTTCCCAGTTTCCTCTCTTTCTCAAAATCTTATAAGTACCTTATAAATACCTTTCTCAGAATCTTATAAGACTGTTCATTCTATTTTAGTCTATTCTCTTTCTTTTGTTCAGACTGGGTAAATTCTTATGTTCTATCCTCAAGTTCACTGATTCCTTCTTCTGTTTTCTGCATTTCTTTGTTGAGGTCATGCATAAATATTTACATCAGTTATTTTATTTTTCCATTTGGTTTTCTTCATGCCTTCTATTTCTTTTCTGTTTCAAGCATGTTTGCAATTGCTGTTTGAAGCATTTTAATGATGGCTCCTTTAAACTTTTGCCAGATAATTCTAACATCTTTTTTTAAAAATCTCAGCATCCATATGTATTTATTTTCTTTTCTTATTCAAATAGAAACTTTCCTGATTTTAGGTATGACTTTTGATTGCTTTATGGACATTATGTTGTTAGATATTGGATCTTGCTTAAATCCTCTCTTTTAACAGGACTCTTCTATCCTGGTAGGGGAAGGGACATGTTGCCTTATAATGGCAAATGGGAGCAAAGGTCTAGTTTCCCCACTAGAACTCCATTGACACTATCCTGACTGGGAGGAGGAGTGGCACCTAATAATGACCTTTCAATGACACTACAGGACAGGAACAGTTTTTACCACTGGATGATGATAAAATTTACAGCTTTCCACTTGGTTTCCTTTAACACCAGAGAGAAGGGCAAGGAGTGTCCTGATACTTTTGAGAGGGGGATGTCCCTATGTCCACATGGCCTCCAGTGACACTGGGGGTGGGGGAGGAGATGAAATTCTTGTTTTTCCACTTATTCATTCCAGAAGGTGTTGGCAGGCATCTTGTTATAGCCAGGTAAGGATGGCATTCTAGACTCCCCACTTAGCCTTCAATGATAGGGGTAAAAATAGGGCTGCTATTTTTTTCTATGGTCTTTGGCTGTAGTAAGGAAGTTATTGTCTAAAAATCTTCTGCCATTCTAGGTTACATCTTTTTCTGATCCTTTCTTGGAGCTTCCCTTCTGGTTTCTTTCTATTGGCCCCTTTTGTTTGCCAGCCAATCCAGTATATATGAGCAAAGTGAAAACCCAAGTTATCACCACCATGCCATTCCCTGAGTTTCAAGGTCCCTGACCATTCTACCTTCTTTTCTCCAAACTTTAAAAGTCCTCTTAAATCTGTTTTGTATATAATATCCAATATTTTCAGCTGTACTTAGCAGTAGGAATAGGAAGAACTTTGTCTATTCAGCTTGGTCTGGAACCAGAAGTCATTTTGTAGTTTTGATGCTATTGTAAACATTATTTTATTTCAATTTCAGAATTTTGTTGCTGATATATAGAAATAAATTTGATTTTTAAATTTTTTTTTTTTTTTACTGGAAAAGTTGATAAATTCACATGGTTATTCTGGTAGATTTTTATTGATTATACCACAATTTCTACATAGATTATCATATCTTCTGAAGTGAAAAGCAATTTTATTATTTTGTTGTCAATCTGGATGTTTCTTTTTTGTCATATTGCACTGACTAGACTCTCTAGTACAATAATGAATAGAGGTTGTGGTGTAGATATCTTTGTTTTTGAGTTGAACTCAGGAAAAAAATTTGATCTTTTGTCATTAAGTGTGGTTTTGATTGTACATTTTTCATAGATGGCCTTTAATAGGTTGTATTTTCTTTTTATTTCCAGTTTGCTGACAGTTTTACATGTAATGAATATTAGATTATGTTAAATTCTATTCCTGTGCTTATTAAGATGGTCATATGTTTCTTCTTTTAAAATTCATTTACATAATGAGTTATTTGTATTGATTTTGAATAACAAACCAAACATGCATTTTTGGAATTAACCCCACTTGATCATGATATATCACACTCTTTATATAAGGTAGGATTATATTTTGCAAAATTTTGCTTAGAATTTTTGCCTCTATATTCATGAAATATATTCATAAGCAGGGTTTTTTTTTGGTCATGTTTTTTCTGGTTTTGCTATGAGGGTAATGTGGTACTTGCTGAGTAAGTATAATTCCTTCTCTTCTAAAAAAGTGATTCTGTAAAACTGATACTTCTTTTTAAAATGTGTGGTAGAATTCACCAGGGAATTATCGGCTTGGAGCTTTCTTTGTGGGAAGTTTTAAATGAACCTTTAATAACTTTAATAAATATTAGATTATTTAAATTATCTATTTTTATAGAGCAAATTTTGATATTTCTATACATTTCATTTGTTTTCAAATTATTGGCATTCATTTTTCATAATAATCTCTTATTACTATTTTTTTTTTTTTTTTTACCGGGAGCTTCCAGGGATCGAACCCAGGTCCCTCCATATGGCAGACGGATGCCCAATCATTTGAACCACATCCACCCCCCTCTTATTACATTTTATTTTCTGTAGATCTGTAGAAAGAGATGTCTTTTCTCTCATTCCTGATATTAATAAATTGTATGTTTTCACTCTCACACTTTATTTTAGCTGAATGGTCAAGCTGGTCTTTTATCGATTTTATTGGTGTTCTCAAAGAATAAATTTTTGTTTTATTGATTTTAAATGTTTTGCTTTCATTTTTAATGGTTTAATTTAAGCTCTTTATTATTTTCTCTCTTCTACTTACTTGGGTATCGTCTGTCCCACCCTTTTTAGTTGATTAAAATGGACATTGAAATTATTGATCCAAGACTTTTCTTTTGTTCTACTATAAGAGACCAGTGATATATATATATCCCCATATGCATAGTTTGCAAATATTTGAAAAATTTTTTCATAGATATTTCTATCATTGAACTTGTATTCCATTGTGATCAGAGAGCTACTTAGACTACTTGAATCATTTTAATTTTATTTAGACTTGTTTTATTTCCCAGAACATAGTTGATTTGGCAAATGTCCCATGTGTACTTGAAAATAATGTGATTATGCTGTTGTTGAATATAGTATCTTATAAATACAATTAGGTCAAGTTGGTTGTTGGTGTTTTTTGATTCTTACTTATCCTTACTGGTTATCTATCTACTTATTCTATCAATAATTGACAGAGAGTATTGAAATCTCTGGATATAATTGTGGGATATTCTATTTCTCCCTTCAGTTCTATCAGTTTTTCTTCATATTTGTGAAGCTATATGACTAACTGCATAAATATTTAGGGTTATTAGGGGCTTATGGATATCAGGTGATCAAAAGAGTTTTAGCTCAGGTCCATTTCACAGTGGGTCCAGTGCGTCCCTGGATCCATTCTTTGGGTACTTCCCTAGTTCCAGAATTAGAAGACACATACTCAGTAACTGGCAGAATCCCCACACTGGACCCCTGACTTGTGGAGTGAGGGCTTTTATGGTAGGAATGGCCAAATGGAAGCCACTGGAACTGTCCCTACTTAGGAAAATAACAAATCAAAAGCAATACCAGATTCTTGGAGGGACTGCAGAGATCAGTGCCACCATCAAGGATTTGAAGGATGCAAGGGTGGTGATTCTTACCACACCCTATTCAACTCTACTAATTCATCTGTTCAGAAAATAAATGTATCTTGGAGAATGACAATAGATTATCATAAACTTAACCAGGCGGTGACTCCAATTGCAGCTGCAATTCTAGGTACAGTATCATTGCTTGAGCAAATCAACACATCCCCTAGTACCTGGTATGCAGCTGATGATCTGGTAAATGGCTTTTTTCTCAATTGCCATTAGTAAGGACCACCGGAAACTGTTAGCTTTCAGATGGCAAGGCCAGCAGTATACCTTTACTCTCCTGCCTCAGGGATATATCAACTCTCTAGCCCTATGTCATAATATTGTCTGCAGGGACCTTGACCATTTCTCCCTCATCACAAGACATCACACTGGTCCATTATATCAATAATATTATGCTGATTGGACCTAGTGAACAAGAAGTAGCAAATACTCTAGATTTATTGGTAAGGCATTTGTATGAGAGAGGGTGGGAGATAAACCCAATACAGGAATCTTCCACCTCAGTGAAATTTCTAGGTGTCCGCTGGTGTGGGGCATGTCTAGATATCTCTTCTAAAGTGAAGGATAAGATGTTGCATCTGGCCCCTCCTATGGCCCAAAAAGAGGCATAATACTTTCTTGTTCTCTTCAGATTTTGGAGAGAACATACCTCATTTGGGTATGCTGTTCCCATTTACTGAGAGACCAGAAAAGCTGCTAGTTTTGACTGGAGCTAGAACAAGAGGAGGCTCTGTGATAGACCCAGGCTACTGTGCAAGCTGAACTGCCACTTTGACCATATTATCCAGCAGATCTAATAGTGCTTGAAGTGTCAGTGGCAAACAGAGATGCCAGCTGGAGCCTTTGGCAAGCCCCTACAGAAGAATCACAATGCAAACCCTTAGGATTTTAGACCAAGACCCTGCCATCCTTTGCAGATAGCTACTTGACTTTTGAGAAAGAGCTTTTGGCATGCTCCTGGGCCTTAGTAGAGACTAACTCTTAACCATGGGCCATCAAGTTACCATGAGATCTGAGTTGTCTATCATGAGTTGAGTATTGTCTGACCCACCAAACCATAAAGTTGAGTGTGCAAAACAACATTCTGTCATAAAGTGTAAGTGATATATAAGAGATAGGTCTCAAGTGGATCCTGAAGTCACAAGTAAGTTACATGAGGAAGTGGCCCAAATGCCCATGGTCACCACACCTACCACATCACCTTCTCTTACCTAGCCTCCTAGGGAGTTCCTCAAAGTCAGATGACTGAGAGGAGAAAACTCAGGCCTGGTTTACAGATGGTTCTGCATGATATGCAGGTACCATCTGAAAGTGGACAGCTCAACACTGCTGCCTTTTTCTGGAATGTCCCTATGAGATAGTGGTGAGGGCAAACCCTTCCAGTGGGCAGAACTTTGAGCAGTGCACCTGGTTGTTCATTTTGCTTGGAAGGAGAAATGGCCAGAGGTGTATTTGTACTCCAATTCACGGGCTGTTGCCAATGGTTTGGCTGGATGGTCAGGAACTTGAAAGTAACATGATTGGAAAATTGGTGACAAAGAGGTCTGGAGAAGAGGTATGTGGATAGACCCTTCTGAATCGGCAAAAAGCATGAAAATATTTGTTTCCCACGTGAATGCTCACCAGAGGGTGACTTCAGCAGGTGAAGATTTTAATAATCAAGTGAATAAGATGACCTGCTCTGTGGCTAGCACTCAGTAGATTTCCCTAGCCACTCCTATCGTTTAACATGGTCTCATGGTAATTACCATGGGCTCATGAACAAAGTGTCCATGGTGGTAGGGATGGTGGTTATTCATGGGCACAGCAATTTGGACTTCCTCTCACCAAGGCTGACCTGACTATAGCCAATGATGAGTGCCCAATCTGCCAGCAGCAGAGACCTACACTCAACCCTCAATATGGCACCATTCCCCAAAGTTATCATAGTGCTACCTGGTAACAGGTTGGTTACAATGAACCACTTCCATCATGGAAGGGGCAGCAATTTGTTCTAAATGGAATAGACACATACTTGAGATATGGGTTTGCATTCCATGAATGCAATGCTTCCTCCAAAACTACCATCCATGGACTTATTCACGGTCTTGTCCACTGTCATGGTATTCCACACAGCATTGTTTCTGTTCAAGGAACCTACTTCACAGCAAATGATGTGTGGGAATGGGCAGATGTTCATGGAATTCACTGGTCTTACCATGTTTCTATCATCCTGAAGCAACTGGATTGATAGAATGGTGGAATTGCCTTTTGAAGACTCATTTACAGCACAAACTAGGTGGCAATATCTTGCAGAATCTGGGCAATGTTCTCTAAGAGGCTGCATATTCTCTAAATCAGCATCCACTCTATGGTGCTGTTACTCCCATAGCCAGGATTCATGAGTCTAAGACTCAAGGGATGGAAATGGGAGTGGCACCACTCACTATTACCCCTAGTGATCCACGAGGAAAAGTTTTGCTTCCTGTGCTTGCAAAGTTAAGCTTTGCTATTCTATGGGTCTTAGTTCTAAAAGGAGGAGTGCATCAACCAGGGAACACAACAATGGTTCCACTGAACTGGAAGTTGACTGCCACCTGGCCACTTTGGTCTCATCGTGCCTCTAAATCAACAGGCAAAGAAGAGAATTACTGTACTGGCTGGGCTGATTGATGCTGACTATCAAGGGGAAATAGGACTGTACTTACACAATGGAGGGTAAAGAAGAGTTTGCCTGTAATACAAGAGATGTCCTAAAACATCTTTTAGTACTACCATGCCCTGTGATTAAAGCCAATGGAAAATAGAAACAACCCAATCCAGGCAAGACTAACTATGGCCCAGAATCTTCAGGAATGAAAATTTGGCTTACCCTAACCAGGCAAAGAACCATGGCCAGCTGTGATGTTTGTTGAGGGTAAAGGAAAATTGGAATGGTTAGTGGAAGAAGGTAATGATAAATATGAACTTCGACTAGGTAACCAGTTACAGGAACAAGGACTGTAATGGTCATGAATATTTCTTTCCTTGTTTTGTTATTAGTATGTTTGTATATGTACATAAAATGAATATTTTTGTTTTCTTCCCTTAGCTTTCTCCTTATCATGTGATATAAGTTGTATTAGTTTCATACTATAGTGTTTAAGGATATCAAGTTTAAGAATGAATATTACCCAAGGATTTACACCCTGTTCTGGAGGGATTTAGTGTGTTTCCAGTTGTATGCAGGATGGTTGTATATATATATATTTAAAGCTGTTGTTTATATTTAGAGACTAAGTATGGTTTAAAGTGATGTGAATGCCTGCCAAGTTGACAAGGGGTGGGCTGTGATGGTTAGGGTAATGTGTCAACTCAGCCAGGTTTCCAGTTGCTTGGTCAAGAAAGCAGTGAGCCAATTTTAATACAAGGGCATTTCACAGACTTTAACAATCAGTGAGTTGATCGCATAGATGCTGTTTATACCTACAATCAACTGAGACTGCCATTAGCAATGATTAATGTCTCATCCAAACACTTGAAGGCCTTAAAAGGGGAAGTGATTTCAGCATTCAGACAGAGAGAGAATTCCCAACTCTACTTCAGAAAGCCAGTGTCTCCCAGGGAAGTTATCAAGTACCTTCATTGGAGCCCCTAATTTACAGCCTGTCCTGCAGAATTTGGATTTGTGCATACCCTCGGCCATCTGAGACAATTTTATAAAACCTCACACTATTTACAGATATCCTGTTTCCCTCAAGAACCCTGACTAATACAGCCCCACTTGAGATGCTCCTGTGCAGACAATACCAGAGTAGCAGAGTATCCAGATTTTTCCTACATAAGCCAATTGATCACAAGCCAATTATCATTGGTTTAAATGAAATGATATCAACTCCTTCCAGATTGCTTTAACTTTCCCCTTATGAGTTAATAACAGACCAGCCGAGGGGCTTAGTAATATCATATTAAATTCTAAATTTCACATTTTTGCCAGCAGACATGTCCAAATATTTCAGGAGACTAGTGTGGTATCCCCATTCTTGTCATCAACAAGTATAGACAGACTTTCCTCAACATCCTCCTAAACCTTCTTTGTGTCTTCTAATGCCTAGAGAACTGTTCTTCTGGGAAAGACTATATGGAATGATGGTCCTTAAAACCTGATGGAAAGCATCCTACCAGGTACTATTAACAAATATCTGAGCAGAAAAAGGCTCAGATATTTAGATTCATCTCCCTCTATTAAAGAGGAATACAGCATCTTCAAATCACTAGAATATGGTCCCTACCAGAGACTATAGCTGAAAATTCTTATTAACCCTCTCAAAACATAATTTCTAAAGGAGAAGAATTTACCCTAAGACTTTTGAATCAAGATGGCTACTTGAAATGTAAAAAAATTCTACCCAGGATATATAGAACAAGATTAGAAATATCCCTCTTTAATATTTATTTCTATTTTCTTTATTTTCATGTCCATCTTCTTTCCTCATTTGCTGGTTTAAGTCTAGTACTATGTTATCTGTAAGACCCACATTCTTAACATTGCTTTTTGCACCTTTAGTTATTCCTTAGTGAGAGTCCAATCAGTACTTGGACGTTATTTATTCCTGAACTAGCTAAAGCCTACTTCCAAACAGACTGTTGGATTTATACACATTTTCCTTTGGAAGTTACCTGACTTCCTTTGGTATAATTTCCTAACAAATTAGTTGGTTATCTGGATAACTGACTCAACAGTTATGTACCTTTTTAGATAACATATACCATAACAGTCCAGACAGAAAAAAAGATCTAAAATTCTCTTACACTCATTTTCAGTAAAGGAGGTTCCTGTCTCCATGAAAACATATTCTGGGAAATTTCATGGAAGCAGACTTTTTTTTTTTTTTTTTTTTTTTTAGCAGGTGCCAGGGATCAATTCAAACCCAGGACCTCGTACATGCAAAGCAGGCACTCAACCACTGAGTCACACCCACTCCACTAGCTTTTTTTTTTTTCTTAACTACTTTTTAACTGAACTTTTTTACTTTCTCCCTTTTACTGATCTCATGAGTGAGATGCACTGTTTCTCTTTTGTTTAAGGTCTATCCACTGTACTTGATATTGCAATTTTTATTTCCTAGTACCAGACCAATCCTGATGAGAGGTGCCACATTGTTACAGTACTGTGTCTCATTCTGAGAACTGAAATCCCAATTTCTTAAGGGGAATCCTGGACTGTTTCTTCTGTCCTCAAGTGTCTTCACGGTGGGCTTTACAAAAGGCTCAGAACTTAGGGAAGTCCTATATGCTTTGAATCAGAGAAAAGTAGGGGTGCTAGAAAATGCCCTTGCCCTAAATGTTCATGAAATTATACAGGCTGTGATAAAGAATAAAGTCTCTTTAGATATGGTATTTTCTGTTTCAGGAGATGCATTCATTGTTTTTGAAGAAGAATGTTGTGCTTACATTGCTGCAGAACTCTCTGAGGTCTTTAATATTAATAAAAACATCTGGGTAAAAAAAACAGACATTTTAAGTAGGTAATTTCGTTATCATAACTATATCTGATTCCATGGGAACTTTGAATTGCAGATGAGCTCTATTCTCTTGGTTTAATTTGGCCACTCTTGGCCACTGGTTTAGGAGTGGACTACAAACTCTGATCATAATATTTTCTACAATTTTGTCTGTGTTGCAGTATTTAAATGTATGATATCCAGAGTGGTAAATGCTGCTGTGTTGCTGCTATACCATCAAAGGATCTAACAAATGACCATCAAACAAAAAGACAGGAAAACATGACCCTTAAGGAAGGTGTGACAACCATACCCTCAAAATTTAGTAGTTGAAAGAGATACCTCAAATAATGGTGATGAGCAGGATTGATCATGTTCTTAGATATTAATGATCTACCCCCTTCAGCTCAGGCTTTAGAATGACCACCCTGATTACCAGAGGGAAAAGAGGACCCTGGGCACTGAAACCATCTCTACTCTCACAGCTTACTGTTCATCCTGATATCACTTTACTATTTAGCTGTCTTCACTAATCTAATTTTAAAATCCACTATATTATTAATATCGCATTGCTATTCCCTGGAAGATAAAAGTTGCAAGTAACTTTATTATTCATTTCAGGAACTTTCTGAAAAGCCTTGTTAAATGAGCATCAAACTTTTCATCCTTTTAATATATAGCATCAAATAACTGTTTGCTGTGCAAACTTTTTTGAAGCCCATGCTATGAAATCTCCCTGGATCCACCAATCCTAAACTATAACGTCATGATTCTTATTCACTTTTCATTTAAAATCCTTCACTGGTTCTTATGATATGTAGAATTCCTTTACATAATAATCAAGGTTGCCCATTGTTGGTCTCATGCTTACCTCACCAGTCTCATATCTCACAGCTCTAGCCCTCCCACATTACAAAATACTTTCAGGCAGAACCGATATTGGTTTTCACTCCCATTGCAAAAAAAAAAAAAATGTCTTTTTATTTCTTTTCATCTATAAAATTACTATTACCTCTTTTCTAGACCTTTCTATGAAGGCTCGGGTTTACTATCTTAAGAAAAATCTTAATATATTTTTATATTGTATTTTACAGTTTTATTTACATGTCTATCTTACTTTTTTATATTTACGGATTACTTGAAAATGCTTTACTAGAAATTTGACACCACACTTGTCAGAATTAAAAGACTGAAAATAACCTTTTCAGATGGGGGGAGGATCATTGGTGTGGGGTGTCAGTGATGGGGAAGACATGGGAAGAGGTTCACCTGGGCATACATATAAGGTATATAAAAATGTTCAAATGTTCAAGGGGCATTGTCACAGTGGGTTATTGTGTGAAGACTCACACAGTAACCGAGAGAATATTGAATTCCCATCCTGGAGAACTCTACCACATTCTCTATGGAACAGCAACAGTTCCCAAAGTGCAGGGGCAATGATTGGAGAAGGATGATAATCCACTGATGAGCCCTTGATATTGACAACTGCTTATGAACCTTTGCTATTGAAATTAAAACTTAGCCTATTGTTATGGGGTGCCTAAGAGTTGCCTCCTGAGAGCCTCCTTTTTGCTCAAATGTGGCCTCTCTCTAAGCCAAACTCAGCACACAAATGCATGACCTTCCCCCCAGCTTGGGATATGACTCCCAGGGATGAGCCTCCCTGGCACTGAGGGATTATTACCATGCACCAACTAGCAATGCAACTGGAAAAAGACCTCAAATAAAAGAGGAAAAGGGTAAAGACAAATGAATTTTTATAGCTAAGAGACTGCAAAGTGAGTCAGGAGGTCATCCCAGAAGTAACGCTTATGCACATCTCAGCAGGATCTCATTGACTGCCAAAGTGGATACTGTCCCAAATAGTGGGGTTCCTGAGGGCTCTGGAGACACACAGGTCCTATGGTCAGGACAGATAGCTCTGAAGTTTGGTGCCTTGCCAGTGGGCCCTACTTCGGAGTTTGTGCTCTGGAGAGTGACAGAGTTGGACTCAATTATGTCTTCCCTACACATGGCTTATCTGTCCCTTCTGTTTAAACTTATACTTGGTGCTGGAGTTTGTAGTGTACCTCCAAGAGACTCAAGTCTTTGGGCTGTCCATGTGCCAGCTGGGTCCAGAACTTCAACAGAGTTGCAGCACCTACTCTACAACTCAATGGTCTCACCCAGGACAACTAACAAGGAGATGATGATGGACAACAACCATCCCAAGAAACAGACAGTCTACAACTGCAAGCAAGATAGTCCCATCCATCTTCCACATGGGATATAAGCCCCCTCTCAATTAGAGGTGGAGCATCACCATCTCCGAATCCTCAGGATTGGGGAAAGAACTATGGACTAGAGTGGACTTGCTGGCATTCTGCTATAGACATATTGTGATTCTACCAATGGACAAAATTACAACATTGATGTGGAGGCAGTGGTCACTGGAGACTCTGGGGGCAGGGGGAAGGAAAGACGGGTATAATGCAGGGGTTTTTTCAGGACTTGGGAATCGTCCTGAGTGGCATTGCAATGACAGATATATGCCATTATATATCTTCCCATGGCCTGTAGAATTGTGTGGGAGAGAGTTGAAACTACAATGTGAACTATGGTCCATGCTCAATGGCAAAGCCCCAGGATGTGTTTATCAATTGCAATGAAAGTGCCACACTAATGAAGGATGTTTATGTGGGAGAGTGTGGGAGGTGTGGGGAGTGGGGCATATGGGAATCCCTTTATTTTTTGTGTAACATTTATGTAATCTAAGTATCTTTTAAAAAATAAAAAATATATATTATAAAAAAGACTGAAAATAATATTACCCACAAGTCAGTAAAAACATAACAAAATTTCCACAAATATCTTAGAGTGTCTACAAAAGAACCCAAGTTACCACACTACAAAATGTTTACAAGTCTACACCATGCTGCTTTTAGAGAGAAATGTTTACTGTCCTGAATAAGCACTCTTTTGCTCTCTTGAGGCCAAATTCTTGCATGTTCCAGAGAATAGTTTGACATACATTTAATTTTATGCTTCATCTCTTACCTTAGACTCAAAACAAGTTGTACTTTGCTCTGAAAACAATGTAGCATTCAGTGAGACAGATGTGGCCATAAAATAGTTATATAGAGTTAGGATCAAAATACATATTATACATCCATCAAAATATGGCACATAGCTTGGAAAGACTCAGGAAACACAATTAAGCTGTGTTATACTGGTTGAGAATCACTGTACAAGATGAGAGGCTTCTTGAATACTGATGTATGACATTTATTTTTTTAAATTCCCAGGGTTTAGAATAGTATTTGGAATATTGGAAAAAATTAATTGAATTGATTCAAATCCAATATCTTTTCTTTCCTAATCTCATCTGCAATCAAACAATTAATAGTTACTTGTTTCTCAATAGTGACCTTTTGGGGGGCAGAATGTTTGAGAAAACTTGGTTAAAATGCATGACAGGGGCCTTCTTAAGAACTCTCTTGGACACCTAACAGATGCATGCTTAAGAGTTTCAATTCATTTAGATTCAACTGGGCATGCAAAAGAGACTGCAGGGAAATGCTACTGTACTTGGTAACAAATGACTAAAGCGCCCCTAGGTTATGGTACAATCTGGTCTTCTTAGATTTAAAGAAGTTTAAATGCCCTTTCAGAGCAAACTCTCTATGACATAGAAAGCCTCCTAATACAAGATAAGTTTGAAAAATATTAGAATATGTATTATTTTTATTCCCTTAAACCTCCTAAAATTTTCCTGAATTTTACTTCAACCTCATAGAAAAAGCAAAATAAAATTAGCATGTCATATATTCACTAGTTATTTTGGCCATACCAAATTTGGGGAACAATAAAGTGGGTACTACACAAATAATCCCAATTTTAATTCTTGAATAAAACTAAAAGTCATACCTAAATGAGTTCAGATTTGAAAGTTCTTCTTATAGTGTCCAGTGAACTTATTTGATGTTGACTGTTTTGGTGTTTTGTTTTAAAATAACATGGACATAATTCATTTGAAGTAAGAATCAATCACTTTAGAAACATATATGGAGCACTTCATAGATTCCATGCATTTAACCAGTTGCTAAGGATATAAATTTACTCTAAAGTCGACTGCTTAAAAAACATAGTAAGTTGAGTAGATAAATTATTACAGAATGACTTGTTTCTAATTTTCTGCATTTCTCCTACTTATTTCCACTTTATCTCTATTTTTTACTTTCATCTTTCACTATTAAAAAGAATTAAGATAGGAATACAAAACATGAACATTTTTAGTTAAAATAACCCTGGACATCATTTCCACAGTATCATCAGCAAGACACAATGTCCATGGTGCTCAGTCTGCTTCTGGTTCATCACTCTCTCTCAATCATCCACAAAGTTTAATCAACTTTTCCTAAAAACTGAGGAAAGTAATACCATAGTGCTATAGAAGCTTCTTTAGAAATGCAGTCAACACCAGAAGCTCAAGTATCTCCAGTAGTTTGCCGTCATCCAGAATGTAGCCTATATATCTGAGGCAATTCCCCACCTCTAATTCAAACATTTCTACTGTTCTGTTAGGCACTTATGCTTTAGCATCTTTAACATTTCCTATATACTTGACCTCTTCTATTTATTCCACATCACTTCATGCTCTAAAAAGAACTTCATTTTCCTTTGAGGACACTTCCTTGCTGGAGCTCCATGTGATTCTGTAAAATTGTCACTGAATTCTTAGCCTTTCCATATTCCACAGGAGCTACATGGGCCCAGTTACCTTCCCTTTTTTCCAGACTATTTCCTATTTTGCTTCCTTCCAACACCACAACCCTGTTGAGGCATCAGATTTCATCATTATTTTGTAATTGAAAATTTTCATAAAACTTCCAATAACTCCTAATTCATTGAAAATTTTATCTTAGGTTCAGACTTTATTTCTTTTAATATTGCTGCCCTAATCTACATGTAAATCACTCACACTTTCCAAGCCCTATCTTTCAAAGCTGCTAAACCTAGAAACTTTCTCCAGAACCTCTAAGTCTCCTAAAGAGTGATGAATCTTTGACCGTATTACCCACCATTTTGCTATTAATCACCTTTACCTCATGCCCTCACTTTTCTCATTACGTTCTCCCTATCCATACACACAATTTCCATGGTTCATCTATGTATCATTCAGGGATCACCCAGAGTAATCGCCCAGAGAACCAGTGGGAAAGTATATGTGTGTGTGTGTGTGTGTGTATACATATATATATTCAGTGTCTTCCACTGAATTTCCTGATTAATACTGTTAATATATTTCATGTGAAGAGATTATATATCCTTTCTTTCAATGTAAATTGGTTTTAAGTACAATAGGGACATTCCCGTGGCTATGCAAACCTACCGTTAATACTCAGCTCACAATAGACATACTTTTTAACTGCTTAATATTATTAACAAATATTTTAGTGTAAGCCATGTTTAAAATTTATTTAAAACTATATACTTACAGCAATAATCGTTTTCTTTTCATAGCATACATTTAATTAAAATAATTTATATGGTGGATATAAATATATAACTCCAAATATAAACCTATTTTATATTTGTATTGTGGAAATCCTTATTTTGAATATAAGCTCTGTAACTCAGAATGATTTAACTTTTGTTAAATTGAATTAATCTCTTTTTATCAAAATGAATACCTTACTTACAGGTTTCAATTAAAATTCATTGATGATTTACTGAGATGATAAACATCAAATCTTAGGAAAATAACAGGTTATACAGAAATAGTAGCTCTTGTTTTATTTATAAGTAATGTTGAAAACAAAAATTAAATAACCATTTCATTTTTTTCTATTAAGCTCAGTCCACATGGTTAAATATATCAAAATATATTTGAAAACAGTGAGATCCCTGACCAAGATTGCTTGAAGTACTGATTGTTGGAGGTGGATTTTTAAATGTATAAAATGTTCTGCTAGTGAAAAAATTTTAATTGAGTCTTTAGTTCCAATCAGAAAATTAGCTGACATGGGGAAGAAAGACTTTCTTGGGTTCAGGCAAGACAAGAGAGTCTTCATATTTCCTAATGTCTTACAGATTGTGCATCCTGCCACCAGAAGAGAATAACCTGGTAAGAAAAATGAGATGTTAATAAGAAATATGTAAAATATTATGATGGCTTCACATTTTCTTCATTTTTAACACAAAAAGTGTGATATTCTTAGAAATTTTAGAGATGAGACAAGCAAGATAGTTGAAATGCTTTTTTTTTTTTTTTCAACTTTACTAAGATAAAACTACTCATTGCCCTACATCAATATTTCACGGGAAAATTACCCCATCAGTGGGTAATTTGAATAATTTGAATAATTGTGATGCTTCAAGGGGTTCTTTTAAAAAGCTTTGTCAGTTACAGTATTAAATGCAAAGTTAAAATGAAACAGATTAGCATGTTGTGCACATATTGGGCATACATGTCACATTAGGTGGTTGAAGCATAAAAATATCACTATTTTGGTTGTCACGGGATTACATGTTTATATTATATACTATATTAATATATCACATTGCATATTACATTATTTTATATTTTTATATTTATGACAGCATATATTAAATATGGAATATCTTTTATATTTTAACAAATATTCAAGCATCATGGAATCTATAGTTTTATTCTTTTTTCCCTCCTTTATTATTTTTAATTATTTGTGTGTTTGTATGTATAATACATAAATATATGAGTAGAAAAATAGATACGCATTTTTCAAAAATAATTATGAAGTTATCATCAATTTTACAATCCTGAAAGTCAAGAAATAGAATATTACCAGCATTCTAAATATTCTTTGAAAACCCATTGTTCCCTCTACATGCTAACATCTATCTGTCCTGAACTTTATGATAATCAGAGGTTTCATGCCTTACAGATTTTACCATCTACAAATGTAGCTCTAAAATTTCTAGTACAGTGGTGCCTATTTTTGACCATTATAGAAATGGAAATGTACTAGGTGTCTTGCTTGTTTCACTTAATGTTATGTTTGTAAGCTACATCCATGTTGTTTTTGTGTATAAATTCTGAAATATATTTTGTTGTCATATATAAACATTTGTATGAATGTATCATTGTATCTTTTATGAACCATTAAATTCTGGATGAATCTTCTCTTTTATCATCTTGGAACTCTCACCAAAATCCCTGTTATAAAATTAATTGAATATGGATGAATGCATGTAAATATGAATTTTGGGGCTTTATGGAATGTTAAAGTTCATTTTTCATTAAGATATAATTCACATACCATAAAATTGACCATTTTAAAAGTATACAAACCACTTGTATTTAATATATTCACAAGATTTTACAAATACCACCACAGTGAATTTTAGAAAATTTCCATCACACGAAAAAGAAACCCTATACTCTTTTGCTATTACCACTCGGTCTACACTTTATGTTCACCCTGAAGCAAAGCTAACGTACTTTCTGCCTATTTTGGACATTTTATATCAATGAAATCATACAATATGTGGACTTATATGTCCAGCATCTTTTACTTAACACAATATTTTCAAGTCTAATCCATGCATATATAAATATTTCATTCCTTTTTAGGGCTGAATAATATTCAATTGTATGGTTATACCACATTTTCTTAATCAGTTGATGAACACTGGGGTTATTTCCAATTTTTGGCTATTTTGAATAGTGCTGCTATGAACATTCTTATATAGGTTTTTGTGAGAATATATGCTTTCGATTCTCTTGGGATGAAGTTCATTTTTATTAGATAATACCATACTTTTTTCAGGATGGATATAATGTACACTCTCAGCAAGTGGATGAGAGTTCTTTATCATACTTATAGGTCATTGTCATCAACAGACATACCAACATGTGTCATTGTCAGACTTAAATTTCATCCAATGTGATGGTTGTGTAGTGGTATCTCATGGTTTTAGTTCACATTTCACTGATTAAAGAAGAATTTGATCACTTATCATGTGTACTTGTGTCTTAGATACTACAAACTGAGTGGCTTAGACAACAGAAATTAATTGTCTCAGAGTTTTAGAGACTAGAAATTTGAATCAAGGTGTCAGCAAGGCCATGCTTCTTCAAAAGTCTGTAGGGTTCTGGTGACGGCTTACCAGCATTCCACAGTGTTCTCTGGTTTATGGCAAAATGTGCAGTCTTCTCACTGTTTGCCTGTCTGCTCTTAATTTTTTTCTCTGTGGTGGCTTGTTAAGTACCTCAAGAAAACATGTTCTTATTCTTAATCCTTTTCTGTGGGTGTGAGCCATTGTAAATAGGACCGTTTGATGATGTTACTTCAGTAAAGGTATGGCTTGACTGAATCAAGGTGGGTTTTAATCCTAATAGTGCAGTTCTTTATAAGGTGAATGAAATCCAAACCTATAGAGTAAAAGCCACAGGAAGAAGACAGAATTCAGTGGAACACAGAGAAGCCAGTACAGACCACCATGTGCAGCGCCATGTAACCAAAAAGCCAGCCCCAGAACACCACAGTCTTCTGGGAGAAAGCATTGCCTTGATTTTGGACTTCGAGCCTCAAAGCTGTCAGCCAACAAATTCCCATTGCTTATGACAACCCAATTGCATGGTATTTGGTTTAGAAGCCATGATACAAAAACATTCTCCTTATAAGAATACCACTAATATAGGATGGTCCACTTCAATGCAGTTTCTCCTTGTCTTAACTAATAACAACTTAAAATGTCCTGTTTCCAAATAGGACCACATTCAGGAGACCAGGGACTAAGACTTGAACATATCTTTCTTGAGGACACGATTCAATCCATAAACTCTGGCATTTGTATTTCCTCTTTTGTGAAGAACTTATTCAACCTATCTGTCCACCTTTTTTACTACTTTTTTTTTTTTATTGATTTGTGAAAATTCTGTAATATATTCTGGGAACTATTTTTTTGCCCATGATATGTTATAAATATCTTTAACTACTGAGATTTCATTCTTTTGCCTTTTGTTGTCTGGTGACTTATGTAATAATGGTCATATTTTTTTAACTTTCATTTTGAAAATCTTTCAAACTTGCAGGGCAATTACTTAAATAATACAAACCTTATGCAGGGAATTCCAACACATCACTACCCACCATCAAAGATCGACCAATTTTTAACATTTTGCCTCATTGCCATATCACCGTATCTAGCTAACTAGCTAGCTATCCATTTCTCCATTTTCTGAATACTAAAGTGTAGGAAGTATACAACATGTTCTTTGTGCACTTATATTGCAATGTACATTTCCGAAGAACAAGGATATTCATCTATGTAAACACCTTAAGAGCAGTTATCAAGTTCATGAAATTTTACATTGATATAAAGTTTAGAATCTATTTTCCATTTTTTTTCATATTTCCAAATAATGTTCCTTTGAGCCTTTTCTTCTCCCTTAGTAGACCTAATCCAGGGTAATTTATTGCATTTAATTGTTATTGTTTCTATAGTTGCTCTTTGATTTCTTTTTTTAATTGCAGGAAAATATATACAACCTAAAATTTGCCTCTCAACCCCTCACAAGCATATAATTCAATGGGATTAATCACGTTCATTTTGTTGCAGTACCTTAACCACCTCCTATTACTAAAACATTCCCATCTCCATAAAACTAAAATCCTACACCCATTATGCATTAAATCCCCAACCCCCCTGCCTTCACCCATGGCAACCTGTACTCTAATTTCTGTCTTTATGAGACTGCCTGTCCTTCAATATTTTCTTTGATGTTACCATTGGACTTAAACTTAACATTCTAAATCTTTAACCATATCATTTGCTTTTATACCAACTTAACTACAAAAGTATATGCAAACTATTTTCATAAACCCTACTGCTCCTCACTGTTGTGTAGTACTTCTCACAAATTATAGGTTTATGAGTCCAAAACCTCTGCTTTATCATTTTATTTTATTCATTTACCTTTTAGATGCTGTTGAAAGTAAGTAGAGTTAACAACCAAAATTCAAAAAACTGTTATTTATATTTACCTATGTTGTAACCCTCACCAGAGATATCTATTTCTTCATGTGGCTTCACTCTGTTGTCTACTTTCCTGCCTTTCAATATGAAGATCTCTCTTTAGCATCTCTCGTAGGAAGTCTAGTGGTGATGAACTCCTTCAGTTGGACAAATGCACTCAGAGCAAATGCAGTGTTATTCCTCTGCTCAACCTTTGTGGCTCTTGTTTCGCTTTGATTTAAATTTTTTTTAAATTGTCTTTTTTTTTTTTTTTTGATGATTTTAAGAATATTAAAATATTTTTTTACTTTGTTTATTAATGGTATGATTTAATCAAATTAACCATTCTAGCCATATTAATGAAAATAGAATTCAAGTTCATATATGAAAATAATGATGTAAGAATTACAGAAAAAATTCTATGCAAATAAAATTAACAGAAAAATAACTCATTTCTGTACTAAATTATCTGGAACTGGAAAAACATGTGAATTTTATTCATAAGCTTCTTAGTAGATTTATTTACATTTGCATAAGACATGGATGTAATTGATAACTTATTTTCTACTTACTTCAAAGAGAGGACTTGTTTAAACTCTTTCTCCATCTCTCAGATAACTCCCTGAAAGGATTACTCTCTATATATATTATGGATCAGTGTTTTTCCAAAATAGAGTTTCAGGTTATGAAATTAATTTAATATATAATAAACAGTATTTTTTGGTATGAGAATAATAAAAAAATGGGATTAAATAAAATAGAAAATAAAAATGAATTGCATATAATAAATACAATAATTGTATATGAAACTTTTGATTCACCTAGATACAAGGTAATATACTAGGATTTAAGTTAGAATAAGTTTCACAACTTGGGTAACAAAAGGTTAAAAGTCAGTATACCACATTAAGGGAACAAAGTGAATTACCCAAAATCCACTTTACATATATTCAAGGAGACAGTTCTATCTCATTTAAATCTATGAAGAAAGAACTAGTCAGAATTTATAGTACACAAACATATAACAACTTTGTATCATTTTAGATGGTTATTAAAAAATCCAATATACCACGTGTTAGTAAATTTCTAGTTATTTGGGTTTCGATTTTAAACTTTTTAAGCAAATCTGCTGTATACTTTTTCTGATTTTCTACCCCTATCACTAGGTGAGCAGTGGAAAGAGAATTATGAAAAACTTCAACATTCAAACTTATCATATCATAGAAAATCAAACCAAATGACAAAAAGAACAACTTTAGTTGAGGAAAATATAAAACAGATAGGCCTGCAGAAGAAGATTGTTCATAATCCCTGGGAATTGGATTTAATCAAACATATTTCCTTTCTTACTATATTTTTTATTGATAAGCTTATGAACTATATTTGCCATATATAGTCTTAAAATTACTTATTTTTTATATATTAGCTTAAAAAAGAATAAGAACAAAAGATGATTGCATTTTATAGTGATACATATGATATATTACAGGTATTTCACATCAGTAGTCTAAAAAGTGCTAGGTACTGCAGTTTTATACTTATTCAATACAGTTAATGACGTCTACAGATTGTTTTGCATCTACTCAATGCTCTAAACTACATTGTATTTGTACAGTATGTATAAGAACAGTTTATAATTTGTCAGCAAAACACATTTTGCAATTAGTTTGCTCTACAGAGCTGTCCTCATCTGTATTACCTGGAGGGTGTCATCTAACATTGACAGGATTCTCTTAGTTAAAGATAGGAAGCTGTCAAGATTTCCATTACATTTATATTCCCAGAGGTTTGTAACACTGTTTTCAAAAATGCCACAGGTGGAAACTTAACATGAAAGGTGTTAGGCATGGTAGATTATTTAAAAAGGAATGCTGTTTGTAAACTGTGAAAATGTCCTTCATGTTTTAAAAGGCAGCCAGACAGCATGAAATCTGTCTGTATAAGAAAACATCTGGATTAATACCATCTTTGTGTTCCTAGGAGTCCTACTGATGTTACAGCCAGGGAAGGACAAGGATAATGACAGTTGACTAGAATTGTCAGTGTTTAGTCAGCTTTTATTGTGTCCTCAGATGCCCATGCATATGTTCAGTAAGCTAGTATGTGTGTGTGTAAATATAAAGCAAGAATAATGAAAAATACTTCAGTAAATACCTTTCAATAAAATTTAAAAAAGTATTTTCCCCAATTTAACCATTTTCACATGTACATTTTTGTTATATTAAGTACATTAACAATATTGTGCTATCATCACCATCATCCCTTATCAAACCTTTTACTTCATGGGAAAAAGATAAAAGGGATTTCATCAAAATTAAAAACTTTTACACATCAAAAGAGTTTATCATGAAAGTTAAATGACAACCTACATAATGGTAGAAAATATTTGGAAACCAGATATCTGATAAGGTTTAATTATTCAGAATATTAAAAAAAAATCATCTTTCAACTCAACAGCAAAAAAACAAATAATCCAATTTAAAAAAAAATAGTTTTTATATATATTAACACTATAAAATTTAAAAAAACATATAAGAATGTAGAATACAATTGGTGAATCCTATGGCAAACTCTGAACTATAGATAATAGTATATTTATAATAATATTGTAAAGTTGATACCTCACAATTTATCGAAAGGAAATAAAAATTCTAAGTGTCTATGGACCTAATTACAAATCCTCATTATACCTGAAGCAAAAAACATTGACGCTGTAAAAATAAATAGAAAATTCTACAATTATATTCAGAGATTTCTATACCTTGTTCCTAATAATTGTATAAACAAGTAGATAGCAAATCAGTGCAGCTCTAGAAGACCTGAACAACATTATCAACCAAATTGGGCTAATTGCCATCCAAAGATAACTCCACACAACAGAATATATTTCTTTACAAGTTACACATGGCTTATTTACTAATATTAATATTGCCTGCCCACAAAATGAATCTATAAATTTTAAAGGCGTCTACTCTTAAAAATTGTTCTCTGATTATAATAGAATTAAATAAAAAAATCAGTGACAGAAACATGAATGAAAAAATTCCCAAATGTTTGAAAAAGTTACTAACACTGTATAAATAACCCATAGGCAAAAAAGAAATTTGGAAAAAGAAAAATTAAGGAAATATTTTGAACTGAATAAAAATTTTAACACAACATAACAATATTGGTATGTTGTTGCTAAAGTAGGCTCAAGGGGAAATTTATAGCATGAAGTGCACATATTAGAAAAGAAGAGAATAATGAACAAATGCAAATTAAACAGATGAAGAGAAATATTAAAGTTCAAAGTAGTAGTCAATGATGTGGAAAACCAAACAAGTAAAAGAATTAGACAGAAAACTTTTTGTTTAAGAAAATCAATACATTTTGACAAACCTTAAGCCAAACTGACCAGGAAAATAGAAGGAAGACATAAATTATCATTATTAAAAATGAAAGAGATGCCATTACTACATTCTCTGGAAATCTTTAAAGGACAATAAGGAATTGTTATAAGCAACTTTATGCCAATAAATTTGACTTTGTTTATGCAATAGACAAACTCCTTGAAGGAGAGAAACTACCAAAGCCCAATCACAAAAAAATAGATCTGATTTTCTTTATATCTATTAAAGTTATTGAAAACTGCAGGTAAATTCTTCCCTCAAAAAAACCTCTAGGACCACATATTTTCACTGATAATTTTGTCACACTTTAAGGAAAAAAATAATAACAATGCTACACAAAATATTCCAGAAATTTCCAGAGGAATAAATATTTATCAATTTATTCTATAAAACCATCATTATCCTAATACAAGAATCATAGAAATCTATTGGATGAGAAGAAAAAAAAAAAAGATCCAAGTGGTCTATAGCTACAATGAAATTCCAATCAAAATCCTCCAGATTTGTTTTTTAGAAATTTGCAAGCCAATTCAAAAGTTTTAATATGGAAATATAAAAGACATAGTATAGTGAAATTAACTTTGAAAAGAATAACAAATTTGGAGATATAAAGCTACCTGATTTCAAGCCTTATTGTAAACTGAGTAATCAAAAAATTTGATTTTGGTGTAAAGAGAAATGAATAGATCTATGTAACAGATTGAGTGTATAGAAAAAGATGAACATTTATATGGAAAACTAATTCTTGACAAAAGTACAATTCAGAGGAGAAAGGTAGTTATTTCAACACAAAGTACTAGAATGATTGGTAGTCCATATGCAAAAAATGCACCTTCACACGTACCTCACAATTTATACAAAAATAACTCAAAATGTATCATAAACCTAAATGCAAAACCAAAACCTATAATACCTCTATAAGAGATAGGCTTTGTAACCTTGGATTATGCAAAAGAATGACCCATAAAATAGCAAAGAGCAAATTGGACTTCATCAAAATTTAAAATACCTGCACATCAAAAGGCATGGCTAAAACATTGAAAAGGCAGTCCACTAGCTGGGATAAAATGCTTGCAAACTAGATAGTCTATAAAGGATTTGTATCTTTAATATATAAAAACTCTTGAAATTCAGTAATAGGAAAATAAACAATCCAATTAAAAACGCCCAAAAGAATTGAACAGACACATCACCAAAAACGATATGCAGGTGAATAATAAGCACTTGAAAACCACAATACAATTAGACATTAGGGAACTGCAAATTTAAACCTAAATAAAATGTCATGTCTAAATAGAATGGCTAAAATGAAAGAGATTGACCATACCAAGTGTTTACAGAGAAGAAAGGACTGCAATTGTCCCTCACTACTGATTGGAATATAAAATGACATAGTCAGCTTAGAAAACATTTTGCTGGTTTTTTGTAAGGGGAAGCATATGCCTAACATATGAACTAGCCATTCAACTCTTAGGTATTTATTTCAGAGAAGTTAAAGCATATATCCATGGAAAGACTTGCATGCAAATGTTCATAGTAGTTCTATATAACAGCCCCCAAATGTAAACAATCCAAACATCCATCAACAGGTCAATACGTAAACAAATAATAGCATATGCATATAATAGAATCCTACCAGTCACAAATAGTAATAAGCTATTGGTATATGCCACTGCATATAAGAATCTCAAAATAATTATGCTGATTGAAAAAAGTAAAACAAAAAGAGTGAAAACTGTAGAAAATGCAAGTCAGTCTCTAATGACAGAAAGAGATCAGTGGTTGCTTAGAAATGAGCATGTTTGTTTGGGGAAAAGAGGGAATTTACATAGGGTCATTAGGAAATAGTGTGGAGTGATAGAAATGTTCATTACCTTGATTGTAGTGATTGTTTAATGGGTATTTACATATGTCAAAATTTATCAGATTTTACCCCTTAATAATATGATTTTATTTTTCATCAATCATATCACAAATAAATAAGTAAATAAAATAATACAACTGTGGTCAAATACAATTTGACTTGGGGTAAAAACTTACTTAAAAATGGTGAAGAAACATGAAAAAATGTTCAACATCACTAGCAATTAGGGAAATGCAAATCAAAACTACAATGAGATGCAAATAGTATTGCTGTCCTGATTTTGTGATAATCAGGGTAGGCTAAACATTCACTATATTAGAAATATGCATGTGTCCCCTGACCTAGTTTTTCTCCCTAGGCCTGGGTTTTGGAATGCTGTTGATAAACTAAACCTGATTTATTATATGACCATCCTGTATGGGAAAAGATTGTAACTTTGGGTATCTTTGGTCAACCTTAAGAGATATAACGGGGACAGATGTGGCTTGCGTGGTTGGGCTTACAGTAAGTATGCAAAATTGTCTATTTTCAATTTTCCAAATTTTGTCCCCTATCCAAGAATCTTTCTGGCCTTTGGGCTTCTTAAATTAATAATGAACATCGTTTTAATTGTATAGTGAATGAATTTTAGTTTAGACTCCATGGTGGAGAGAGGCTATTGCAGCTCTTAGCTCACACTGGTCACACAACATTAACATCAGACAGCATCCTTAATATAGAAAGAAGGAAACATAAGTCAAATATCTCCATATACCTTACCATAGCTTACTGTTGTCCATTAGAATGATTCCATTTATTTCCTTCAAAAATGTTTTCATCCTTGTACTATTCTTTTGAAATGCACAGAATTAGTGAGCACATTTACTTTTACAATCTGCTTCATCAAAGCTGTTCAGTAATTTTTAAAATCTATTATCTTCTGTTGCTTTCAAGCACAGTAATCTCAAGACACCATCAATCTTAATTAAGACACAATGAAACAGACTTGGAATAAAGTTGTCATTAATATTTGTAATACCCAAACTTCAATATAGTATGATGTACCAGAAAGAAGGTAAAATTTGATTGATAGAAAATCTATGGTTACAAATTTGATATCAGTACTTGCAAGATTTATGCTCTTGGGCCTGGAAATTCTTCATCTCCAAACTTTAATTTATTCATCTGTAAAATAGGATTAACATTTTCTCAGTGAGTTTTGGGGGAGTTTCCAAAGAGACATTGCAATGTACATCATCTAGTATGTATAATGAGCTAATGATACTGAATGACTTCATACCTTTCTCTCTGCTCATATTGAGTGATTTTATTTAATTTCTTAAATCAGGGGCTTTCAACCTTTTTTTGTTACACGGATCCCTTTGCAAGTCAGGTGGAAACCAAGGACCCCTTCTCAGAATGTAGCGGCAGATAGTTTTATGACAGTCAACTAGCATTAGGTCTAACAACTACCGTAATTTCTAAGTATGGATGAGTATAAGCGATTTTTCAAGATATGTATAACAACTGTAATGTGATATTAAATGAACACTACTGTAATTTATTGCATACATTCATAAGTGAGGCAAATGCTAAACTTTAGACTTCAGTTAGAGGTCAGAGAAAATAAAGATAATAGGTTGATTTTTTTTTCAACTCAAGTTGACGGACCCCTTGAAATCTTAACCCCCGGTTCAGAACCCCTGCCTTAAATGATGACTTAATCACAACATATTATTGGAGGCTTCCCCTAATTAATTCAGAATCTTCTATCACTATAGCAAACACAAGCTACTTTTTTGTGTTTTTTTTCCAGATACTTAAAAAAAATTAATACATTCAATAAAATCTAGTATTTTAAAACTTTATCTTTTGGCTCTAATATTATACAACAGTTGGGATGTACATATAGAAATCTCAGTCTCTATTATGAGTTGTTTTCTCTTTTTCATAGAAGCAGAAAGAGTAAATGTTAACAAATTTACACTGTTTTTCTTTTATCTTTTAGCAAATTGCTTCAGTAAATTTAAGTGAAGTGAATTTCTTGTTAAACATCCTTTAAACATTGGAAAATAGATATATAATATCAAATATCAGGTATATTATTGATTTTTAAAAATGCAAATAAATACATAAAGTTTCTTTGGCCCATAATCTAAATGTTCTTATTTGAATTTGTCATTATTTATGATGTTAATTTATTTAAATTTGTACAGGTGTTGTAACCTCATTGAGAACATTTTACTAGGAAGAAATATGATAATGGTATTGATCCACATTGGGATGTCAGGTTTGAAATCTCTTTTACAGTTATGTCTAAATTAATATATTAGGGGCTATGTATAGTTTTATTAAAGATGGTTTTCTTCTTTAATTATAGTAGCAATTGTTCTTCTGAACATGACCTTAGAGTAAAGGCATAGAATCAGTTCAGTATGTTTGACAAAATCTGTTCTCACCAGTAAGAAACAAATGAAATAATGTCAGAACTATTATTAGAATATGATTCTTACTCCAAATCTTCCAAAGACCAAGTGCAGATTTTTTTTCAAATGTTTTGGGAAAAAAGGTATAATTTACAGCTCTGTGACAGATGCCTGTTTTGTTTTTGTTTGTTTGTTTGTTTGTTTGTTGCTCTTCTGAATCAACACAAGATTTGAATGAACATTTCCTTGAAAAATTCAAATTGTTCCCAAAAGTTCATCACACAATATTGCCTTTTTCTTGAATAATTCATCTTTCCTACTGCACACTTTAAGTATATTTACCTAATTTTTTCACATATTATAGTCTATATATTTATGGAATTGTTCTGTATTTGTATTAATATTTTGTCAGGCCAACTTTCAAGGCTGGCCAGGTAATACCAATTTAAAAAAGCTTTTGAAATGTGTGGGATTCTTGCTCTTTCATAGTTACTATTTTTAACAATTCCTTTTGACTAAATATAAATGCTAACAACAGGAAAAAAAAAACCAAAAAACTATTATTTTTGATATTATACTCAGGAGATCAATTCTCCCTCTTCATGGATAGGATGCCACATATGTCTAAAATCGCAAGATCATTGCCTGTCTTCCCAGGAATTCTTAGGCTTCCTCAATTTTCTGGTATCATACTTAACACATTTCACTTGCTAACAGAAAATCTACCTCTTTTTGCAGGTTCTCCTCATGTCTGTCTCCTACCATGATGAATGATTGTAGTGGGAATTGACCCAAATTTTGTGTTTCATGTCAATCAGCTACCTCATACCAGTCAGCGGCTAACACTTCTTTGCAGGCCTTATTTGCGTTATTTCACCTAACTTTTGCAGACCTCTATTCTTTCAAAGTAAGCTCAGAAATAGGTACATCATTTATTTTCCCACTCCATATATAAAATCAACACATTTGATGAGACCTTAATAAAGACTCATATATAGGGAAGCGGCTGTGGCTCAATCGGTGGGGCTCCCGTTTACCATATGGGAGGCCCCGGGTTCGGTTCCCGGGGCCTCCTGGTGAGGGCATGCCCGCCCGCGTGGTGTGGTTAGTTGACCCAGAGAGCACAAGCAGCAAGGGGGGGATAAATGAATAAATAAATAAAAATCTTAAAAAAAAAAAAAGACTCATATATAATATAAATGAATTACAATATCACACAATAACACGTATTTAGTGTCTTTTGATGAAGTTTCTCTCCCAGTTTTCCCGATGAGGTCTTTCTCCAGTCTCTGGTTTGGAGGGGCTTTCTTTACTCCTCTTAATAATGAGAGCTATTCATTATCTCTCCTAAACAGAAGCCTCCAATCCACAACCTCACTACACAACCATGGATCTATTCCTTTCAGGGTGGAAAGCACGTTCCTGTTTTCCTCAGGAAAAAAAGGCTCTATCCTTCAGCCACTACTTTTGACCACTGTTTTCTGCCCTTACCCTCTTCCACTTACAGCCAGAAAAATCTGTGAGAACACATTAATCTTTCTTATGGGTTCTATCCATAAAACCTGAAACATTAAACATCCCAAATCACCACAGGGTAAGTTTCACACATCAAACAGTGTCCCCTTGTAGATTCTTATCACTGGCATGAGATGACTACTTTTTCATCCTTTGCCATTGACCAGCAGCTGCTCCAACTTTCCTCTGGATAACTTTTGAGAAAATATAAATAAATTGCAAGGATAAATTTCCTTCTACAAAGAAGAAAACCCTTTACATTATTATGCAGAGCAATTTAAGTCTCTATTGTCTTGAAACTCTGCTTTTCATAATAGAATCTTCAATTTATCTTTGAATAACAAGAGACTCTTTGAATGATTTTTCTAAAAACAAAGCAGTAGTTTGCTAAAATGTAAATATAAGTTTCTATATTAGAATAACAGAAAAAAAGCTCAAACCTTAACCTCAGTTCCCACTCCTTGCTATGCTTTATGTTTCCTAATGAGTATCCATTGTTAGAGACATACTAAATCTGATGGACAGATTTTTTCTTTCATTGTTGAAGGTGAATTATTTTTTTCTTTCTAGTAATAAAATAGTATGTGGTTGTATGTAGTCTAGTATTTAGAATAAGTAGATAGCAGGGTAATTTTCTTTTTTTCCTTACTTGTACTTATAGTCCACTCCCCTTTTCAAGCATGTGTGTGGTCTGTTCCTTTTCTCAGATTTATTGAACCAGGGAAGGAAATAACAAGAAAAATTTTAAAAAGCCTTTAAATCTACACAGTAGGTGGTTATATTATAGGAATCTGAGGGAACAAATTATTATAGAAATAGTGATTATCAATTAAATTCATTCAGGTTGAGAGAGGCAGAACATTCCTTTAGAAGCTTGGAAATGATTCACCTAAAATGACAAAAACGGAATAGGGATTATGGTTCCTGAAGAAATGGGGCCTGCAATTTCCCAGGCAATGTTCTAGAAGGTGAGAAAATCCCAGGGATCATAAGTTTACATAATGAGATTAAGCAAAAAAGACAATTGTCAGTGATATCTGTGCTCCAACAGAGCCTAAAGTAAGCAGAAATGTTCCTATGTCTTCAATTGGCAGCACTACCCCACCTGTAGTAACCCTGTAGAAATGAATGAGAGCTGTCTCAGAACCTCCAGTTTGATCAGATCAGTTACCAAGGACCAGAAGGAATAAAGGATTTTTAAATCTAAAATGGAGGACAAAGAGAACCAAGGTAACACATTTTACTGATATTTTGTTGTCATGTAAAACCCACCAGAATGGAGATATAATGCAAGAGAAAGGGGTGAGAAATTCAAATTGACTGATATTAAATATCAGGCATCTTAGAAGAAATATAAGCTTTAAATAAAAATTAAGGATGGTGCATTTATCCAATAAATATTTGAGAATCTACTCTTGATTAAAATGCCTGGCAAAGTAGACACAATACTTGTTCTCTTAGTGTTTATAGTATAGTATAGTGTAATATATTATAGTATAATAGACAATAGTATAATATAGTGTAGTGTAGGATCTTATAATAATAAAGACATTAATTAGATAAAATATGATTGAAATCTATGATAAATAATAGAGAAAATCAGTTTTAAGACAGATGGATACTTTAAAACATCCAGTAGATGGGTCCAACCTGGTATAGAAGGACAGAGGATGACATTTCTAAAGAAGTTATGTCTGAGCTGAGAAAAGAGAGCTAATTGGAAATTATCCATTTAAGGTGCTGTTACCAGGAATGTATATGCATGATTGTGGGTGGGCATAGTGGGATGGGATGGCTATTGTTCAGTAGCTTCAAGGACGGTAATGTGAGCTAGGGCTGGAAGAGCACAAAGAGCAAGTGGTGGGAGAGAATGTAATCAGAGATCAATTCATAAAAGGTGATATTATAGGGAATCTTCTAGAATTTCAAAATTATAAAAACAATGGAGAGCTGAAGAAGTTTATGAATGAGTACTTTCTGATCAGATTTCTTTTTGCAGAAGTCGGCCCCCCTAGCCCCACTCCTCCACCTCACTCCCCAGCCCACTTCCACAGCCCACTCCCTGAACCTAGCCCCTGTTAAGAGTGAAGAGTGTAGTTCAGTACAGTAGTAAGTACAGCTGGGGTTAGATGAGAATATTCAAAGGCAAATACAGTATTTTAGGCAATGCTGCTTGTACAGGATGGTAGCAGTGAATGGGTAAAAAAAACATGGGCAGTTTTGTGTGATATCAGGAGGTAAAAGTGACAGAATTTGATGGATTGGATATTGGAGATTGAAGGAGAAGGATTTTTAAGGATGGCTCCTAGGATTCTGGCATGCAGAAATGCAGGTACTGTAGTACTATTGCTGAAGAACTTGGTTTGGGTAGAAAGTTCATGAGTTTTGGCATGAGAATGGCAGAGCCCAAGCCCAGTAGCATCTTGTACAGTCTTCCACTTTCACTCTGAGTGAAAGGGCATCCATTGGAGGTACAGAGTAGAAAAGTGAAATGACCTGGCGTAGGTATTAAAGTGATCATGTTGGCTGCGTTTTGAGAGTAAATAAAAGGAAGTTAAAGATGGAAGCAGGGAGATTGTTAATCTTAAACGGAGGTTTTCATTTTCACATTCAGGATTTATCCTGCTGTGTCTAATCATTAGTTAATTATAATTAGTAGGTCATTGATAGCTTCATCTCCATTCAAAAAGGGCATTGAGTATACAGACTATAGGACTGGGACATTTGTCTGTTCTAACCTTTTGCAATGCATGGCCCGGAATTCTGTCATACTGTATATTATATATGACCGCACGACAGAAGAGCCCTTTTTTATTTTTATTTTTTGGTTAAGTCTCTCCTTTTTCTGGAATATGTGGGCTGTTAAAAGATCTCTGTATCCATTCTTCCTTCCTTGTATAGATAGAAGTAAATATGTAACTGTATGACCAAGGGTTTCAACAAGTCTCAAATCAAGTGTTCAATAACCACATTGGGCTAGTAGCTACTGTATTATATAGTGCAATTTAGAACATTTCCATCATCACAGCAAATTCTTTTACACAGAACTGAAATAGAGAGTCAAAGAAATTTAAAAGGGCAAGCAAAAAATAGAAGTAAGGACTAATTGAAATATTATTATGAGAGTAATCATTGTCTAAATTTTGAAGCAATTAAGAAATCACAGAGGAAGAGATATACTAATTGGGTTACATAAAACTATAAAACTTTCACAGAATGAAAAGTAACTGAAAAAATAAAAGTAGACTTAGAAATGCCTCTGATAGCATTAAATTAAAAGTTTATGTACATGGTATAGAGATTTATACAAATACATGAGAAAACTTGATATACTATTTATAATGTTAAAGATAATGTGAGAATCAAAAAAATAATAAATAAATTTATGTAAAATGAAGAAAGACAATAATCAGAAGACAATGTAAATGAAAATACACCTAGTTCAGGAGTTTAGTACTATTACTCATCTCATCAATGAGTAAGCAATCAAGCATTATATTTAAAAAAAAATACAAGTTCTGCTCCTTGTAATTTGTGTTAAGGGAATAATTTCAAACGTTAGAAAAATGTCTGTGTTTGAAGACATTTATCACAGTATTTTTTACTACAAATAGTTAGATTTGCCCATGCAACAATTGGGAAGTTGAAAGTAAATTGTTTCATCAAGAATTTATGGATGTTATAAGGCAGCAAATTAAGTGAAATCAAGCCAATACAAAAGTCTATCTCGGCTGTGTTTGAAGCCATGTAAAACTGTGGAAATATATGAACAATAATAGAAAGAGAACAGAGGTTTTCATAATTTGGTGGAATTTTATATAATAGATAATAATGGTGATATTATGACAATTATTATTCCAGCAATATTTAATGAATGTTTAGATTACTACATTGTGGTCATAAGACTAATAATTTTATATTCACTGTCTTAATTAATCTTTCTAACAACCTAGGAAGAAGTTATCACTGTTCATTTTACAAATGAGGAAACTGAGTCCTAGAAATGAATCTTGTGTACAATGTCTCTCATTTTTTAAATAGCAGAGCTCAAAGTTGCACTCAGGTCTCTGTTGCTAAAATGTTGATTGTGCAATATAAAACAAACAACAAACATGTTTATTGGAAATTCTCTATTTATAAGACTTTTTTTCCAGTATATTTAGGTGGTGTGTGTGTATGTGTATATATATATATATACATATATATATAGTCATTAATAAAATTAAATTATCTTTATTTCCTTATTTACTATATATTTTACTTGCTGCAACATACTATTCCACTTTCTACTCTCTAAAATGCCTTGATAAATGTAATCACCATTTGATGAAAAAAGTTTCCTAAATGGTTAAGTCTAAATTTTTAAGTGTCGGTGGATCTCTCATTCCTTCTCTAAACATAGTACAAATTACAGGAGACATTTGGAAATTAGTAAATGTTGCCCAGGAAGAATAATTTCAAAATCCATGCATATGAGAATAGCACTTGAAGGTTCTCAGACATTACAAAATCTCTTAGGAAATGAATACCCTGACAAAAGAGTGAATCTAATAGAAGTCAGATCACAGTTTCTGCATTTCCTAAGAAATAATTGACAATTCATTATAATATTAGCATCTCTTTACCATCCACAGAGATATGTAATTCCCTGCTTTTTGATAATCAAAACAATTTTCAATTCAGTCATGTATTTCCTGGGTGTAGAATAATATAATAACTGTTTTGGTTCTTTATTGCTGCCATAACAAATTACCTGAAAAGTAACAGTTTAAAGCAAAAAGAAGTTATTAGTTCACAGTTGCTGTAAGTCAGAAGTCCAACAGGACTTAGACAGACCTCGCAAGGTCGAAATAGGTTTCAGCCAGAGCTGCTTTCCTTACTGAGGCCTCTAGGGGAGAATAATTCAGGTTGTTGGCAGAATTCAGAAATTTATGGTTCTAGGATTATGGTTCTAGGGCTGAGGTTTCCTTTTCCTTTCTGGCTGTTGGCTGTAGTTATTTTCAGCTTCTAGAAGCTGCCTGCATTTCCTGGCTTATGGATCTCCTCAATGTCAGCACCTGCAAATGGAGTCCTCCTCACAGTTTGAATCTGTCTGACCTTCCTTTCTGCTACATCTGTCCTCTACCTCCCTCTTTCCCTGCATGTCTCTGACTAACTTTCCTAGAGAAACTTATTATTCCTCTTTTAAGGCTCATGTGATAAGCCAGGATAATCTCCTTATTTTCAAATCAGCTGATTAGCAGCCTTATTTCCTTCTGTAAATTCCTTCATAATGGTACTTAGATTAGTGTATGATCAATAATCAAGAGTTGAGAATTTTGTGAGGACATCTTTGGAATTCTGCTTACCACAGTAACCAAAAAGTCACATTCTGCTCATTTTCTGTGTTACAAAATCAAAATAGCATGTTCCGTCATAGTTTAGTTACAACAATTAAACTTTAAGCTATAATCTCAAATTTTAATGCATGTATGTATAAAAGTAACTTTGGAAAAATTTGAATTTCTAAGTGGTTACTCAATAGTCATTCAATATTTGAAAATTTCTGATCACTTTCATTTGGTGTTGTAATTGCATATGTATCTCCCTTTATTTTTCCGTCACGGGACTTATTTTCATTTCAGTGCTTTTTAAATTTTCACCAGAGTGTTCTCAAATTAAGTATTTTGCTAGAAGGACCTTGGCTATGTTAATTAAAAGGAAATTGTGTGAACATGTTCCAAAATTGATTGTGGTGATGAATCCACAACTCTGTGATTATACTGTGAGCTATTGATTGTACATTTTGGATGGATTGTATGGTGTGTAAATAAAACTACTTTAATAATAATAATAAAAAAGGCAATTGCAAAATTTCCTGTGAATTTAATTTACCAATGGCATCCCCTTTCTATCAACATAGGTAATTAAATTGACATATATTCCATATAATAGCTACTTAAATCTTCTTCAGTGCCTAAGTAAATTCTTAATTCCTAGTTTTATTGGGATACATAGGAATACCTCATTGTTGGAGAGCACAAATTGTCATTTCACAGGAATATACAAAAATTCTAAAAATGTGTACCTTATAGAACTAAGCACTTTTGCTTATAATTGTTCACCTATCCTTGTTTATTACTCTCAGCCCAGATTGGATTATTAGTACTTTGTTTGAATCTCTAAATATTTTTCAATATAAAGCAGAACTTCCTAGTAAACTGAAGTATCATCCTTCTCCCATTCTCTATGGGGAATTCAGCCATCATATTGTTATTATTATTATTACTACTATTGTTTGGTTCTATTATAGCCCTTCCCATTTGGGAAAGGGCAAACATAGTCTTTAATCATTACATTTTAAATATAGCCTTTTTTCCAAAAAACTGATTAGGATGCAAAATGTTATCTGATTTTTTTCAAGACTATTATTAGTTCCACTAGTATATTCTAATGTGGTCTCATTTTAAAAATTGCATTTCCCTATGTTCAGTCAGTAATGAATCCTAGCAAAACTGAGCTACATTCATCAGCCTTGTTAATCCACTAGAATCCTCTAAGATAGGCAGAGACACAGTACTGAATACTTATATTTCGATAGAAATTTATTCTCAAGCCATAGATCTAATCTATAAAGTTTTAAATGAATGCTTCCTTTTAAATGAAGACAACTGGGAAGTATATGACTCTTTGACATAATCACTTTGTAAGCTGGGAACTTTATCTTTGCCTCAAATTACTTTTCCAGCTTCATCTCTTGCTTCTATCATCCATTCAACTAATAAATGTTGGATACAAAGCACTGTGCTAGGCAATAACATTAAAGAGAAGAAAAAAAAGCCCGTTTACAGAGAGCAAGCACTCTGGTGGAGGAGGTGTGTAAAGATGACCATGCAGTGCTGTGAGAGCTATGTCAGGCATATGTATCCAGCATCAGGGGAGAACAGAAATTGGTCCCTTGTGCCCCAGCCACACCTGTCAACTTGGCTTTCCTCAAACAAACTGTGAACATGCCTGACTCTGTGTCTCCCAATGCATACTTCACTAGTTCTATGAAGTTTTCTTTTTTTCCTTTTTCATTGTTGTGTAACAACAGGAATCTTTTCATTTTTAAAGACAATTTAGAATGCTAAATTGTCCATTATTCTTCCTGCCAACCCAACATATGCATAGGACACCTCCCCAAATTATTGAACTAAAGTTCCAGATCCTCTACTTATATGGAATATACTATGTACCCCTGTGATGCTTAATTTCATGTGTCACTTTGGCTAGGTTATAGTGTCTAATTGTTTGGTCAAGCAAGAACTGGTCTGGTTGTATTTCAGAAAGATTTACATCATTAGTCAGTTGATTGCATCTGAGGCTTATTGCATTTACAATCAACAAATTACATTGCCCTCAGCAATGAGGGAAGTGTTCTCATCCATTAAGGGTGCCTTAAAAGAAAAACTGAGGATTTCAGAAGTTAGATATTCTTCCATCAACCACCTTCTCCTGGGAAATACAACTTCACCTATATCACAGTTTCCAGTTTTTGGCCTGTCCTATAGAATTTAGACTTTCATGAGAGACATGAGCCCATTCCTGTAATAACTCATATGTATGTATATATGTATGTATATATGTCTCCTGTCAGTTTGTTTTGTTTTGTTTTTTTCTCTGAAGAGCACTAACTCATACAACCTCCAAGAATTTTAACTCCCTCACAGGTGACAATAAGAAATAATACCTCCCTCACTAGGTATTTATGATAATTAAGCATGACTACAGAGGTGAGATAAAGCACTACGTAAACTCCAAAGAGCTATTTATACATATTACATCTGGTCCTTTTCTTTAGATATTTTATCGTGGTCTTTACAAGCCTTGCTTTCCCACTTGGTTGAAATAATTTGAGGGCTGGGACTCTTATCAGGCTGTTGTTATTTATATCATCTCTAGGACTTTGCTTTTACATTTCTCTTCTACCTCTTCATTACCTATAGTACTTTGTTGTTCCAGACACTGAGACAGTGAGTACAAGCATTCCTATTTTCTTACCTTAAAAAAAAATTTTGTTTCACTTATTTTAGCTGCAATCATTTCCTCTGTTATTATCACCATATTTCCTAGATAATTGGTCTAAATTTAATTGTTTTCATTCTGCATTTCTGATCTTGCTGATGTTTCTCCCAAAGTCTTTCACGCCCACAGCTCTGTATATCTATTTTTGCATATGTTACCATGACCTTCATAAATGGAGGAGCTAAGGTCATGTGATTATTATTCTATAAAACTCCATAACATTTGACCCAGCTGAACACTCCTTGAAAATGTATACTCCCTTGGCTTTCATAAAATTGTAATTTGGGTTCATTGTAAATTCTTTGGTTCAAAGGACTAAATAGGTCCTTTGGTCAACAGAACCAAATAACATTCTTATAAAGACAATTGTCTTTGGATTTAGGACCTACCCAGTTAATCCACAGTGATCTTATCTCAAGACCCTCCACTTAATTACATCTTCAAAGACCCTTTTACCAAATAAGATCAAATTCACAGGAACAAAAAGTTGGGGCTTAGACATATATTTTTGGGATCATCATTCAACCTACTGCAATCTTTTTAGAAACTGTGTACAGGAATTCTCTCTTAGAAGGTTGCATATGAATTGAGATGGTGTATGACCCAGGTTTAGGAAGAGATTGGTGAAGAGCACACTGAGCAGATGTAACAGCAAACACAAACATTTGAGGCTGTTAAAGGCTCGGAAGTTAGAGGATCAGAAAAGTGTCCATTGAGGCTGAGAGCAGGGAAATCAATGGTTGATTCGTCTCTGGAGACAGTGATAGGTGCAAGTGGTAGGCCATGGTAAAGAGTTTAGATTTCATTCTCAGAATAATGCTAAATCACTGGAGGATTAAAAATAAAGAAATGGCAGTATCCATTTATATTTCCAAAATGTCTCTGCTTTAAAAAGTAAGGTGAATTTTACAATTTACACGAAAATCTTGGGAGAGATGTGGTGGTGATGGCATCAGAGAAAACCCAAGAGAAAAACAGAGGAGATGTTTGAAAACATATTTGGGTGACATGGTAAGAACCCCAGATGTAAGGAGAAAGGGCAGATGTGAACTTCCATGGCAAAACTGAATATGGAGTTATCAAGAACAGATATGTTTAATGTCAAATATTGTATTTTATTTCAAGGATATATATATATAATACCCCTTTGTTATTTCCATATATTTTTTAAAATCAATTATTTATTGTTGTCCTTTATGAATGTTGTTTTTAACAACAAGGAAGAAAAGCTTGATTCCACATTTGGGTTGAAGCAAGCCAAATACAAGGATATATAATATTCAAGTGAGATGAAAAACTCATGGAAAGGAAAAATTTAGAGCAAGGGGTATCTAGAAGAAATATAATATTCCTGGAATCATTCTGAAACTTGGGACAATTTAAAATAAATTATATATTTTTCCCACTATGAGACGCAAGTTTGGTCCATTTTGATTTATGTATTAAACTGAAAATTCAACTTCATAAGCCTGCAATGCCTGAGGATACATAGACAGCCACCACTTGGAATGATATATATACACATATATTTTAAATTTGGTCTGAACTTCAAAGACCAAAATCATAGAGAAATAAAAATGAAATAGGAATCACATACCCATATTGAAAGCAAGATATTAGACCCCCTACTCAGGGAATGCTAAAGAATATGTAACCCACTTCAGGGAGGTTAGAACACAATCCATTTCAAGGGTGAAAAAGGTGGACATTAGAAAAGAACTTGATTTGTGGCCTGTGTGCTCCCTTTCTAACCTCAAGAATTGTGAGTGGGACTGAAAGCAATCCTGAGAGAGCTTGAAATGTTTTTCTGACAAGAAAGGTGACCAAATGGACTCATGTTTGAATCATACATGGGAAATTTTAACATGAAAGATGTGGCAGGAAATGCCTGACTGTTGTAAGCATTAGGGGTTGTGGCTGCAAAGAGATCAAGCTCCATTTTTGCCAAAAGTGCAATAAATTTATTCTCTCGTGGACCAAATGGACCTGCAGAAGATGATGTCAGTTTGACACAGTTTGAAAAGAGAGTTTAGTCTTTGGTCAAAAGGAAGAATTAACATTCTGCATATATTGGATTTTTAAAAAACTTGGTTGTTCTTTTCTGGTGATACTTTTATATTTATTTATTTTCTTTATATATAGTAGATTTTTGGGTGTGTGTGCTAGAGTTGAAATTAGAGGCCATACAAAAGACAATAGGCTTCACCCCCATCATGGAATTTACAGTTGGAAGTTCTCAGGGGGAAATCTCTTAGGAATTGCAGATTGCCCCTTAGGGGGGAAAAAACAGTCAGCATTGTAAATATAGAAATGCTCAGAAGGCACATCCCAAGTATAGTATTGTACCAGGTGAAGAATATTCCTATATACATTTTCTCACATAACTTCACTCATGAAAGAAGCAGAGGCAGCCTGGAAGAAGGCAAACGTGGAAGCATTAAGAAGGGAAACAGAGAAGACATTGACTTAGCTCATTGTCTCCTGGTATATACTTTCCAAATTGGAGAGCAGGAGGCTTATAATCAAAAACAAATTTGGAGTTTAAATAATTACATTGGCATGTTTTTATGGCCAAAAATGATTGGGTACTTTTTAATAACTAAGAGAGATCAGAACTCATGAGAACATACATAGATTTTATCCAAGGTGCAACAGAAAGAATGAATACATAAATCATTTAAAGGTAAAGTAGGGGTAGAGGAAAGAGAATAATGTTGTTTTCTGATTGAACCCAATGAGATCACCTCATTAAATTGAAAAGATATGCATATCAATATAAATATCAATTTATATTATTTCAATGTATCTGACATAATTTAGATATTACTCAGACAGCTTGCCTGACTTACTTATAATATCTGTTCAGGATTTCTCTCATTTTAGTGTAATTTCAGTTAATTGCAAATTGAAATTATCTAGACAAATCCAAACTTTGGTTCATTTCCCAACTTTCATAGGTCTATAATCTTTCCAGTTATTCCAGTTAAAAATAAGATGTAATTTTTCATTATTTCATCGCTTTAAAAATGTATACAGATAGGTTTTTGAGTGTTGAAATATTAATAATCTTGAACCTAAAAATATTTTGTAAACCTGTTGACTACAATTAGAATGTAAACAGACTGAGAATACCATGGTTTTGTAACATGTCATAACTATATGTTTATACTAGAGTAAGGTATGGACTGGCTTGATGCCAGCCAAAGGTGCACTTCCTAGTAAACCGAGAGCCACATTTGTGAACCCGGTCACTCTGACTTCGGCTTTAACGCATGCACTGTGCTTACAAAGTTTCTTGTGACTCTTGCTCTTGCACTCTGACCAGCACCTCCGGTGGGCTTTAGAACTTCCTCTGCTGCCAGGTCCATCCGGCTCCCAAGAACTCTCGTTACAGGTATCGCCTGCGCTCTTCAGGCCCCTAGAATTTCAAAACTGTTGTATATTTTTATTTTATACAAATTGCATTGAGCATTCAAATTGTGGTAGAATCTGCTTCCAAGTGCTGAATTTACTTTCGATTTTCAATCTGTTTTCGGTTTCTTATAACAATTACATTTACACCACCTAAGTTTCCAAGTTTTAAAATGTCCTCCTGTACCTTTTTGTTTTCAACCACGTAGCCTGAGCTTGAAAAGTTCACTGGTAACAACACAGCTCTAAGGTATTCAGTATTAGAATGGCAGCTCTTTAGGTACAGGGACCATGCCACTTTCTTTTTGGATGTCCTGTTCTTCTTCACAAATATTATGTAGACAGTAACTCATATTTGTTGAATTAAAGTAATTAGGGTTCTTATTCCGTCAGAAAGGCAAGGGAAGTGGATGTGGCTCAAGCGATTGAGCTCCCGCCTACTATACGGGAGGTCCCGGTTCATTTCAGGTGCCTCCTGAAAAAAAAGATGAGCACACAACGAACAGACACAGCAACTGCAAACTATGAAGGGGTTGGGAGAGATAAATAAATAAAAATAAATCTTTAAAAAAAGGCACAGTCAATTGGCAATTCAGTTTTGTTTCATGGTAATAGTTTGTGGGTAATACAAAAATGAAATCCAAACCAGACTAAAATCTTAGAATATAAAAAAAAGTTCTTGAATGGGTGTCTACTCCAATAATTTTTATTTTACAGATGAGGAGTCTTAGAAATAAATCTACTATAACAAATTATACACCTAAGAGTAGTCTACAGTTGGCTTCCATTACTGTGATCTTTGATCAAGCCATAGGGCTTTTCAACATAATAACAAAAAAAATCAATATTTTAATTTCTTTAACAGTTTATTCTTCTATATGCTTCATTAAAAATTCAGGGAAACACATCATATATAAACACTTGCAAATCCTCCATAACTGTAGATTCAATTAAAGGAGGAAAGTGGGTTTCTGTCTCTCGTACTGACTGATAAGGTCACACATTATACTGACTTGAGAGTGCTGTGATGCAGTTATCTAGCATGTTGTCTATAAAAATAAGAATAAGAATAAAACAATACCTTAAATCAAATGTCTGCCAAGTAACTACAAGCCAAATCCAGCTTGTCTCCTGTATGTTCTTAAATATCTTTTCAAACTTTAGAACAGTTTTAAATTTACAGAAAATTTTGAAGATACTAGAGAGCTCCCCCAAAATACAACATCTTCTCTCTTATTAACAACTTACATTAGTGTGGTACATCCGTTACAATTAATGAATCTATATAGATACATTATTATTAACAAAAGTCCATACTTTATTCAGATTTTCCTATTTTTTACCTGTTGTTCGTATTCTCTTCCAGAATCCCATCCAGTTTGCCACATTACATTTAATGTTCATGTCGCCTTAGTCCTCTCATGGCTGTGAGACCATGGCAGTGTTGAGGGTTATTGGTCAAGGTTTTGCAGAATGGCTCACAATTGGAATCTGTCTAATATTTTTCTCATAATTAGATTATTGTTATCATTTGGATTCAGGTATTGGAGAGAAGAACACAGAAGTAAAGTGCCATATTCTTCACAGCATATCATATAATTTGGTGTTGATGTTAGCCTAGATCACCTGACTTGAAGTACTTTTGTCAGCTTTCTCCACTGAAAAATTACTCTGTTTTGCTCAATTTTCATCCTATATTCTTTGGAAGGAAGTCACTATGCTATGCCTATACTTAAGGAATGGGGAGTTTTGTTTCATCTCCTAGAAAAAAATGTATCTACACAATTATTTGAAATTCTTCTGCATGGGATATTTGTCTATTTTCTACTATTTATTTGTTTATACCAGTATGGACTCATGATGTTTATTTTATAGTTTAGTTTATAATCGAATTCTGCTTTATTTATTTTGTTGCTCAAATTTTTCCAACATTGCCCATGGGAGTTTTTACAAGTTGGATCCTATGTCTCTTAGACATAACCTCATTTTTATTGTTTTATTTTTGAGTACTTCCTTACTTTCTAGAACTACAAGATGTTCCAGGCTCGTTTTGAATATATCCTGCCTCAGTCTTAAATCAGCCATTTCTCCAAGGAGCTCTGATTCCTTTTATTGGAGAATGATATTAACAATCAAGATGTGGCCACTAGTTATGTTCATTGCTACTGGGGTATCTTTCTTTTGAGATCCACTGAGTTGACAGAACAAGGAAATACATGTGTGCATATTAACCCATGTATATTCATACATCTATAAATAATTTCTATATGTAATCATCAGAATCTATGTTGACCTGAATGTGCATTCATATTGATATCTCCAATTTTAATCCATTACCTCATGAAACATTTAAGCATCTTCTCTTGAAACCTCCTACCCCAACACTGGGGAATCTGGCTCCCACTATCCACCATCTATTTACTTAAGGTTCAATTCTAGTACACATGTACAGTGGTATCATAATTGTTAACCTATACCCATGTAAGACACAACTTTTATCAGCTAGAGTACAGTGCTAATGTATTTTCTTTTGCTTTTAGTGTTACAGACTCCATTTATTTCCAAAGTTGCATAGGTCAGCAACTTTTTCCCCCTCACCTTCTTCAGGGAGGCTGTTTCAAACAATTGTAATACAATTAGATTCTATTGTTACATTTTGTTTTCCATTCTGTGATTCCCAGACCTCCTAAATGATTTATTTAAATTTGCATAAATTAAGGTTAAATCTTTGTGCTATAAATTATTTGAGTTTTGACAAATGCATAATTCATGATGCCATTACGGTATCAAACAGAATAGTTTCATGATCCTAAACAAATCCCTTGTTCTCCTCTAGTCAATACTCTTTCCTTCCCATGAGTCCCTGGCAACCACTGATCATTTTATTAGCATTATTGTTTTTTGTTTCCCAGAATGTCATATCGTTGGAATCATACAGTTTGCAGAATTTTCTGATTGAATGTTTTCACTTAGCAATATGTATTTAAGATTCATCATATCTTTTTATGGCTTGATAGAAAATTAATATTTAATGTTGTATAATATTCCATTATATGGATAGATCACAGTTTATTTATCCATTCACCTATTAAAGTCAACTTGGAAGGTTCTAGTTTTTGGCAATTATAAATAAAGCTGCTATAAACATTCACATACAGATTTTGTGTAGACAAAAGTTTTCACATCGTTTGGTAAATAGGAAGAAGTATGGCTGCTACTGTGTATGGTAAGATGATCTTTAACTTTGTAAAAAAACTGCCAAACCATCTTGCAAAGGGACTGTATCATTTTACATTCCTACCAGCAATTAATGAGAGTTCATATGGCTCTACATCAATAACAGTATTGTCATTTAAAAAGAACACCGTTCTTATAATTGTGTAGTAGTGTTCCATTGTTCAAACCAATTTAGATAAAGTGTTATTTGAACATAGGCACACCATTCATCTATGTACTGTCAGTGGCAGAATTGAGTAATTTTGACAAAGTTCATGTGAAACATAAAGACAGTATCTGGCCCTTCACAGAAAAAATTTGCTGATCCACATTCGAAATTCCTCAAAAGATAAAGTATTACAAATTAATTATGTAAATGTCTAAAATTCTACTTCAGATTTTCAATCATATAGTCCACTATTTTTTAGATATAGTACATTTAAATTTTAAAACTTAAGTTTTTAAGATAAAATTTATGAGATCTATAATGCTTTTCTTTGAACTTTCATGGATAATATTCTGCAGATGAAATACAAGTTTTCCTTTTGCTCTTTGAAATGATTTAGTGAATGTGGGAAATAAGAAACTAAGTGAATGTAGAGCTTAAGGATGAATGTAGAATGTAAAAATTGAAAAAAAAGTAGACAACAGCAGAATAATATGTTTGACTTGAACTGATTATATATGCCAAAACTCTATGTAATAATACTTTTTCTTCTTCAAAAATATCCCATGAGAAGTTGTTACTATTATTCTCATACTAGAGTTAAAAAATAAGAATCGTAGAATAAAATTTCCCGAATACAAAGAACTAATTCTCATTGCTGAAGGCAATCTCCTCAGTTGATTCCAAATGTAATCAGCCATGGATACAATCAACTTACTGATGATTTAAGTCTATAAAATGTCCTGCCAGTAACAATTAGACCAATGCATGCTTGACTAAACAACTGGGCACCATTTCCTGGTCAAGTTGACTCATGAACCTAACCATCACAGAATCCAAGATTAGATTCCACTTCCTAATGATAACAAAGTAACCAAGTTCTCTCTATATTTTCAGTGCTTTCCATTTTATAATACTATAATGGGACCAATAAACCTATTTTCTAAGTCCTCCTCACTCATAATTAGCTGTGTTCTTCTAACAAGAACTAATAGTGACAGGAACTTATCAAGTGCACTTTTCCTCTTATCAAAATTTTGGGTGATTTTGTGAATGCAAATGTGAAAATGTTTATGTTGTTGATATTAAGATCCATTTGTGACTGTGACAGTTTGAGATGACTTTATGAATCCCAAAAAGAAAAAGATTATGTTCTTGAATCCATTCTTCTGGATGTGAGGTCCTTTTGATTAGACCACATCAGTGAGGTGTTACTCAGGTAGTGTCTCTGCCCTCTTATTGGAGCTTTATAAAATGGAGACACAGAGAGAGAGACACATAGAGAAAGGAAGCTGCCATTTTGACTCAGCCATGTATGGGATTGCTAGCAGCCAATGCTGAAGCAGGGATCCTGCAAGAGGCTGGGCCCACAGAGCTGCTCAAGGCTGAAGAGATGAACAATATGCCTCATATCCCACAGTTGAACTCAGGAAGAAAGCAGAGTAGCTAAGACTGAGAGAGAAGGCCCAGAAAGAGACAAGCCCTATACCTGGTCACCCACAGCTGAGCTCTGGGAGATGGTAGATTCTGGAGGGGAAGGCAGGGAACTTATCAGAGTTGGGCTGCCATCTTGCTTCGCCACATGACAGGACACCAGGATCATCAGTAGAAGACTTTGGTGAGAAAGCATCTTTGCTGATGCCTTGATCTGGATATTTCACAGCCTCCAAAAAATATAAACTGTTACCCTAATAAAATTCCCATTTTAAAAGCCAACCGATTTCTGGTACTTTGCATTGGCAGCTCTGTGACAAACTAAGACAGTGATCTTATGATTTATATGAAATATTTGATAAACTTGCAAAGAACAGATTTCCCAAGTAGCTGATGTAAAGTAATCCAAAATGCAGGCATCATGAATGATATATGGCTGTACTTCCATAAAAATTTAACTAGCATGCTTTGGCTATGGACTTCTAAGGCATACAGAAATAAACCCTACATCCGGCACCTGAGAACTGGGGAATTTATCTTGATCAAGGCTTGTGTATAGACTAGATGTAAAAACCATTTTTGAAAACAGGTCTTTATTTTTCTTATAATAATATGTGTACAAATTATCATCAAGCTTTAAAATAAAACAAATATTTAATTGCTTCTCTTAAGATGCACTTGCCTTTTAAGATGCATATTAAAACTGGATAAAATAAATCAGAAATATGGACAACAGAAATCTTCCTTAATAGGAGGTTGGCTTAACTGAGACTGCCACCAACGAACCATCTGTTCTGCATCTCTTCTTAGATCAAGACACAATAGACTTAAGCATATGGACTGTAGGTTGTGAGTAAGGAAAATTTTTTAGCATGTTAGCTTTCTTTTTTGGATTTCTGTTTTGTTTTGCTTTTGATTGTTGTGTTTTGTTTTGTTTTTGACAATGTATGTTTTTATTCATCTGGAGTTAATTTAAATATCATTCTGATTGAAGGATGAATGGAACCACATGCCTTTTAAAGAATATTTAGATTCCATAATTTGAGATTGGCAACAAAGGAAAATGTTGCTAAAAATTCTAAGAACATTGTCTCTGCTCCCAACTCCTAAGAATTACATGCATTATAATGACAACCATTTCTATTGGGACATAAATGTATCTTTATTATATTGTATACACTTTCCTATTCTGCTCCACTCATTTAGCTTTCATAGAGCCAAGGGCACAAATGATTTCTTATATGGCCACACTATATAGTCATCCATGCAATAAAGTCATAGTAATAATTTTAGATAATAACTAACATTCATCCTGTGTTTACTGTTGGTCACATGATTTACTAAAGCCCTTACTGCTATTAATTCATACAATTCTCAAAAGGACACATCATTAAGTATTATTATTATCAGATCCCCATTTTATAAATGAAGAATGTGAAGAGAAAAAGAAATAGCTCTCTGAGCATGGTAATTGAAAGATACCTTAAAATACTGAGACAAAACATATGAATTTCATGTCATAATAGCTTAAAATAAAAATTAAACTTTAGATCAATTTGAATAATGAGATTTTTAAACTTCAATATCCTGAATTACATAAGCTCTTAGGTTTTATTATTAGTAGTAAAATTATGTTCCGATTCTAAATCAGCAATGCTGTTGTTCTTGACTTGATATTTAAATATTACACTGTCTTTCTGTTCCTTATTGAGCTAGACATTTGCAGTTAAATGCAGCACCTTCCTTTACAGATTTGTGTAAAAAGAAAATACAAGATGAGATCCTCATGTACTATTTTAGTTTTAGCCAGTAAGAATAATCAGCATTTTGATTACTGAATTGTCCCCTTCCCATTATTTTTCACCTATATTAGACACAAATGACTGCTTCTAAAGTAGTCTTGCCAGGATTTCCTAATATTTCTGATGTAAATCTAGTCATGGCATTTCCTTGTTGCTCGTTCTTGTGTCTGCTTACCAGAACTGCTTTCACAAAGTTGATTCCACCTATCAATCCCACAGAATGAGAGAAAGACAAATTTGAGACTCAGGACAGAAAAAAGAAGAGTGAAAAAGACAAGCAACATTTAAACCCAAACTATGTGAAAGCCTCTCATTCAGAACGTCAGTAACTGTCAGAATTCAACAACGCTATTGCCTAAAACACCTAAGATGCAAGAACACCTAAGCTCATAGGATGGAAAGGGGCATAGTGTTAAAGCATATGCAAACTGGTATCTCTACTAACAGTCTGAAAATCAAAAAGAGCTTTTGCCTTCAGACCCACTAGCCTTGGACGTAAATTCTTCCACGGATTAGCCGTATTACTGTAGAACAGTTGTGGGTTAAATAATTAATATAGGCAGAGTGCTTATGTCACTTATCAGCGTCATTATTATTTTTGGAATCTTAGTTCAACAACATTTTTGGAAATAATCATTGTGAATCATGATAGGAAATCAATAATGAATGTGGGGCATTTTGAGTAAAAGAAATCTAGTGTCTAAATTCAAAATTTTTAATCTTATAAATGTTTAAAACGTTAAAAGGAATTTTCACTGAGATTTAGAATTTACATAAATTTTATCAGGAATTTTACTTATACATGAGTTATAAATGGAGATTTTTAAATGAATTTCAAAAAAGAATTATATGTAATGATACTATTACTAACACAGTTGATTGAAAGGGTTAACATGGAAAAAGAACTCTTTTTCATTTGTTGATGTTTTAAGAACTGAAAAAAGGTTGACTCTTAAAATAATTTATATAAGAAGCCTCTCTATAGGCAGGATTTGAAAGAACTAAAAGATATATCTATTATCCAAAATGCCTCATCCTTGGGCTACTGTAGTTTCTGATATTATTTCTTTTTGTTTATACATTGAAAATCTGTGTGATTTATAACTTCAGAGAGTTAAGTGGTTAACAGCTATTAATATGCCAGCAGAAAAAAAAATAGAAAGAAAAAACCCCAGAAAAATTAATAAATAAAATATGCTAGTAGATGTTATTTTAAATAGAGGGCAAAATAAATGTTTTTGCAAATACTACAGGAATAATACTTGGAGATTTAAAGTTATTTTTTCTGATTATAATAATACATGAAATGTTGATACAATTTAAAATCTAAATTAAAGGGCAATTAGAAAAAAACATAATTCTAGCATATGAGAGAAAAGGTTAATATCATTAATATGCAATTTGTCATAAAAACTGCAAAGTAAACAAATAGAAAGCATACAGATAAAGAATTCAAATAGTCTAGTAATAAGTGTGTGATTATAAAATAGTTCATTTCAAAGGCATACATTTTTATCAATAATATTCCATTCCCACCAATTATCTTAGCTAAGATATAGACAGAGAACTTTAAATCCTATGAGACCAAAGTGAAACGAGCAAGCTCATGGATCTGCTAATGAGAGGGCAAGTTGAAATAGGCCTTCTTCAACCTTGAATTGCCAAAATTCATTAAACGTTTTAGCAATAATGATAACTTTCAACCCAGATGTTCTTTACTTATTGAACATTCTTAAAAATGATTATTCGCATAGACAAAGATTTATGTAATATACAGCAACAAAATTAAGTTTTCAAAACAGTCTTTCAAAAAAAAAACACCAGACATTACTATTTATCCTTGTAGAATATTAGGAAATAAAAATAAAGAAGAAAATGAAACCACCAACCCCCCATTCACCAGAGATAAAAATTCTAAATATTTGGATGCATTTCCAAATATTTTCCCCCCTATTTTCTCAACATCTAGGCAGGAAATATACTTATTTGTGAGGTTTTCAAGCTCTAGGGCTAAATAAGGCTAAGTTCAAAATCATATTTTGCCCCTTACTAGCTCTGTCATTCATTTTGGAGAATTTACTTAACCACCGAAGTTCTTAAAGAAAAAGAGGCTTTTGATAGTACCCATATCAAATGACTCTTCACGTTTAGCTTATTTAATTCAAGGAAAATTCCTAGAAAACATATCATTTATAACCATTTGTTATTTATTGATGTAATAACTTTAACATAAAATAATACTGTTTTTTTCCTTTGGCTTTTCCAAAGAGAAGGAATGTTCTCTAATCAAGAGAAGGAGAAGTAGGGCTGATTTATTAAGCCTGTTAAAGAGTTAATATTAAGTTTATGACATCCAGAATAAGACATTGCATTATGTTAATGAAAGACAAAGTTTGGTCAAAAGATTTTTTCAATGCCTTTACTGCCTCTTTTATGACATCCTTAAACAGGCATTAAGACTTATTCATAGACTTTTTTATTTTTTATTTTTTTTATTTTTTTGTTTTTAATGCATATGTATATTTTTTAAACATATATTTTAAAAGATGCTTAGATTACATAAATGTTACACAAAAATTACAAGGATTCCCATGTTCCCCACCTCCCATACCTCCCATAACATCCCACAAAAACATCTTTCATTAGTGTGGCACATCACCTGCAATGGACTTTTATATAAAGGAAAATCACAGAGAGGAAGAGAAAGGGAGGATTTCCTGCCCCTTCTAGACTGTTGATTGTTGGAAAAAGAAATAGCACAGGCCAAAGTGGCAAGTCTTTTGTTGCGCTTCCCATGTGGGACCCTGCGGAGAGAAAGAGCCCTCCCTCTACACGTGGCTAGCCAAATGCATGCTGAATACACAGGGATAAAAGCAGAGAATGCCTCAGAGATGGAACCACCAGAGATGAAACACTAACTAGCAATGAACAGTGCTGTTCGAGCAGGCACTGTATGATCCAAACGTCCACTTCAATCCCAGGAGTCACGAGAAACACACAATCTCTTCTTACTCCATCCTACGTAGACCCCATCTTGAAGAAGGCCAGTAGGGAGGATGGGCATCTGAAAGACTGGACATTTTACTCACAGACTATTAAAATTTAGGGAGGATAACAAAACAAGACCCCTGTTCAACTACGCAGTGAGTAGGATTACAGGAGGAAGATTAATTTAGGACATTGAGAATGTTCCTCTGAGTATACAATGATTAATTTTCAGTTCTTCGACAGGAGTCATTATTATTATTATCATCATTGTTATTAGGATAATTGTGTGTGGCTATTTGTGTAATGTTTATCCTTTTCTATTTTAATCTATGTCTTCACTATATTTCCATAGCTTTAAAGACTTCTTCCTGGGAATCTCAATGGCATGGATGAAATATAATCAATTTATCTAACTTTTAACTATTGAACTTTTAAGTTCTTTTCATTACTTTTTATATTAGAAATACTTCAATGGATATCTTCTTTCTTTCTTTATAGAAGATATTATTTTCTTGGTAGATAGACTACAAAGGATTTCTGGTTTAAAGAGTATGAATATTTTTTAAGCCAATGATGCACATTAACAAGTACCGCCCCTCCCCCCCAAATTGTTCCAATTTACATTCACTGAGATTATTGGAAGTAGCAATTAATTTGATGCAAGGGGGGTCATCAGAAATGACCCAGAGCATCTAGTACAGCCCTATTGAATAAAAAATTGCAAAAAGTTCTGCATATTAAGGTCTCCTAAGCAAATAAAGACAGCATTATATAATGAACATTATGAATTAGAGAGAATAAAAGGGAGTGGAGAGGCACTATTAAAACTTTCCATTTAAATTCCCAATTTTCTCTATGGTTGCTCCTCAGCTATAATAGCTTTGAAAGCAAATGAAAGATGAAAGCCTTCTGTCACTGTGTATTTTAACATCCCTTCTCATACTTTTGCACATAAATACTGTGATGAAATCTCAGATTAGACTCTTAATCATCACATATTTTTATAGCAAGATCTTGAAATAAAAAAAAGTATCCCAAATATAAGTGAATATATGTTTTCCACTGCTTAGTAAACACAGCTTTAGCCGTATTTCACACCTTCCAAAATCAGGTCAACTGTTTTTTCCCAAACTCATTTTTTAGAACTACTTAACTCACACTCCACTTCAGTGACTATCTGCACACAGACATCCTCATTCATTTATTACTCAATTTGATTCCTCACGCTCAGCCCAGGTATAAAAAGTCACTCAAGTATCATGCTTTCCATACATTATTCACTTAATATAGCCCAAAACTAATTAATCTTAAAATAATCTTTATTAGTCAAATTAAACAAAAATTATTATTACTATAATTTTTTTTTTTTATTCTTTCAAATGAAATTTACAATTACCAAGTAATGGGACCATAGTTTCTGGCTCTTTCTTTCTGTATTTCTTTTATTTACCTACCCTATCTATCCACATGACACATATGATTTTGACATTATTCAGGCTGATTTTACAGCAGTATGAATTTACTGTTAACTTATAAAAAGTGTCTTAGTCATGATATGTAGCACTTACATGCTGTTTCAGAAGTGCAAATTAGTCCAGGCTGGAAACTAAATTTGTGGGAGCATGGTATGGTTGAATTTATTTTTTTAATTGGCTTACACATCGTAATATATTTCTTTTCTCTCTGCTATTAATATACATCCTATAAAATCACTAGAGTCTTATAAAGTAGTTATTAATACCATAGTTTTACTTTACTTAGGCTGCTTGTTTTTGGTATAGACTTCAATAAATAGCAGCTTGAAAAAGTACAAAGAGAGTTTTTCTGCCTAGGGCAGTAGAAATAATGCACCAATAAATATACATGCTTATTTCTGAATCAGTGATGAACAGCAGAATATGAGAGTTTTTAATATGAGAAAGCTTTTAGCTTTAGCAAATAATGAATTCTCTTTGCTGAGTCTGAAGCTGCAAAAAGATGGTACATTTGAAATATTCATTTATTTCCCAAATTTTACTAAATTTGGGGCAACTTATAATTGTATTGTTTCATTGAAGTATAATTAAAAGTTTAAAAGAAAGAAAGACTGCAATACAATGGAAAGATAGCCTGAAACGTTCCTGTGAAGGTCATAATCAAACATTTCTAGGGAGGCCATTTTCCCTCATGGCTTAATATCATTCGTTCTTTCTATTGGACTTTTGGTGCCGTTTTTCCTTCCTGTTGTAAGAAAGGTTTTCTGGTGGCAAGGAACAGATAGCCTCTTAAACATATTCTATGAACCAAGCAAGGTGAAGAGAGGTTAATACCAAGACAGAATCGGATCTCAGAGAATTCAAGGGGTTTTGATTGACCAAATGGCTGATATAGTGAAAGAGAGAAGAGGAAAAAGGGCCAGAGATATGTAAGGTGGTTGAGTTTAGGGTATGGTAACTGCAAGATAGTCCAATTTTAGGCTGTCAAAATCCTTAATCCCTCATGGCATCTTCCATATAATATTCTGCCAATAGAGTGTCTTCTTTTGAATTTCAAGACTAATTTTGCCAACTCTCAAGAGAAAGAGGGAAGTAAAACTGGAAAGAAGATTCTGCCATACTTAAAAACTTTAAAACCTCACCAATAAACATTTCTTAAGCATAGTTATGTACAAAGCATTGTTTCATTGGTTATCAGTATTAAAAAGACAAGTAAGACTTAGTTCCTGTCAAGGTTATAAATGTAATTCATATATAACTTCTAGTCAGCTAGAATGGCTATGGGAGAAGGAAGGGAAATGATAACTATAGGTATAGGAAGCTTTCTGGCATACTACATTTGAGTTCATCTTTTAGTGAAGGGGATCATAAGGTCTACACACAGGTGGAATTGGTGTAATAGTTGAGGAAAAACAAACTGAGTAAAAGTGTAGAGGAAAGAAAGATGCAGATCTTATACAAGTACTTCTGCGTGGCTAACTGACATGTTTGTGTGGTGTTTCATGTTTCCTATTTGCTAAAATGTATATTATACAATGAGTTGGCTTAAACAATGGGTATTTATCGGCTTATGGTTTTGAGACTAGAAGTCCAAAATCGAGGCATCAATAAGGGAATGCTTTCTCCCCAAAGACTGTTGAGTTCTGGGACTGGCTTCCAGCAAGCCTTCGTCCTTGGCTTTTCTATCACATGGCAATGCACATAGGTGAGTCCTTTCCTTTCTCTTCTGGATTCCATTGGCTTTCAGCTTCTGGATCCTTTCCAAGGCTTTGCTCTCTCTGGCTCTCTCTTTAAGACTTCCAGTAATAGGATTAAGTCCCATCCTGGTTGAGCTGAATTACACCCTAACTGAAGCAACCTATTTAAATTATCCTATTTACAATGGGTTCAGACCCACAGGAATGGATTGAGATTAATAAAATGTTTTCTGGGGTATATAACCCCAAGCCCCCACATATGGCCTTAGGTTTGTGTGACTGCATGGAATTCTGAGATGCGATATATAGTGAGAGGCAAGACATTGTTATTAATTGAACCGTATTGTTTCTCTCCCATTTTCATACTTATATTTGAGAGTTTGGATCTATCATAAGGCTAATATTCCATCCTCTAATTCAGGTAGTATGATTCTCTTGGCACTTAAAGCATAGTTAACTTTCACTATTCACAAATGTTGGAGCCAGAATATTTAAAATCTCATTTTAGAATCTAGCCTATTGATGCCTGAATATTAATTGCACTCATGAAGGAAAGTAGAAATCATCAAATCAATTTTCAATCTTCAAATAAATCCAAGTTATTTTGGTTTACACAAAATAAACCAATCCAGGTTTCACTAGGATTTCTAATTCACTAATGAAAAAGAGAGAAAACAGAAAGGTGGAGAGAGTAAGAGAGCAAGAGAGCGAGAGAGCAGGAAAGAGAGAGAGAAAGAGCAAGAACACTGGGAGTAGAAAAATATCAGAAATCTTGATGGCTCAATGTTGTTAAGGGCTAGTGGAGTGGCATGGAGAGCAGGATTTTAAATTTATATAACAAACATTGATTTTTTATAATTGTAATATGGGTGCAGCCTTTGGAATTGATATATTATGAAATAAATGTTCTTAGCACATCACTAGAAACTCATCACTCAAATTAAAAATTTGGGTGCATTAATTATATGTCACTGAATATTGCTTAAAAAGATCTGAAATTCTTCATTTGAAAATAGAGGTAAAAGTGTTTACGGCATGTGTCCATAGTAACAACTCACAACAAAATAACACTTTCCCTGGCACATAATAAGCACTGAGTGAATTGTTGCACTTATTAGGCTATAAACTTTCCCAGTAAGTCTTTGTTATTTGATGTTTAATTTTAGCTAATTTGTCTAAATAGGGATGCAGAAAATAGAGTGTTCCTTTTTGCCTATGCTGGATTAACCCTGATCCAGACACTAGAATCCACCTGGCCCTTAGAGAAGACTCACTGACCTGCTTTTTGTAGCTTTCATTTTTCTTGGCCCTACAGAACATACTCACATGAATAAAGGGTGTTTGCCTTTTATTGTAGCTTAATCATAAATTTATCTCCCTCTGCAGGCATCATACTTCCTTCCTGTTTGTCATACATATTTACTTGGAATCCACCAAGCAAGGCTTTGCTCACTCTGTTCTTTAAGTTACAATACCCTAGCCCACCCCCTTTATCTATTTTTTCAAAATCCTTCCAGCTCCAGAATAAATGCCACTTTCTTCAACATGTTTCCTATGTATCCAAGTCAGAATTACCTCTTAAAATGACTCAAAACCCAATCAGGACAATAGTGTATAAGAATGACAGATAAAAGTAAAATTATTTTTTGTTGGTAATGAGAGAAAACAACAATTTCAGTGTTTCTCAATGGGAAGGAGAGATTTTGCCAACCCCAGGATGTCTAGAGATATTTTTCATTGTCACAACGGAGAGGATATTACTGGCATTTAGCAGGTTGAAGCAAAGGATGCTGCTAAGCATTGTCCAAGGCCAGGATAGTCCCCCACAAGAAGGAACTATCCAGCTCCAAATTTTCAATTATTCTGATATTTATATATATAAGCCTTAAAAAACCTAGTCTAGAGGAGGCTATTGAGACCTCCTTACCCTTCTTGCTTGCTAAAGGACTAAGTCTGAAAATGTACTGCTGGGCAAGCGCCGTCCTTTGTCACAGCTAATCACAGCAAAGGAGTGTGTGAGACTGTTTTCACAGTGAGAGTATAGCAGCCATAGCAGCAGCACAGAAATACCTCTGCTAGTGAACCAATAGACATTTTCTTTTCTTCTTTGTCTAAAGTTGTTGAAGTAGGCCAGCCCTCAGTTACTTGGGCATATTGTGGGCAAAGGATACCTAAGATCACAGTAATTTATGGCTAATTACAACACTTAAATCTTTTTTAAAAATGTAATTTTTTTGTGTGACAAAAAGTGATGCAGGGCACACTGGTTTTAAAAATGGCAACCAAACATCAGGAATTTTCCATGTGCTATTTATCTTCACAAGTACTCTGTGAGATAGACTTTATTATCTGTATTTTGTAGGCATTCTGTTTCTCTTCACATTATACTTAGGTGTCTTTTCTTGAAAAAACTGGTAGTTGATCCTATGGACCATGTTATCTATGTTTAAATCTTTGTGCATTGCATAATAGAATAATAATAGAAATATTAATAGTAATAATAAAAATGACAACAAATAACCTTACTTGTTCTTTTCCATGTTCTATGGGCATTGGATTCTCTTTGCAGTTTCATTTCTTGTTCTAACTGCCTCACCTTTATTAGCTCATTTAGCCCTCCTTCTACACTATGAGAGAGGTATTTTCAGATTAGAATTTTAAAAATCCAAAATGTTAAAAAACATGTCCAAACCCTCTAGTTTCTTTATGGTGGGGCCGTAAACCATCTGAATCCAGAATCTCAGTTTAAAACCCTCTGCAATAGGGGAGATGCTCTACAAATGCTTAATAAAATTGATTAAAATGAATCATAGAATCTGCTTGGAGAACTTTCAAGAAAAGATGCAGAGTGCTTGCAACGATGCAGACTTGCCTGGATATGGCTGGCTCTCTGCCCAGAGAGTCTCCCCTCTAAGCCTTAACTTTATCTTTTAACCTTGTTCCAGAGTTCAATATCTGCTAAAACAGTCTAATATGGATACATTGAGTAGATCCATTTGTCAGTAATAGCCACAGATTAACCAAGCTTGATGTATTAAACTAGAATTAAAATACAGTTTACAATGAGAAATAAAATTGCAAAGAGAATCTGATGTATCACCTTTTCCTGTAGGTACTAAATAGAAAATGCCAAGCTTCAGATTTGAAGGTTGCTTGGTGAGCATAAAATTAAATTAGGAAAGTTAATAATAGGAATTCAATATTTAATGATGTCAGATTAAATTAGACTCAGAGATAGAGCATCACTATAGGTTATGATCAGTTCTCATAGCAGGAGAGCTACTCTGTGTGTGTAAGGTAATTTGTAAAGTAATTTTTTGTGATACAATGTCTATTGAAATTAAATTTTGTCACTGAAGCCTTTGTAGTTCTACTTATTTTGAAGTTATAACTGTAACTATTATTTTAGGGAGGCATGCTGTGGGAGAAGATGGTCTCATTCTAGCTGTTATTACTGACATTTACTTATTCTTGATTTTTATAATTTTCAATTCTTTGGTTATTGCAACAGTTATCTATTTCATAAATAACAATATACCTAAATACCATGATTATTTATTAATTCTGCAGTTAAGTTATATTTCTAGGCACAGCATTTCTATGGCAATGGACAAGTAATGAATGAGGTTTTACTTATGATTATAAGTTATGAATCTATATAAATCCTCAATAGATGGAATTTTAGTTGATTAATTCCCACAAAGCTTTCTCTTCTATCAACAGCCATCCCATTTCAATATTCAAATGTTTAGTTGCATACAAGTTTAGGTATTTTCATTTCACTTTCATACAAATCAGAAATTACACTTTGTGTTTTTAAATGTCATGACCAACAATATAATGATAAGGAGTAAATTTCAGATAATGCTTTATAATGATTTCACAATTTTCATATTAATTATTTTCTTAAAATGACTCTCTGGCTTAAGTTACTAGCCCCATTTCACAGAGGAAGAATGTGTGTCTAATCTAAGTTAAGTGATTTTCCCAGAATCAGTGAACTGATTAAGGAAGAGAGTCAGGACTTGGACTCAGGTTTTTTGACTCTCAAGCTTACAAACTTTCCACAGCTTTATTATCTTTCTTATAAATACGGAACAAACTTTATTATGTAAAATAAATATTGTCCCTCAAAATATTTTATTAAGGCTCTTTTTTTCCAAATTTGTTTATATATTTTTTACAACAAAAATTCTTCAATTTTTGTCTTCAATTTTTGTAGCTTGCAAGCATAAATAAAACATTTCAATGACATTGAAATCAATATCATCTTGTTTAAGAAGCTGAAATCACATTAAAGACAATAGGAAAAGAAAATTTCCATATATATTGTTTATATAATAATTTGTATATATGTGTATATAAACACACTAACATATATATTACATGTATGTATATATAAATAAATAAATATATACATATGTATATTTTTAGGAGGTTCTGGGGATTGAACCCAGGACTTCGTACATGGGAAGCAAGCACTCAACCACTGAGCTACTTCTGCTCCCCAATGAGAGTTGGTTTTTGCATTTGTTTGTTTTTTTTTGTTTTTACAAGGTACCAGGGATCTAACCTGGGACCTCATAAATGGGAAGCAAATATTCAACCACTTGAGTTACATCCACTACCCTAAATATATATATATATATATATATATATATATTTTTTTTAACAAGTTAATTTTATTGATAGATATTAATAAAGCATAAATCCATCCAAAGCATACAATCAAGGGTGTTTGATGTAATCACACATTTGTGCATTCATCACTTCAATCATTCTTAGAGCACTTTCATTATTTTAATAATAATGATAAAAAATAAACAAAAGTCATCACCTCTCAATCTCTCTTTGCTTCCCCTGCTGTACATAGCTGTTACACTTTTTCCTTCTCTCTAGTATATTTGTATTTTTATTTTGTAAAAACAGTCTTATATATGCAATATCACCCATATTCGTGTTTTACATGAGGTTTTACTATCTTATAGAGTCCCATGGTGCAGTTTTCAGCTTTCTTCTAGTAATATGCATGACCTTAGACTTTCCCTTTCAACCAGTCATACCCATACAATAGCAGTGCTAGTTACAAACACCATGATATGCTTTAACCATTTCTATTCATTTCCAAAGATTTACAAACAACCTATTTTACCAATTCTGCACAGATTAACACCCAACAACATATTTTCTTCTTACATTTTTGAATGGCCAAATGGTTCAAAGTGCTGACATTTCCCTTATGTAAAAATATCCTCCAAATCTTTTTCTGTTCAATAAGTATTTATCTGTGGCCTGCTATATGCCAAACACTGAATCGGAGAGTGTTCTAATTCCAGCTACATGGCTTACTGAGTAGATAGGTCCCTCCTTCCACCAATAATACATAAAATAACAAATTAAAAATCTGTGGATAGATAGGCTCTTAAAATGGAAAGGAAATCCACCAGTCCCAGAAACAACCTTGGAATTAAAAGCCACAACCAGAGACATAATTCTGAGATGTTGCCAAGGCAATCTGGAGAGGCCTTAGAACTGGATCCAAGGCCTAATGGCTTGAAAAAGCCCATCATCCATGGATAGAAGATATGATTTTAGACCTCTCTGAGGTTGAGAAAAGGAAGCTAGAAAACTTGAAAGTCTGCCCTTTCAAAACAAGAGGCAGGCAGATCTAGGACAAGTCTGCCCAGAGGCCTTTAAAAGTAGGAAGTTTGCCATGTCCTAGGGTTCTTGGTGGGGATTAAAAAAGCTTCTGTGATAAATACATAAATTCAAACCCAAGGCCTGTTCCAAATGCATCTTATTAATTCTACAGTCTCCTCATGGGGGTAGTAGACTAAAGTAAAAAATTAGCCATATCTTAGATGGTGTATTAGTCAGAGTTCTCTAGGGAAACAGAACTGATTTATAAGAGATATATGTAAATATTATGAAATTTTTATAAGAATTGTCTCATGCGACTGTGGGGATGGGTCAGTCCAAATCTGGCCGGCTGAAGTAGAGATGGAGAGTCTCCTTTCTGACTGCTGAAATCATCATGTCTCTTAGAGCCTTAACTGATTGGATGAGACTCCTCTCATTGGTTAAGGCCGTCTCTTCAGTTGATTGTAGATTAACCAGCCCTAGATACTGTCAGTTTACTGATGATTTTTAAATCCACAAAATATTTTCATAGTAGCAATCAGGCCAATGCTTCTTTGATCAAATAATTGAAGCCTATAACTTGGCCAAGTTGACACATGAACTTAACCATCACAGATGGAGTTTTCTAAGAAGTAGACTTTGATACCAAGTTATGTGTGGAGAAGCTTTATCGGGGTTTGCTCCTAGGAGCACATGTAAAGAGGTGAAGAAAGAGAGAGAGATGTGAACTGTGATGCAGTAACAATGAGGGCTTCAGCTAATCAAGAGCTTTGTGTAAGGATGGCCTTTCAGAGTTGTCCCAATGAGTTGGCCTGTTGACCCAGAAAAAGCATAAACTTGGGACAGACAGCTACTTTAGCAGAGGACAACTTTACTAAAGGACTACGCTGTGAGCTGTCAGCAGGTTATACTACTAGCTGCCGGAGGAATATGTGTGTCAGTCGTGAAAGAACATGGGGGAGTTTGTACAGCACATCACAGCATCCAACACAGTTCACCCTCATGCTGCTCTGATATACATGCTTTATATAAAAGGTTAACCCCCTGCAAACTTGTAGAATTTTGATTACTCTTGTTTTCTGGAGAAACTTTCAAGGGGAAGGGTATTGGAATGAACTACAGCCCCTGCCACTGCGGCTGGTCTCTGGACCACAACTGATATTTGTCATTTCCCTCCTCTAATACACATTTTACATTCCTCTCATTGTCAACTATTCCCTGTGCTGATCTTGATGATGAACACTATCACTGAGGCCTTTTATACCATGATCTTCTCTACTTATGACTGGTACATTTTATCCATTTAACATCAGATTTGGGCAGGGAAATACCAAGAGATGCAAAATGCATTGTTTCCTATAATTCTTATGTAACAATAGCTCTGCCTCCTCCTAATGATCATGATTAATTACTCCTACCAGAATGACGACTCCTTTCTTTGTATTATTGTGTCATGCACGAGTTGCTGAAATAACAGGCAGAGACAGAAACTCAGTTTTAATAGGTCTCTTATTGTGTCTCCTAGTAGAAGATTTTCCCTTCATGGAACCAGGACTTCTAGTTGGGTAGAACCCATATTAGTGGAGACAGGAAGCACACATTCCCCAAATGATTCACAGAAATGCTGGTAAGGAAAGCCACTCCAACTTGAAACTTAGGTGCTCAGACTCATATATTCGTCATCTTGTGGACACAGTACTGTAATGATCATTGATTTAAATTATTTGCTACATCAAGGAGAAGAGCACTCCACTCTTAGAGGGAATCATCTTCAAGTGGGTACTTCAGTGGCATCTTCAAATAGCCATTCTATTTCTCTGTGAGTCATCAGATTCTGTGTAGAGTGCTAAATGGTTCCAATGGTAATGTGTCCACATGCTGATAGCTAAGCTGAGAGATGACTAGACATGGGTCTGGGCCACCTGGTCACAGAGCATAATTTTGTCTTGTCACTGATTGAGCTCACAAGTGCATTAGTTCCTTTTTATTATGGATTACTGCTGGGTCTTTCCAAGCATCAGCCCATAATGGGCAGTTCTGGCAGTATAGTCATGTGATATGCCATGGCCAGCCATTCAGACTCTACCAGGGCTCAGTAGCATGCTAGTATTATTTTTCAAGTAGTGTATAATTTTTTTATGAAGATGATATGGGTTTCCTCTAATACTCTAAGGGTCTATAATGTGATTCTGCTATTGGGAATTGCCCTATCTCCCATCCCTCACTGTTTATCACCACAATGCTTCGAATACTATAAGGTTTCCTGGGTCATATGGCCCAAGCAACAGGGCTGCTTGCGCCATGGCCTGGATCTGTTGCAGAGTCTTTTCCTTCTCTAGGATCAATTCAATGCTTTTAACCTTCCATGGCATTTGGTAAAAAGGTCAACGCAGTATATCATGTGTGGCATATGCTGACTTAGATCCTTAAGATGCTTATTAGTGGTTGTGCTTCTTTCTAAGTAGTTGAAAGTGTGAGATGCAATAAGTTATCCTTTATTTTGGAGGCAAAACCTTGGCATGCCTCTGGATCCTTAAAAGCTTCACCAGTGTGGCAGGCCCTTGAATCTTTAGAGTATTTATCTCCCACCTTCTAAAGTGCATGTGCATTAAAAATCTTTCACGTACCCATGCAATTCTTACACCTCTGTTCTTTTTAACATGGTATTGCTATTATTGTGAATTGATGTCTCTGTGGAAAGTCCTGGAGATCTACGTTCTTTCAAACATTGTGACACAGAGTGCAAGTTAACATAGGGAAAACAATGCTAAATTGTTTCTGGTCCTCCATGGTAAGGATGGGAAAGTATACCTTTTCCCAGTTTATGACTGTACACATATGCCCAAGGCCTTATGAACTTGCTAAGAAAAATACCATATCTGGCATGGCAGCAGATTTGGGGCTATATCTGCTTAAATGTGCAGTAATACATTATAATCCTCTGGAAGCTGCCTGATATTTCCAAGTGCCAGATGGATTCTTTTGTAGATGGTGGATTAAATAGGGATCTTCACTTTTGTTTTAGTAATTTAAGAGTGACACTAATCTTTGTACTAAGATGATTTTTTTCTTTATTTATTTGCTTAGCTAGGAATTGGACAGATTCAGATGATTCTGCTTAGCTTCTTCAGTATGATAGCTCTTACTTGATTGACAAGGGAACAAATGTGGGAGTTCTGTCAAATACTATGTATCTCCATTCCAATGAGATATTTGTGGCAGGGAAATGATCAATGAATGGGTCCACAGACAAAGTGAAAACACTGAAACTTGGAACTGGGCTTGTATTCAATTTATTATTTTTATAATATGCCCTCTATTTTAATGGAGTGCTACTTCAGTTTGCTAGGCTGTCAAAATGCAATATACCAAAAATAGATTGGCTTTTACAAAGGGAATTTATTAGGTTGTATGGTTACAGTTTTGAGGTCGAGAAAAATGTCCAAATCAAAGCATCATCAGATGATGCTTTTTTCCCTGAAGACCAGCTGCTGGTGTTCCTAGACTCCTCTACAATATGGAAAGGCACATGGAGGTGTCTGCTGGTCTCTGCCTTCTCTCCCAGGTTTCATTGCTTTCAGATTCTGGCTTCTTCTGATTTTTTCTCTGTTCATATGGCTTTCTCTCTGTGCTTCTGTGGGTTTCTCTCTATCTCTTCATATTCATCCATTTAAAAAGGACTTCAGTAAGAGGATTAAGACCCAACCTGGGTCACACCCTACTGAAGTAATCAAATTGAAAGGTCCCACATACTATAGATTCATACCCATAGGAATGGCTTATCTCTGAAGACATGATTTTCTGAGGTCCATAAAAGCCTCAAACATACCACACTCATGATGACCCTTTGTGTCCACAGGTATCAATATCAGATTTGTCTTTGTATCCAACAATTCTTGAAATATATCTATTTCCTTTTACCTAGAATATTTTTACCCAAGTAAAATGGTCTTAAGTCTTTTTGTGGAAGGATATGATGAATCATAACTTTGTATATTTGTTTTGGTGTTGCAGGATCTTTCCTTCTTCAAAATAAATCTTTCCATTAGTTAATGCTTTTCCAGGTCTGAAAACTGGCTCACTTCCAGAATCTGAGAATAAGTAATTTCTTTTTATTGGGGCAGCTACTCTCCATAGATCATCTATCATTTGTTATATTGATTATTATATAGATCAAAAAATAGTATATTGGCTTCCCCTATAATGTCCTAATTCTAATAACCATCTCCATAATTCTCTGCAGGTCTGTCCTCACTGACTGCCACTCTGACCTTGCTGTTCTCAGTGACAATACAACACCATCTGGCATCTAATATGTTGGGATCTTATCATCCACCTTACCATCAGGGAGTCATTTTCTATAGTGCCTACTGTAGACCATGGGCATTAGAGGAGATTTGACACTGAACTTCTCAAAATTTCTGGTTCTCTTCTTAACAGAATATTCTTTATCACTTTAATTAAAGGTGTGTCCTTTAGTCCCTCTGACACAATATAGTTTGCTAGTGGCTTTTCTGACTTTTATGATATATCTACTCTAGCATATGAGTACTCTCAGTTATTTTATTCCTACTTCCATAGTTTTCCATGGCAGTTCTTGAATTTCTACTTCATGTAAGAGTGGGCCATTGCTCTTTCCAAGCTTCTGAGAGCCAATTTTGCAGTGTATTAGCATGTATCTTAAGAGTTTGCAGAATATTAAATCCTATTTTAAGATAGAATGATTCCATATCAACAATCTCTTCCTTATCCAAATTTATGCTCCAACCATCATGTTCCATTTCTCAAGATCTTAACCCTTACACACTCTCCCAGCTCCTCTCAGTGCATGTTGGCTAGATTCTATAGCTCTTTCAGTTCATTGTGATTGTGCCTTTCCTCTCTTAAAAGACCCACTTCCCTGGCACTGTTATATTGAGATTTGATCTTAGTTATTGGTCTGCCGACCATCAGAGAAAGTGACTATGCATCCAGAAGACTGCCAATTGCCTTGCAAGGTATACAACTCTGTATTGCCTTTAAGAAGAAGAGTAATACTAATCTTTAAAAGGGAAAAATGGATCACTTCTTCAGGTCCAGATGGTTTAAGGAATATGGGGTTTTCAAATACTTGATAACATCAGATCTGGTTCTCTTCTTAACAGAATATTCTTTATCACGTCTCAGAATCCCCTTCCTTCTCCATCAACTCCCTAATCTGGATAAAACAAATACTCAAGAGTTTAGAATTTAATTCTCCAGAGTTTATTGAAGTCCAGTTCATGATCCTCCTGCCTTCCAGCTGCAGAAGACAAGAATGCTTTTTATACTGCTAAGGAACCTTTGTAATTTTTACACTTTGCCTTAAATTCTTGAGTAATTGCCCTTACTAAGGAGTCAACTTCTATATATGATCTATTTTTTCCTACAATAGGCAATTAAAAAGGCTTTACCTGGCAAGTATCATGGGTGAAGTTGCAACCCTACACCAGACTTCATATGTAGCCAGAGCATTGAAATTGTTGAAGGACTCTGGTCACCCAGGTCTGCAGTTAGGTCTATATGAATGCTGAGGTCAGGCATCTCCATTCAAAGGCCTTGTTGTTAGTGATCCTTGGTGGAGATCTACCTCTTGTGACTTTGCTGAGATCTTTTTATTTTGGGGGAGGAGAGACTTAAAGACATTTTTCTACATTCTTTAAGGATTCAGTACTTCTCTACTCCTAGTATTTCCCTTTGACACTCTTCCAGGTCCCTGGCTCCAAAAAAGGCAGAATCCTTGTGTTCTGTGTTCTTGCTGCAGTGAGGCACTCCCCATGTCTGTACTAATTAACTTGATCTTCACCTGGTGCCACTGTCTGGGGAAAACATGTAATTTCCCCCCCTTTATATTTGAAGTAACAGAATTCCATTATTTTATTTTCATCATTTACCTTCTATTTCTTAAGATGTTACATCCTTATCTTCTTTGATCTTTTTCAGACATCTGCATGCATTTGGGTGTCTGGGTGTCTGTTTATTTATAACCTTGCTAATTTTGCATCTTCGAGTATATGCTAGACTTCATACTAATCTTCAGTTTATAATTTGAATTTGCTTTTGATAGAAAGAATTTGTGTCACATGGAATACATGGGCAAGAAATGTACTTCATATGACCACATTTTAATGATTTCAAAGAAGTAACTTAATTTCTATTTCGTAAAACAGATTTAGGATTCTTAAAAAAGCTAGCTTATTAATTAGTATTTATATTCCAATAGTAATCTTTTAAAATTTATTTACATGCAAAATATTTGCTTTTATTACTACTAAACATAATTTTACAAGTAGTTCTAATCCATTTATAGTAATTGTTTGATTATGCGTACACAAAGTTTGATTTTATTAATTTTTCTCATAAGTATGAATTATCTAATTTCAAAATTAAATAAAAAGGCTTAGATATATATCTGTGGAAGCCAGTCTTCAAGATGACCCCCATGATCTCTACATTTTGGCATTCACACTCTTGTACGGTTATCCACCATATTGTAGGCAGTTGGTCTGTGTCACAATTAGTATATGGTAGAATTAATGGCAGGTTACTTTTGAGACTAGGTTATAAAAGACTATGTAAATTCCATCTGGGGAATTTTTTCTCTCTCCTATCCCTCTTTCTTTTGTGAAGAAATCAAGACACCATATTGTGAGGAGAGTCCCACGTGGGGTGGAACTCAAGTTTGTGGTCAGTAGCCACTGAGGGATCAAGACTGCCAACAGCTGTCTGAGTAAGCTCACTGACCACATTCTCAAGTCCCAGTCTAGCTAAGAGATGACTGCAGCACCAGCTCGTAGTTAGACTGTAATTTTATGAGAGACGCTGAGCTAGAAGTACTCAGCTAAGTCACTCCCAAATACCCAATCTTCAGAAAATGTGAGAGATAATAAATGCTTGTGATTTTAAGCTGCTCAATTTGGGGGTAATTTGTTATGCAATAATAGATAACAAATATATCCATTAAACAAAAATGTAATGGGGATATACACAAATGTATGGCTTTTTTTAGAATTAAGCTATCATATCACTCAGATGTTAAAAGAGCATAAATTAGGCAACAGGGAGGGTGAAGAAGAAGGAAGAGAAAGGGCTCAGTGCCTCCCCGCCGTGCGGTGGACCTGAGGACAGCTTTGGCAGGCGGGGGAGGTCGCTGAGGGCCTGGAGGAGATGTTTTCCCTGTCGACCACGGTGCAGCCCCAGGTTACAGTTCCTCTGAGTCATCTCATCAATGCCTTCCATTCACCAAAAAACACATCTGTTTCTTTCAGTGCATCAGTCCCTCAAAACCAGCATCGAGATGTGGTCACTGAGCATGAGACTCCTGGCAGTGAGACGGTACTTAACTTAAGGGACCTTGGATTGTCTGAATTAAAAATTGGACAAATTGATCAACTAGTAGACAATCTACTTCCTGGATTTCGTAAAGGCAGAAAAGTTTCTTCTGATTGGCATATATCTCATGTCTCTGCACAGTCCTTCTTTGAAAATAAATATGGTTACTTAGATATATTTAGTACTTTACGTTCCTCTTGCTTGTACAGACAACATCCAAAAACTCTTCAAAGCATTTGTTCAGATCTTCAGTACTGGCCAGTTTTCATACAGTCTCGGGGTTTTAAAACTTTGAAATCAAGGACACGGCGTCTACAGTCCACTTCTGAAAGATTAGTAGAAACACAGCATATAGCACCATCTTTTGTGAAGGGGTTTCTTTTGCGGGACAGGGGCTCCGATGTTGAAAGTTTGGACAAACTCATGAAAACCAAAAACATACCTGAAGCTCACCAAGATGCATTTAAAACTGGTTTTGCAGAGGGTTTTCTGAAAGCTCAAGCCCGAACACAAAAAACCAATGATTCCCTAAGGCGAACTCGTCTATTTCTTCTTGTTCTGCTGCTGCTTGGCATTTATGGACTCTTAAAAAACCCATTTTTATCTGTCCGCTTCCGGACAACAACGGGGCTTGATTCTGCAGTAGATCCTGTCCAGATGAAAAATGTCACCTTTGAACATGTTAAAGGAGTGGAGGAAGCTAAACAAGAATTACAGGAAGTTGTTGAATTCTTGAAAAATCCACAAAAATTTACTGTACTTGGAGGTAAACTTCCAAAAGGAATTCTTTTAGTTGGACCACCAGGCACAGGAAAGACACTTCTTGCTCGAGCTGTGGCTGGAGAAGCTGATGTTCCTTTTTATTATGCTTCTGGTTCAGAATTTGATGAGATGTTTGTGGGTGTGGGAGCCAGCCGCATCAGAAATCTTTTTAGGGAAGCAAAAGCAAATGCTCCTTGTGTTATATTTATTGATGAATTAGATTCTGTTGGTGGGAAAAGAATTGAATCTCCAATGCATCCATATTCAAGGCAGACTATAAATCAACTTCTTGCTGAAATGGATGGTTTTAAACCCAATGAAGGAGTTATCATCATAGGAGCCACAAATTTCCCAGAGGCATTAGATAATGCCTTAATACGTCCTGGTCGTTTTGATATGCAAGTTACAGTTCCAAGGCCAGATGTGAAAGGGCGAACAGAAATTTTGAAGTGGTATCTCAATAAAATAAAGTATGATCAGTCTGTTGATCCAGAAATAATAGCTCGAGGTACTGTTGGCTTTTCTGGAGCAGAGTTGGAGAATCTTGTGAACCAAGCTGCATTAAAGGCAGCTGTTGATGGAAAAGAAATGGTTACTATGAAGGAACTAGAGTTTTCCAAAGATAAAATTCTAATGGGGCCTGAACGTAGAAGTGTGGAAATTGATAACAAAAACAAAACCATTACAGCATATCATGAATCTGGTCATGCTATTATTGCATATTACACTAAAGATGCAATGCCTATCAACAAAGCTACAATCATGCCACGAGGGCCAACACTTGGACATGTATCCCTGTTGCCTGAGAATGACAGGTGGAATGAAACTAGAGCACAGCTTCTTGCACAAATGGATGTTAGTATGGGAGGGAGAGTAGCAGAGGAGCTTATATTTGGAACTGACCATATTACAACAGGTGCTTCCAGTGATTTTGATAATGCAACTAAAATTGCAAAGTGGATGGTTACCAAATTTGGAATGAGTGAAAAGGACTCATATGAAAGAGCAAAACATGTCTTGAAGACTCATGCAAAAGAGCATAAGAATCTAGCAGAAGCTTTATTGACCTATGAGACTTTGGATGCCAAAGAGATTCAAATTGTTCTTGAGGGGAAGAAATTGGAAGTGAGATGATAACTCTTTTGATATAAATGCATAGATGGTTTTATTGCAAGAATGTAAGTAGCATTGTAGTAGTCTTCTTACGCAATGTTGCCCCCACCCTCCTTCTTGACTTGGTGTAATTCAAGATTGTGAAACACATATCAGTCTTTGGTCACATTTATCTAATTTTGGTTATTCTTATGACATCTAGTGCAAATCAGCAACACATAGCAAATATGTTAAAAAAATAAAGAAAGAACTATCAGGATTGAAAACAAACAAACAAAAAAAAAGAGCATAAATTAAATATTTATTAATGTGGACAATTGAGGGTGTCTCCAAAAATGCTCCTCATTTACCTGTCAAAGATATGTGGAATGTTACATTGGCTACTTTCACCTCTGAAATATATAGAGATTTATTAGGAAAACAGCTAAAATCCAATCATCACTAAAAAAAGATGGATGTATTTAAAAAGGGAGCATATAAATTTAAAAGCTTCATACAACCTGAAATTTAAACATACACACACAGACACACACACCGGATAAGGTATGTTGGTTGTATAGAGCCAAAACCCTCTTTCACCCTAAAAGTAGTTCACACCTTAAGAACACCGGATAAAGCCAATTTCTCTTCAGAAAGGGTATCCCCTGCCTCACTTGTCCAAAATACATATGTCAAAAAAGAAAAAAAAGACGGTACAATTGGAACACTATATATTCCATATAGAAAATAAGTTAGAAGAAGGATCCACCTCTAGCTCTAGTAAGTCTTAGAAAACTTTTTAGAATAGGGACTGCATGGCTTTTCTCCCCTTCAAGTTGAGAGAACCACAGATTTACCTGGGTGACATGGGCCCAAAAATATCCCTTCCCATGGAAGTTTTTACAGATTTGCTGTCCACACAATCATGATCCCAAAGTGATAGTCTCATCTGCTGATATCATGAGGGTGACTGTTTTTCTAACTGTATGGAGGAGTAAACTGTTTTAAAATTACTATAGCTGAATACACGGGATTAAAAATTAAGATGTCAATCCCTTCTTCTTTATAGTATTATTGGCAAGGAAGGGGACACAATGAGTCAAAACCCTTGGGATTGAGCCATTATCTTACACTTCAAGAAGAGAAATCTGTGCATGTAAGATATGGAAATGCTTCTGTTCTTGGTAATAAGTATTCTAATTTTATTGATTTTTTTCTCTTTTGTACAAAGTATAGGTGAGTGTTCTGTCAAGCCAAGAAGTCAGGAAGGGGAGATTTACCCTCAAGTTCTAGAATTTCATCTAGGTATAGCTGTTGAGAGAATTAACTGAGCAAGGAAAATTACCCTTGTGCCATTTGCAATCATTAGTCTTCTCCTCTACTTGAGCATTAGAATTGAAGTCTATTGTCATTTTAAGTATATTGTGAGGGAGAAAGAACCATTAAACATGAAATTTTAAAATAAGCCATATGTTGCTGTCAGAATAATCTTTTCTAAGGAAAGAGTTATAAGGAATATAGAAAAATCATTTAAAAAGTACAGATTTTGACTCACCAATAATACTAAAGAAGAAAGGAATATTAAGTGCTTTATTAGATAATGGAAATGATACAAAAACAAAGCAAAGAGAAATATTTGGTGAAAAAGCTATAAAGAGAGTAGTATTAGTTTATAGACAGACAAATATAGAACCATATCGCTTTAAACTATGCAAAATTAAGAAACGAGAGATAGCAGGATATTTTTAATTATATTTTCTTGATTTGTACTTGGGAATTTATTACAAAATACTCCTGAGGAATTGCTATGTATTTTAGAATGTAGACTGATCAAGCAGGTGATTGGAGAACTCCCCAGGAATGGAAATTGCCTACATATATTAAACATCACATCTCCATATTTTTAAGAAGCTCTCCAAAAAATTCCTCAATCTTATAGTACATAGGATCTTGAGCAGTGATTGTGTTATACTTCCTTGCATGGACTTATTGGCAATAAGTAGCTATGGGTTATTAGGCAGCTTGTCAACCATGTATCATGTATTTGTTTTTCTTTTGAGAAGGAAAAATTATTTCCCAATGGAGAAGTGATATCTATATTAGGGCTTCATTTTGGAATAAGGTATAGATTACTATGGAATAAGATATGAGTTTCTTATTTGCCCTGTGCACTATCAGTCTTTTTATTGGATTAAGCTTTTTTTTTTTTTTTTGAATTGTATATTGCTTCTTATATCTAATATTATATTCTCTGAATTAAACTGGAAATTTTACTTTCTTCACATAGAGTGAGATTGAATTGCTGTGAGCTGCAACAAGGGAGTAGATGGCTGGAAATGTGCCAGATTTCAAGGAAAGGGGGTGTGAATGTGTACTATGTGTTTTCCATTTTAGCCGTGCTCTCTTGCTGACAACATCAGAAAGGAAAGGTGGCCAAAAAGCAGCTGTCAAATCCAGGGACCAAGCACCTGAGAACTGAAATACATAAACAGTGTCAGTTTTTTACTAAAAATGTTAGAAAAGCAGAGTAATTCATGGCAAACTATTAAATGATATGGACACTATTTGAACAATAAAAAAACTGAAGGTACAGGAAAGCATCATTGAAAATAACACTGAAGATGCACGAAGAAATGTACAAAAGCACAATTGCACACTTTTAAAATGTAAAATAAACTTCTTTGCATGAAACTGTTATTGATATTTGTATTAGTCAGACAAAAGGATGCTGATGCAAAATACCTGAAATCTGTTAGGCTTTTATAAAGGGTATTTATTTGGGGTAAAAGCTTACAGTTACCAGGCCATAAAACGTAAGTTACTTCCCTCACCAAAGTCTGTTGCCACCTGTTGGGGCAAGATGGCTGCCGTTGTCTTCAAGGGTTCAGGCTTCCTGGGTTCCTCTCTTCCCCTGGCTTGTTCCTCTCCGGGTTCAGATTCTCTGCCCTCTCCACAAGGCCAGCTGTAGACTATCAGGTAAATAGCTTGTCTCTCTTCCAGGGGCCTCTGCCGTATCTTCTCTGTGTATTTACTTCCTAAGATACAGCTCAAAACTCCAAACTCCCTTCTCACTGTTGCGGTTTCTCTTTGAGTTCCCACCCACCAAGGGGGCAGGGACTCAATGTCCTACTGACATGGCCCAATCAAAGCCTTAATCATTATTTAATCAAGTAAAAGTGAAACCAATACAATCTAAGGGTATCACTATCCCAGAGGAACAGACCAGTTTATAAACATTACCAGTATTTCTTTTTGGAATTCATCAATACTATCAAACTGCCACAATATTTTCTTTTGTAATTTTACAGTCTTATATGAAAGTTATAAAAGGTGTTTTAAATGGCATTTTAAGGCCAGTCTTTGCCCAAATTCAGAGCGGGTAGAATGGTGAAATTAGTATAACTTCAAGCAGTACAACAAATGTTAGAAATTGTCTTTCTCTTTGATAAAATTAATGATAGCTAATATATGTAAAATGGATAAATATTTCACAGACCAGTACAAACCTTGAATGAACAAGCATAAGAATTCAGGGAGGCCAATAGGGGGAAGGCTAAAGCTAGAGCCCTTGAAGATCCTAAGTCTAGACATTGAATTGGATAATTTTGCTTTGCCAAAATAACCATGATCATAGAATTCTGATTCTAGAATAGTGTCACATTTGCCTCCATTAAAGATTTCATGGAAGTTGTGGTCAGACATCTAAAACACCAGAGCTGGAATTTCATTTATTTAAAACAAGTTTCATGAAATATTGTGCCTCCTAATACTTGTTTACATAATAAATGTTTGTATATACAGTGGAATTTGGTCTCAAACCTGTTTTCAATCTACACGGTTAACAAGTTGTGAGAGCATAATAAATTGCATCAACTTCAAACAACTCTGCTTAGCTACCAATAAAAGAAACCAAGAGTCATTCATGAAAAAAATTGTTTTAGGTTAGTTTACAACATTTAATCAAAGATGAAATTGAGTTAAAAAAGATGAAAATAAATAAAGGTAGTAAACATTCCAGGCCTGAGGAGGAGTATGTATATAAAGGAAATTTCAAGATAAAAAAATCATAGTCTATATGCAAGAAATTGCTTCATCCTAGATGACCTGGATGAATGGAATCTTTTATTCAGTACAATTCAATGGGTTTTCAATTAATCTAATTTAGAAGTAGATTAGGAAAATTTATTTTTTTGTCACTAGCTAAGATTGGAAAAGCTAGGTTCTTTCAGTAAAGGATAAGAGCCTGGATAAAAGTTATAGATCTATATAATTAGAAATGTTAAGCTTAGTATGCCATAATGACAGGAAAATGGAGTATTTGAAAGCCTGGTGCATAATGCTAATTTATTCTCTCTAATCACAGAAGTCATTTGAAGGATAATTCATCTGTACTTCATACAAGAAGATCAGAAAATTGCATCCCCCCACCAATCTTTGAGAATTTTTTTTCTCTCTTTTCAGAGACAGAGCTATCTAGAAATCTGTCCTCTAGAAGGGACAAAAAATCATAGAAAAAAGGAAGTATTGGAAAATTATCTTCATGGATATTTGAAACAATCTAAGGAAGTGCCACTGAAAAGAAATGTCAAATATGATGAGAATTATTATTATTCTCATAAGCCATTTTTGCATCTTTTAATGTGCCACACATTATCAAAATCCACAGTCAAGTCTCATTTCCTTCCACTAAGCTCCTTGAACTGACAGAGCAAATTCCAAGGATGTCTTTTTCATCTGGTCAGTCAATCTTAGTGTTTCCTTTAAAAAGAGGAGAAACCAACTGAGATGAATAAGTATAAATACAATCAGAGTGTTAACAAACTGAGGAGAAGAATTAGAAGATTACTGTTATGACCCTTATGCCTACTAAGAGAAATATCTGACTTTAGTCATTAGGAATGAGTAAGGAGGGAAAAAATAATCTACTGACTAGTTTATGTCCCTTATTTTAAATTACATTCTACAAATTCAGTCATAGTATTCTATATATAGTTATTATTATCCAAAAAAGTCTTGCAATAGCGTGTATCAAAATTCTCTAATATCAAAAACATTTCTGTCACTCTCTGTATCATCATTCTATTCAATGCAGTTTCCATTTTTCTTCATTCTGACTTCTCATTTTGTTTTAAGGTTTCAAGTACTAATTCTGTCTAATCATAGTTTTTTGTTTATTCTATTCAAGAAGATCTTGCATAAATTAAATATAACAAAATATTTAAAATGTATTTATAAGTAGACTTGATTAGGTTTTTAATTACATGTGAATTTTCAAACTATATACAAGTGATGGTTTCAAACTCAATCTCTTATTGCATCATTTCTAGGCAAAAGAGCAAATCTACCTTTTACCCCATATTATTTGCTTTTTCTGCTATCAGATTACAAATTTAATCTATTTTGTCCCAAAGACAAAATCCAGTTTTACCTTACACAGATAATTTTCTACTGTTTTCTTATCATTTCAGGATGCAGCTTTGCTGCTTTTTACATCAGTAATGAACACCGCTCCTTTTCTAGGTTAAAAATGGACACTATGCTAAACTTAAAATAGTGTGATGATTTGAGATAATATGCATAAACTTTTATCAGACTGCATGACCCACTACAGATAATCAGCAAATTGTAGCCAATATGAGTTCAAGATGGTGTGGTGAATAGACAGCAAGTTTTCAGGCAGGGTTTAGGTCATATTTCCACTCTCCCACTTATTAGTGGTGTGAACTTGAACAAAGTTGACATTAAAAGTGTATAAAACCTACTTTAAGAATTATTTGATGATTAGAGACAATGACTATAATAACTAATTACTGTAATGGCACTTTATTTGTGTTTAGTAGTAATTTTATGTTATTAAATGACAACACATTTAGAGGCTTTATTTAAAAATTTCTCACTGTTCATTGGTAAAATTATAAAGATTGTTTGCATACCAATAGACAGACTGTAAACATAGGGAATTTTCACTAAGGAAAAATGGGTGTACTGTAATTTGACCTTTTGAAAAAAAAAGTACTGCAAATTATTGGCAACAGAAGTTTTCTTTTACTTTCTTAAGTCTAATTCTCTTGAAAATTAAACCAATGTTTCCTTTCTCTCCAGCTAAAGTTCAATCATGGTTACCTTAGGAGATACCTCTGTTTATCTGTTAATTAGATATACAAATCAAGTGGCTCATATTTCCATTTTCTTCTTAGGTCAAATGTTTCAGCTTCATTCTACTTTATGAGAAAACAGAAGACTTGCAGTAGACTTGTAAAGTCTTTCATGTTCCAGCCAAGGTTTAATGGTAGCAGTGGAAGAAAGCAGTGGGGATGAAAAGTAAGACCAGTCCAATTGCCCTTATCTGGCATGGAAACTCTATCCTGTTGGGCTTTCAGTAAAGAAGCATTTCTGACCAGATTGCCTCCACCAAACCTGAATGAAGCAGAAAGGTGACATACTCAAGTACATCCTGTTTAAGGGTGATTCCACTCAGGCAAATAGTTTGCCTGTTGGTTGTAGGATGATACTAAAATGAACAAATTTATCTAGCTCAGATGTTCACTCAGCCACTGTAGAAGTATTTCCATCATTGGCTCAATTCCATGAATCATCACTTGATTCTTTTTTCTGATCTTCAGAAGAAATTGCTGAAGGACAGACTTTTTAGAGGAGATCTCCTACTGTATGCAACTGTCCATCTGCACCCACAGGACAAAATAGCTTCTGAAGAAAGTCCGTTCAGTTGTCTGATATATTCTAAAAGTCATGAAATCCATTTTCTTCCACAGGCTATTCCATGAGTTTCTGACCGATAGCCCTAAACTGGTCAAATCTGTCATTTTGTAATCCCATCCAGAGCTGCTTATGATCTTTTTTCTGCATTTCATTGATTACTTGACTTTTATGCTTCTTTCACAGAAGACATAAAATGAGCTTCAGTTGAATCCTTAGATGGACAGTGCAGAAGGTGCTTTTCTGGAAAACTCTTAAAATGTACTGTGTTCCAAGGAAGAGCAGAACTTTATGCAAGGAGATCAAATAGCAAACCAGTTGGATAACACATAGTATGATTCTGCTTCTTTTTCAATTATCTCATCCTATTACAATGTGAAGCAATTTGAAATTTGTCCAAACCACATACCTCAAAGCATATGTTTGTCATCTGTCATTCTTCCAGTGGTTAAAGCAGTCCATATAGGCAAAATTATTTTTCAATCAAAGCCAAACAGAAGGGCCAGCTGTTCCTCTGACTTCCCACACCAGTGGTGACAACTGGGTCCCAGGTGCTACTGGGACGGGTTGCCTAACACACTGCCCCATGCAGACACTCATGTTTAACAGTAATTTTTTAAACTGTGAGCATCCTGAGGGATGAGGTTTTGTGTCATTTTAGCAGTCCAGTGGCTACCATAATGCATGGAACAGAGTAGGAAATGAATACAATTGGGTAAAACAATTAATTGAAATAGAGAAGAGTTACTAAAATATGAAGCTGGTAAAATCACACGTGGTAATAAATGCCAAGTATTATTGTTTGAATAATAGGCTACATTTATTGTGTTCAAAAATGTGTGTCAGGGACTTTCACAACTTTACATACAATACCTCATCTAATTCTCATCCCACCTCACCGCAATGAGGTGGATGGTATTATTACCTTTCTTTTAAAATAGAGAAAACTAAGACTTAGAAGGTTAAATAATTTGCTTCAAATCAAAGGGATGTGTGATTCAAATTCAAGTTGTTGACCTTTGGAGTTCACATACTACTTTTGCATAATGAGTATGTGCCTCATACTCTGGTGGAGTATGGTGGAAGGAAGATTAACTTCATTTGACGTGCAGCTCTCACTTGCCAGATGGGTAGAAAACCGCTGGTTGTTCCTTTACCCCCAGTGCTCTTATAAGCCATGCAGTAACTACTGAGGACTGTACCTGTGCAATCAGAGGATCATCATCACTGCAGAGATGACCCACTGGTGTCACAATTGCAGCGTGACTACAGTGTTTCTTTACAGAATGGTGATATTTCTGAATGATACAGTTGCCTCATAGTTGACATCTTAGGATTGTGTCCTTTATCCCTCACTCATTCAATTCACATATTCTTCTCAAGGTAGAAGCTGGCTGCAAAGGTGCTGAGCAAGACAAGTTCTAGAAATCTCCATCTCAAAACTCAGAACTCCCACCTGACATTCCAAAGGATAAAGTAGCTTCTCTGCTACTGTTTACAAATATGAATATCTTATTTTTTTTTCCCTGGAAAATCAACAACCTGTATATAACCATCTAATGTGGTCAGAATGACTATCTACATCAATTCCCGTATAAACACCCTGCCCTTGTAAAGGAGGTTATCTTTACTGATCCAAAAGTGATTTTCATAATGGCTTATTATTATATGGCACCTTATTCATTAAAAACCAAAAGATAAAATAATATCTATATAATATATATAGGGAAAATACATTTATTGTAGGCTTATGCAATAAAATAAATTTAAAGTAAAATTTTAAGTGCATGTGTGTATGTGCATTTTTAAAAGTGTATTCATATAACATTTTTCTCAGATTTTCAATGAGATCTATGAGGAAAAAAACAGACTTATAACCAGTTGGTTGGATGGCTAAAACTTTAGGAGAGAAACATAAGTAGTATTTCCCTAGGGCAGCTATAACAAAGTACCAACAACTGAGTGATTTGACCTCATTTTATTTATTTATTTGTTTGTTTGTTTGTTTATTTTTTATTGTGGGTAAAAATCAAAATTTTCACAATACATATCAATATTTGTAAAATGATATATAAATATATATGCATATATGTGCATTTGCTTACAAAAATGTTATATATATATATGTGTGTGTGTGTATATATATATATATATTTTTTTTTTAAGAGGTGCTTAGATTACCTAAATATGACCTCATTTTAACTTACTTAATTCTATTTATAATCAGTCTATTTCCAAAATATGGTCACATTCTGAGATACTGGGCATTAGGACTTCAAGACATCTTTTTGGGGGACGCAATTCAATCCATAAGAGCATGTAAAGGCAATTTTTAGAAAGAGTGTCAGCACAGAGGAGAGCAAGGGTGTCTCTTACAGGAAAGAATAAGAGAAACTGATGTCATGAAAGTCAGGGAAGAAGAGAGTTCAAGGCTGAGGAATTCAGTCAGATGAAAGACAGTGTGATAGCTGCTGCTGGGAGCATTTCCAGAGTTTTGGAATTAAAGTTGTCATTTTCAGAGCATGTCCCCTCCAGCAACGCTGTCAATGTGCACAGCCTCCAGGGAGAACTTCCAGCAGCGGTAGTGGAGGAGGATGACAGCTAAAGGAAGCAGGGGGAACTGCAGAAACTCTCAGGAACCGTTCCACTCAGCCCCTGCTGCAAACAAATGATTGAAAACCCTGCCTAGCCATTCAGGGACATTTATCTAGCCTTATTTTGCCTTGTTACTTAAACACATCTTCATTTGCCGTGTGTTGTTACTACACCAGGCTACTTGATATTCCCTTACTGTGGTCTGCAACAGTGCTTCCGAAACTATATTTGGTTAAAAAAAAAAAAAAAGCGCTTCCCCTCTGACTCCAGTCCACTGTGGACCAATACATTTTTAAAACACACACAAATTAGCAGAATATGAAATTTAGAAAAAAGACTTTCAAAAATACTAACATCATCATTATTATTATTATTAGACTTAATAGACATTATCTTATCCTGTCAAAGGGCTAAAAAAGTTTCTAAATGCTTCCTCTCTCTTTCTGTACTTATTGAAGAATGGTAGCTTTCTGATGGATGGCCACTAGTCCACAGAAGTCCACGGACCACTGGGAGTAGCACTAAAGCACTAACCAGCACTTGCATTTTTGTTGTTGTTGTTGTTTATAAATCAATTTTATTAATACATATTAATAAAGCATAGATTGATCCAAAGTGTACAATCAATACTATTCAGTATTATCACATAGTTGTGCATTCATCACTTCAATCATTTTTAGAGCATTTTCATTTTTCCAGTAATAATTATAATACTAAAAGGCAAAAATCAACCAACAAAACAAAAAAACAAAACTCTTCACCTTTCAATCTGTGTTTCCCCAGCAGTACATAGCTGCTAATGTGTTTCATTCTTTCTAGTTTATTTATATTTATATTTTGTGAAAACAGTCTTAGATATGCAATATCACCCATATTCGTATTTTACATGGGGCTTCACTATCTTATACAGTCCCATGTTACAGTTTTTAGCTTTCCTACTAGGAATATATATGTCCTTAGGTTTCCCTTTCAACCACTGTCATACCCATATAATAGCTCTGCTAATCACAAACACCACGATGTGCTTTCACCATTTCCATTCATTTCCAAAGATTTACAAACAACCTTTTAATCAATTCTGAACAGATGAACCATCAGCTTTCCATTCTCTACCCTCATTTTATTTTCTGGTGACCTATATTCTAACTATTAATTCCATGCATTTACATAATATATTTAGTTCACAATAGAGCAATTATACAATTTTTGTAGCACTTGCGCTTTTATATTTCACTTCAAAACTAACCCTAACACTGCCTTTCTCTAACTTGTCTTCTAAAAACAGACTGTTCCCTTTGAAAACTCTAACCTAACTTCAGTTTCATTACTCACCTCCTTTGTTCAGACTATCCTCAATATATCATGGACTTCTCTACTTCTCACCTTAGCTTAACTGTTCCTCCTGCTGAGACTATTCTCTCCTAAATCATATCTGCTCACCCAAATCCACCTACTTTTTACAATTCAGGATGGCTCTCTTCATCCAAAAAGCTTCTCTGGTTTCCACCACACAGAATTAGTATTTCCCATGGCCATTTATTTATATCTCATTTTATTATCTAAAATAATGTATTTTATTTTATTTTTTTTAATACAATTTGTAAACCATTTTTATTTTTACCTTTTAATTCTTATTCTAGTAACATATATATGACCTAAATTTCCCCCCCTTTAACCACATTTTCATATATAAGTCCATGCTGTTAATTATAATCACAATAATATGCTAACATAACCACCATCCATTTCCAAAACTTCACAATCAACCTAAATAGAAATTCTTTACAAAGTAAGCATTAACTCCTCAATCCCTACTCCTATGCAAGCTAAAACAATGTATTTTAAAATAAGCATTCATGCATTTTTCTTTTTAATCACTTTAATGAAAAGCTACTGGAGGACATTATATCCAGGAGTCACAGAGAAATTTTGTTAAACAAATTGGACTAAATGGGAAGAATGGCCAGAAGTGTGGACAACCTAGTTGCTACCTGTGGAGGTCTCTGATTGAACATACCCAGCCTACTCAAGCACTGTGTTTGTTCACTTCCAGGCCCTTATTTTTCATTCCAAAATGTCAGTAACAATTTTCTTTTTCTTTCTCCTAAAAACTCAGTTTTGGAGACCCTTGGGATATTATGTTCTCTCTGAGTTCTGGGTTCTATTGATAAAAGGGAAGTATTTAATGCACCTTTAGTGGGAAAAAAAACACAAAAAAACAACCTTCATGTTTAGTTGGTACCATTTATGCCATGCTGTTTATCATCTCCCATGTGATAGACTGTTGCAGTAACAATTCCCACCTTTTTCTTGCCTTCCTGTATTCCTCATTGAATAATTATACACACTGACTCTGGGCTTGGTCATGTGACTTGGTTTGGCTAATGGGAAAAATAGCAAATGTGACCCAAGCAGGTTCTTCAAAAGTACATGTGCACTGGGGCTTAACTTGTTTAGATACTCCTGCAACTTTAGTTTACATTACATTGCTACTATACTTTACATTATAGTTTATATTTTGCACCACACAATTTTATAGGTTTTGACAAAATGTATAATGGCCTGAATCTTTCATTGCAATGTCATACAGGACAGTTCCAATGTCCCCAATATGCCCCATGTTGCACCTATTCTTTCCTCTCCCTCCCCTGGTGGCCACTTGTATCATTATAGCAATGATACAAATTCTTCCATTGCTAGAATAATAAGTCTAATATTCTTGCAACTTTGAGCTGCCATATAAGCAAGGCCAGGCCAGGCTGCAGGACTGCCCATGGCACAGTTGCTCCTGTCTTCCAAGCTAATAGTCAGCCAAGTCCCCGAATGTGTGCCCTTGTTGACAGAAGTGAGGCCAACAGAAGCATTGTTCAGCCAATTCTAGCCCACTTGCTGATCTGCATAAATGTGAATTAAATAAATGATGGTTGTTTTAAGCCACCAAGTTTGAGTGGTTTGTTATACAGTAAAAGCTAACTGATACAAGCATTCTCCTAGTTAATCTAGCTACAAAGGTTACTGTTTAATCAGAATGGACTTAGATCTTGTGACTTTCACCACTGCATTTTCAAGTATAATAATATTCATTCTTTGTAGAAATTGTAGATGGAGGCATATTTATACTTAGGAAGTAACAAAAACCACATTAAAGTTGATTGAGCACCCAGTCAGTGCCAAGAAATATATTAGGTGCTGTTATGGGTTGAGAACCCATAAAAAGATATGTTGAAGTCCTAACTCCTAGTGCTTCAAAATGTGACCTTGTTTGGAAATAGGCTCATTACAAATGGAATTAGGTAAGTTAAAATGAGATCATATTGGAGTAGGGTGGGATCCTAATCTACTATGACTCCTGTCCTTATGGGGATAGAAGGGGTACAGAGGCAAAGACGCACCGAGGGGAAGGCCAAGCAAAGAAGGACGATGAGACTGGAGTTATACAGCTACAAAACATGAAGGATTTGCCAGCTACCACCAGAAGCTAGAGAGAGGTAAGGAAAGATTCCTCCCCTAGAATCTTCAGAGAGACCATGTCCCTGATGTCCCCTTGATTTCAGACTTCCAGGCTCTAGAACTGTGAAAGAATAAATTTCTGTTGTTTACGTCACCCAGTTTGTGGTATTTTTTATCACAGCCCTAGGAAACTAATGCAGGTGTCAAATCCATATTTAAAATGCATGGATGTGTTTGAGAGTACAAATTCTAGCAGGAGTGCAGGCATCAATTTTCTCTTGCACATTTTGATTCTGAGACCCTGGACATGTAGAAAGAATAAATCTTTTCCCCAATCTCTTTGGTCCTTCAGTTAGGGGAATTACTACCAGCTACTTATAATAATTGTCCCATACAATAGATACATGTCTAGGTGCATAAGCAGAGAAGAAAATTGTGGAAAGAGGCAAAATTAGTCAGAAACTTGCCATAAAAATTATAAGGAAAATAATGGAGTTACTATCCTTTAGTGCTGAGGCAACCCTGGATTTGCAAGTTTTGTACCAAAGAACATGTTATACTTAAGGATTTCTTTGACTTTTAAACAAAAAAGCTATGTGGTAATTGAATGTAACCTAATGATAATTTCCAGGGTAATAATTCTCTTTTGAAGAGTTCTCCGACTTGTATTAAATTAGAGCCTGATTATTTGATGTATTATATACAAAATAATTGATAGCAATACTTTTCTCCCACCTCATACGCTCTAGGAAATAGAGTCTTACAATGGACTAAAATTTCAGAAATGCACTTTTATTCAAAATGATCCTCTAAAGTCATTGATACGATAGGAAGTTTCTCTTTCATTCATCACCCTGTTGTGGGAGGTATTTCAACTATTTGTCAGACAGTACTCTAAGCAGAAGGAAAAGACCTAAAATAGAAAAGTTGTTTCTGATATTCTTAAATAAACAACATTATGAATCTTGGTAGATCATAATAACCTTAGGAAACTGAAAACATGTCATGTTCTTGGTATTTTGATAGCATTCCTTCTTTTTAAAGCATGGTTAGGGAAAGTTTTCCATTATAAAACAACAGATAGCTATTTTATTAGATTCTCATGTAGAAAATCCTTACTAGATTTGACTATATATATTAGTTAGAAATTGATAAGTTGAGATCAGTTGGTAATTAATTTAAACACTTGGGTTGGTAATTAATTTAAACACTTGGGTTGTCGACACTTTTTAAAAGGAAATAAGAATAACTTGCTTCCAAACTGATAGAATTAGATGCATTGATGTACCAGAAATTATGAGCAAATTTTCAACATAGTGGCATAAATCAAAGATTGTGCTTTTAAAATATATTGAAAATATAATGATGTTAAATATTACTTTTAGCAAATAGATCAGATACTTTAAGTTGATTGGCATTTACATACATGAACAACAAATATTACTGCACATTTGAGTTAATTTTGGAAGGAAGTATACTTTTATATTGCTTGAATAGGCCTGATTAATTCTTCCTTCTCAAGATATTTTTAAAATTTTCTTCAGAATTCAAGCTTTTTTTTTCCAGAAATCATATTGTAGAAAAAAATTATCTCAGTTTCTTTATATCAACAGCCCTCTAAAAGCCTGCAAATTTGTAATAGGCAAAATTTCAGTAATATGACTTTCAATTGCCAATATTTCTGAAATCAAACTTATTTTTGCATGTGTATTTGAGGTTAAACAAAGAGTTAGGATCATCCCCTAAAATATCTGCTTGCTTCTGTAGAAGCAAAGCTATGGAAAGGTGAAATAGAGGGGGAAAAAAGCATATTGCTTCCTTAACAATTGTAAAAAATGTACACCTCTATATATGATTTAGTAAAGAATACCATTGAACAAGTTTCTATAGCTAGTCATTTAAAAAATATATAAATATGAAGTTTTAAACAAATTTTCTAGTTACCTTAAAGGGGTTTAAATGGAATAATATATATTAAAATAATAAGAATATAAGGTGATGAAATGTTTTTTATATATATGCATGTTGAAATTAAAAGCAATAGGAACGAGCTGAGGTGGCTCAGGTGGTTGAGCGCCTGTTTCCACATGGGAGGTCCTGGGTTTGGTTTCTGGTGCTTCCTAAAGAGAAGATGAGCAGACACAGGGAGCACACAGCAAATGGACAAAGTAAGCAGACAGACCGCAAACAAATAGGGGGGCATAAATAAATAAAATAAATCTTTGGGAAGCAGCTGTGGCTCAAGCAATTGAGCTCTCATTTACTATATGGAGGACCTAGGTTCGAACCATGGGACCTCCTGGTAAAAAAAAAAGAAAAAAAGGCATCCCAGATCTGCATGGAGCAGAAAGGCACAGGCCCCTGTGCAGCAAAGTGATGCACCAAAAAAACAATGATGCAACCAGATAGAAAATATTAAAATAAAAAAATAAAAGGAATGGGGAGGGGGCGGATGTGGCTCAAAGGTTGGGCGTCCGTCTGCCATATGGAGGGACCTGGGTTCGATCCCTGGGACCTCCCAGTAAAATTAAAAAATATATATATATATGGTGCATGGGCTCTGTGTGCCGGTGAGCCACCAGGCCCCAAGATCCATGCAGCAAGATGATGACATAACAGAAGAGAGACGCAGGGGAGAGACAAGACAAGATGCTCCGAAAGCCCTGAAAACCAGGAACCTAGGTGGCACAGGTGGCAGAACACCTCTCTCCTACATTGGAGATCTCCAAGATCGAATCCTGGCGAAGACTGGAGGAGGAGGATGAGAAGAGATGGCAGGAAACAGACACAGAGAATTGCCCAGTGAATTGACACAAAAACAGCAAATTGGGAAGGGGGGTTTAAAATGGATAAAGTAAGTAAATAAATCTTCAAAAAAAAAAAAAAAAGGAATGGGGACAGGAAGCATATTGGTACAAGCAATTTAGCTCCTGCCTACCACATGGGAGGTCCGGGTTCTGTTCCCAGTGCCTCCTAAAAGGAAGACAGACAGACATAGCAAGTGCAAACAACAAGGTGGTGGAGCGAAATAAATTAATTAATTAAACATTTTTAAAAACTAAATTAAAAAAAAATGAAAGGAATGGTGAGCCGATGTGGATTAAGCAGTTAAGCACCTGCTTCCCACATGGAAGGTCCTGGGTTCAATTCCCAGTACCTCCTAGAAAAACCTAAAACAAACAACAAGCAAAACAAATGAAAAAACCAACTCAGGGGAGCTGATGTGTATCAGGGGCTGAGTGTCGGCTTCCCACATACAAGGTATCAGGTTCAATCCCTGGTACCCTGGTACCTAAAAAAAAAAAAAAAGGGAAATAGAATTAGAAATCATGAGAGGGACATATTTGGAGTCTTGGAAGAGATGAATTTGGAATCTGATATTTTATTCTCTAGAGTAAAAATTACATATTACTTGTTTGGTAATAAAGTAATCATTATTTTTATTCTTACTTGATAAAAATAAGTAGGTTGATTGGGGGTAGAAGGCAAATACTGTCCTCACCTATAATTAAGAGATGAAAAGGTAAATAGATGTAATGGAATCAGGAATAAAAGAAGATTAGATTTATAGATAATGAGATGTTTGTTGACTTTTGAGGGCTGTGTGTTAGCATGATAATGCTACTTAATGTGGGTTAATCTGGCATCTTCATGTAAAATCTGCTAAATAAAATGGAAAACACTAATAGAATACTGCAAGTTTGAGAAGATAGATGTCTGGAATATAGTTATAGCTATGGAAATACAAACAATGAGTTAAATCTTAAATATTTGGAGAGAAATAAAGACATAACTTGATAGCCAAATAGAGGAGGGTTATAGGTGAATAGAAAGTAGCACAATCCAAAGCACTCACTAAGTGGTGGGTATTAGGGATGCTAATGGATATGGAGAATTTAGAAGGATCCTTACTGGGATGAGAAAGATAAATGCATTTGCAAGTTGAGAAATTATGAGGTAATAAGTAAAAGAACTGAGTTTCTGTGCTGAAATTGCAAATTTGGGAATTATTCACTACCAAATATCAGCTGAGGTCCCTTATAAAAGAGAAAGGAAAGGATATCAGAAACTAGTATTGGGAAGAAAGGAAGATAAATGGAGAAAAGTGCAAACAGTATCACAGAAGTCAAGAAAGGTGATTTGAGGAGCAGAATAGTAGTCAACAATGGCAAATTCAGAATAAATAAAGCAGGATCTTGTGGGGAGAAAATTATAGGAAAAGCTACAGAACAGTTTAAATATGGTTATTATGGAGGAAATCAAATTCTATGGCACTATGGAGCAAATACGCAATGAGAAATTGGAACTGACAGTTAAGAAAACTTATTTAGAAAGCTTAGATATAAAAGATAAGGGAAAAATGACAATATTTTAAAAATGAAATGAAAGCTACCCTCTTCCTTTCCTCTTCCTAATTTCTCAACATAAGAAAAAACAACCAAGAGACTTTTTTTCTGTTAGAGAGTGGAAAAAATAAACATTTGGGAGAATGAACAAATTTTGAGAGGAAACATTGTAGAATATTGCATGAAAGGAAGAGTGCAGGAGGAGAAGTAGAAAAGAGGAAAAGAAGGAGAACCAGGAAAACGTCACCCAAGGGCCTTTCACCTGTTTTCAAGATGTAGCATTAAATAAAATGAAAGACTGAAAGTGGCTTGTGTATTATCATGAAAAAAAAAAAAAAACAAAACTCAAACAGGTGAGATGGAGAATATGAACTCACAATCACTTGAAGGGACAGTTGTGACTCAGACTGAACCCAGTTAAAGAAGAATTGTAACTATTAAGTCTGAACCAACAGTGAGTTAAGACTAATGGGTTCTCAGAGTTCCAATAGCATTATATCTTTACATATATTTAATAGGCACTGTATTAGTCAGCCAAAGGGGTGCTGATGCAAAATACCAGAAATCGGTTGGTTTTTATAAAGGGTATTTATTTGGGGTAGAAGTCCACAGTTACCAGGTCATAAAGCATAAGTTTCTTCCCTCACCAAAGTCCATTGCCACGTGTTGGAGCAAGACAGCTGCCAAAGTTTGCCAGGGTTCAGGCTTCTTGGGTTCTTCTCTTCCAGGGGCTCTGTTTCTCTCCAGGCTCAGCAACTCTGTTTCCTACACAAGGTCAGCTGTAGACTATGAGGCTCTCTAGGTTTTGCCTTTCTCCACATGGCCCGCTATGACTCTCAGGTGAACGGCTCATCTCTTTTCCCCCAGGCCTCCTCTTCTTCCTCACGACCAAGCTCTCTTACTTCCTGGGGCTCCAGCTCAAGACTCCAACATCAGAACTTCAACATCAAAACTACTACTCTGTCCTTTGCCATGTCTTTTATCTTTGAGACTCCACCCACCAAGGGGCAGGGCTCAATGCCCTACTGATGTGGCCCAATCAATGCCCTAATTATAACTTAATCATGCCCAGATGAACAGACCAGTTTACAAGCATAATCCAATATCTATTTTTGGAATTCATAACTATATCAAACTGCCAAACTGCTACAGGCACAAATAAAATGTTTCAAATTGTTGAGTATTGAGGTTCATGGGATGGCAGAGCAAGAACTCTACTCTCCTGAAATGAAAGGCATCAAAGGAGAGAATGCATTGACACTGGGGGTATTTCCAAAGATAAGAATTTCATGAATAGTGTGGTGGTGGCAACGTGAGAATTATTGGAATATAGACTTCTTATGAAATACAGTATCAAGACAGAAACCACACTGGGAGGTTCAGGTGATGAAAAAAAATATTTTCTGGGGAATGGACCAATGAAGAAGAAAAAAAGTTGCAGAGCAGATTCACATTCAGGAAGTGGGGATAGATAAAAAAATCAAAGATGAAGAAACATTGCAGTATACACACATAAAAACATATACCTAAGTAGGAAAGTATAACGGATGAACTTAAATTCCTTTGTAGGCATGGACATATAAATGTATATAACAAGGATGCTCTCTAAGGTTATGGTTAGTTTTTAAATACTACCCACTGTTGATGTTCAGGAACTAGGTCCGTGAAAACGGTGTCATGGATGAGAAAGAAAGAAGAAATAGTTGGGGGCAGGGGACCCTCCATGTAAGGGGAGGAGAGCACTGCTGCATAAAACATTGTGGCTTTTATTTCGCTTTAGAACAAAGAAAACACGTGTGCACATGTGCAAAGGTAATAGATATGTGACGGGTTACACGTTACTAAAGCCAGCAAGTCTTTAGGGTTAATGGTTCAGTTCTTACATTCCTGCACGTAGCAGACCTTGTTAATCATTATCTGACATGTACCAGATACACTCCTTGAAGAACAGAATGCTTCTCCACCAGGCTCATATCAGATCTTACCTTAGTGTCTTGAGACTAGAGACGCCTGTCCCTTACATACCAAGTCATGGCCTTTAATTGAACTCCTTCACCCACAATTTAAAATACTATGCTAAAATACACAGCTTTTAGCTACTACAGCTTTTTTCTTTTTAATTTGCCTGTAACTATAAAGACTTTTTTCCTGTGATAATCTGTTTCAATTGGAAGTTTGAATAAAAATACCACTATATAAACAGGATGTTTATCTGACTATCATGTCTACGAACACATATATCTTTAAAAGTAAACAGCATTGTTTCGAAATACAACTATATCAATGCTTATTAATATATATATTTTATTACTGCTTTCTATCAATATATTTTTGACTTTGAAAATAGTTATTTTCCCAAATCAACTTTTTAAAATTACTCCCACACTAATTTTGATTGAATTATTTATTGCAATATAAATTGACCCTGTTAAGTTTACACAATATCATTTACACTTTTAATAATATGACAGTTATTGCCACTTACCTACCTAATGTTGTCTTATTTTTCTTATTACTTTAAAAAAAATAATTTTACACTTTTTCAGATAGCCTGACTATGAGGCATAGTACTGGACAATGATATTTAAGCAGAAATTCCTTCAGTGGGGAGATTCCTCATAAAATGTTATTGTTTTCTGCTTTATTGTTTTACTAATTAAAAAATTACTTAGCTGTGACAATTATATGCATATCAGATATATAGCTCCTTTATGTCTCAGCCCATATGTACTTTGGTCTTTGCTGGTCTCTTTTTCCTGCCTGGAAAAAAACATAATGTTGGGAGATGGAGGAGCATTTCCATCCCTGGGGAAGCAAGCCACACAGTAAGACGAATAGAGAACTAGAGCAGAGGAGACCTGGCATCAGAGTAGGCATACCAGCCATCACAGCTTATCTCTAAACTCTAAATTACCTAAAACAAGCAAATAAATAAAACTCTCATTTGTTTAAATCACTGCACAGCCAAAGTCAATCAGAACTCATATTTAATGTTCTTGTTGAGGATCAAGTATAATTGTGATGACATATTAAGTCAATATTGAGATGTGATATTGAAGTAGGCTGGTAAAATAGGGAATCAATAGACAAATCTGGAACCTGGCAAAAAGTCCATGTGGATATCAATAGCCCCAAGATGGCTGCTGGAAGACTCTCACAGTTTCTGCCATTTGGAACCAGATTTGCTCCAGAACCCCGGAGATGACTTGGATATTCTCCACGGGCCTTATCATTGGGCCCTCCTAGAGTATTGATGGGTGGAGTAATCAATCAAAACAGCAAACAGCTGGGACTCCTCTCATGTCATTAGCAAAGAGGTGGAATAATTAATGGTTTTAAAAAGGAAGCGCAAAGGCCTTTTGCTCTCTCTTGCCTTCTGTGCCCTGCTCTCACCACGTCTTCCCAGCATGGATAAACATGCAAGTAAAACCTGGACATTTATACTCTATAATGGGAAATTGTAGTCTGTAAATTCATCCTCTTTATCACTCTTCAGTTCCTTCCTCTCTACTTGGGACTCATGATCTGTTATTTCCTCCCATTTCTCCTCCCTCCCCACCTTAATAAATTACTGGCCTAATCAATGCAGCATGCTCTTGAAATTCATTTCCTGCAGTTTAGCCAAAGACCTAGACAAAATCTGGTTACAATATTAATAAAAATAATCTTTCTTATCAGTCAAGCATGTTAACAGCTTTGAATTAGCCACTAATAATAACAACTATCCTTGCCAGTATCTTCAAAATTAAGAAAAGTTTTATCTTTTTGGCAGTTTTCAAGTTTCTTTTACTCAATTTCCAGAAAGCATGTCTGTATTCTATTATAGGATGAGTGGGTAAGCTAAATAGGATGATTACCAAAAAAGTAAACAAAATAAAAGCCAGGATTACATATTGACTGTTAAAACTAAGTTAGATGGAAGAGCAACTGCTTTTCTCTTTTCAGACAACCAAGCACAGAAGGAGATATAAAAATAATTAGCACAAGTAGGGAGCTTTAGGAGCCTTCTGACTGTTTGCAAGACCTTCTTTGACGCCCTTAAAAGACATAGATGCTTGATTCACCTTAGAATCAGAACCATAGGAGCCAAGCGATCCATTGAAGAGTTTCCTAATGCTTCTGTGCAAATTAAATGACCATTTTCCCCCATGGGTGGCCTTATAAATAATGAATTAAGGATATATAAAGAAACATAACATACTTTAGAGAAAATTTTGTTGGGCCATTTCTGGAACTCTCTTAGTTTGCTTAGAGTTTAAAGTGAAATGTGTGACTTTGACAATTATATAAATTCTACCATTCTCAGCTGATGCAGAACAAGGTTTAAAGCCATTTTCCAAAGGCTTTAGGTAAGTGAACAGAGCCTTTATTTCACAGCATGACTTCCTTATTCAAGAATAAAATAGAACTTGCAGAGCAGCAATGAAAATGATACCAAATAAAAGCCAGTGCTTTGTTGAGTGGGGTAAAAGCCCAGAGCAATATTTTAATTCAGGTAAAAAAAGCAAAAGTTCCACATTATTGGTCCGCCACAGCACTTTTTGCTCAAAGAGACACATCTTTTCTGTGATGAATATATGCATGGCAAAGAAGCATCTCTCTCATGTCTTAGCCTCTGAGGAGGAATATTTTTAAGATAGTGTTCTCTATGAAAATAGGGAAAGAGACTCATAGGTTTGGATAAGATAAATTCAACAAATACCGAAATGATATTCCTGTTTGTCACCAGTAAATAAACTCCCTGGGGGCAGAGATATCAGTATGACTTCATAGATTTAACCTCACAGGCTTATACTGCTTCTGCCATGTTCCTTAGTGGGGGTAGTTTATCTGTGAATGTTTATTTCTTGGGCTTTGACAAGGCACTTTATACCAGACTGGTAGGGTTTCATACTGGGGCATTGGAAAAACTTCACTCTCAGCCAGATTCCAGCTATAAATCATAACCTAAAATATGGGTGAAAAAACTTGAAGGAGAAGGAAAAATTTTGGTATTAACTATTTGATATGTGGATCAGCTCAATTCAAATATTAGAATCACTTCATGTATCTGAAAGCTTCCTAAAAGTAACAAAAATATTGCAATGTCTAAAATAGTATATCTCAGTAAAAAACTTTGGTGTTTATTTTCTGATCATCCGTCCCTCTTTCTCTTTTCAAGCCACAAAATCTCATTAGCACATATAATTAACACAGTGCATGATTTTATTCAAAGTTCAAATATATGGATGAATTGATGCTTCCACATACCTACATCAGTATTTCCTGGTTTCCTTCCATGTCATCATTAGTCTGAACTTGTGTTCTATTTTCATGTAAAGCACTCCATTAATACTAGCCATATATTGGACTCGAATTTCTATCAGAGTGTACTATTTTAAGCTTCTTGTTCATATATAAGATATTGCTCAACTTAAACAGTCCCAGCAGAGAGAATTTGCATTTAGTATAACTAACTATGTGCTGAGAGCTATGCCTACAATCATTAATCTAGAATTTGTTTGGACTGGGACTGAGTTTTGTATATTTTCTTTTAATTCCTGAATTTAAAGTCTTTTCAAAAGCATGAAAGCTGGGCAATTTTGAAGGGAAGACTGGATGGCCAGGCTAATGTTAGGAAAAATGAGGATTTTATTATAGTGTCTCTGATTAGTTAATTAGTTAATTTTTCATCTTAAAATTCCTAGGGTAAAATTCATTCCCCAAACCTTGCAGTTGTGCACTTTACCCTTCTACATCCATCCAAATGTTTGTCAAATCTATAATTCTAGCCCTAGTCTCTAGTTATTTTTTTTTCTGTTTGCTTTATACAGGACTACTTTATATCCAGTAAAATCCAACAATATTAAGTATAATTTTGATGCACTTTAAGAAATGTATATAGTCATGTAATCACCCCTACACCTCTATAATGGAACATTGTCATAACCCAAAAAGGTTCACTCCTGACCCTTTGCAGTCAGTCCACTCTCCTCACCAGCTGGACCCTAATTTCCATTCTGTCACTATACTTTTTAATTATCTAGAGTAAAAATGGACTCTTACAGTATTTGGTTTTTAGTACATGTGCTTTTTCACATAGTATCATGCTGTTGAGATACATTCATGTTGTTATGAGTATCAGTGGCCAATTCCTTTTCATTGCTGAGTTTCCTTCCATTGTATGGATAAACCACAATTTGCTTATTCATGCACAAGCTTGTGGTTATTTGTGTAGTTTATAGTTCTTAGCAATTACAAATAAAGCTGCTATGAACATTTTAGTCAAGTCTTTTTGTGGACATACATTTTCATTTCTCTTTGGCATATACCTAGGAATGGAATCACTAGGACATATGGTATGCATGTGAGGTAAGGGTTGATATTTATTTTTTTTAATGTGATTCTCAATCTATGATAAAGGAATAGTTGATTTTTTTGTTTAGTTTTTCTGTTTTTTGTATAAATTTCTAGTCTACTATAGACAAAACTTCTACAAGTTATGAAAATTAATTACTAGTAAAGGAAATTAAAGTATTAGAGAGTTACAAAATAGAAGCCAAATTATTTTTTATTATTAGATTCAATACATAAAAATTCACTCTGTTAAATTGTAAGAAAGGCTCATAAATTCTTACTCTCATTTTCTATACTTATCACATCATGGAATGAAAACAAACTGTTCAAGTATCATCAACTATCTGAACCATATTTTGAATAGTAATATACAGGGTATTTGCATACTATATTACTTGGATATACCCATTCCATGGAGATGATATGAATTTTGCTATTAGTAAATGGCTTGCAGATAGGTGAAGATAGACATACCTTCCTTCAGAGTCTCCCTTATTGGATACCAAATGAATAAAAGACGAGAACAACAATTTATCTTAAAATCTAATGTAATTAACAAAGAAAAAAGTAATGCTTATCATCACAAATTTTTAAAAGTTGCGTGAAAATAACAACAGATTTTAGAATCCACTTAGTATAGTTTCTAATTCTGTAACTATACCCCTCCCAAGAATTTGGAGAATAATGAAGGACATAGGTATGCCTAGGAAAAATCAAAGAAAATCCCTTAATAGTAAAATTCTGTATATATCACCATAAGCACTATATATTCAGCATAGGAGAGTTGGTCAACCAGAGCAGGCTGTTTTCCTGGCCAAGTGTTCTAAGATAGGGATAGAAGTTAAAGCCTATAGGAGGTAGTTATGGGCCGGGCTAGGAACAGATGGTTCTAATACAGAACTTTCATGATGATTTTAAAAGAAAGAGGGAAATCAAAGTCCCCCATCAAGTACAGTATGAAGCTTTAACTGTGTTTCCCTTTTCCTTACAACTCAGACTGTAAAAATATTGATCAAGTGCAACACAACCCAGAAAAGAAAATAGGTCATAAATAAGGTGGAAGAGTCTCTTGATAGAATTATCTTCAATCAGCCTGAACAAAATCTTTTTAAAGAAAGGATAACAACAAGAGCAGAAAAAAAGGAAGGGAACATAAAAGAAATAAGGATAGGAGTAAGGAAGGGAAAGTAGGAAGGGAAAGTAGGAAGGAGAGGGGAAGGAAGAAAATCAGAATGAAATAGGGAGAGAATATCATATGCAACAGACAGATAAAAAGGAAGAAAACCTAAATCATAAAACAGAGTCCTTTTTAAAGGTGTTTCAATTTAATATAGAACTATTAAACACACAAATTTATTAGAATAAGTGCTCAAACATGAAATGATAAAGTTGCTTATATAGATAGCAAATTGGAAGGGCTCATATTAAAAATATGAATCAAAACTATAAATTAATGATTTATTAGGTGCAGAGATATAAGGAACAGAACTGACCCAGCTTAAAATCAAATTTCTGGCATGCAAGATTGGCTTGAAAAAAATCATAGTGGATAAAGATAAAAAATGCATAGCAAGATGAGAAAAATTAGAGATAAGGTGATAAATATGGGTTAAAAATCAATTTATGAATAATTTGTGTCTATTGTATAGACAACCAAATCAATGAAGCAGAGCTATTTAGGAGAAATTTGCATTGATGGATCTGCTGATTTTAAGGATGTACTTTATAAGGGTAAATTGTCACCAAATGCTCATTTCAATATATTTCTTCAATAAATTATGTAAGTTCAAAAATGAAGACTAAATCAGCCACTCTGGAAGAAAAATTATAACACCTATAAGAGGGTAAAGAAAACCCATTTCAGACTTCTTCACAAAATCTATGTTGGAACACATTGGTATACATTTGTAGAATGTTTGGAAAAAATCTTTGACACAACTCCCCTCAAATTTATTACCCATCATGGTAATAAATAGTTGTATTTGCTAAATAATTTTATTCCTTGTTTTTGATATTCTATGAAAGATCTTCGTATGCTGAGGTGCAAACGCAAATAGCCAGCCAGCAGAGAATGCATGAAAGGACAGGTTTGTTACATCAAAGGCCCTGGAGGGGAAGAGGGAAGAAAGATGGCAATGGAGGGGCCCAATGGGTTTACCTAACCTAGGCTCCTGCAAGGGTCCCAGGATGTGAGTCCCAGGCCCTTGATTTTATTGGGATCCAGAAGTGAGGGATAGACATTTCCATCAGATCCTGGGGACTGGAAGTTTCAAACTATGTTTTGAAAAGCAGTAGTTGCAAGGCCATTTGGAGAAGCTGAGGGCAGCTTCTTATCATCCAAGCCATATAGAGATACAGGCCTTGCTAACAAATTATGTGGCCCAAAATGGCAAGGGGACATTTGAGGCTATTTGGAAAAGGTAAGGATGACTCTTCTCTTTCAAACCATATAGAGGTATATGCCCAGGGCAGGGCTAACTGGGATGTTCACTCAAAAGGAGAATTTATTTATAACTAAGCCAGGCAGGATGACAGGGCACCAAATATAATTTCTTTTATCCCATCACATGCTCTGATTCAGGACAAATGGTGGAACATACTTTCTGGCCTCCTCAGGTTTGGTTGAGGCCAGGTGACTAGTTCTGGCCAATTAGTTGAAAGCAGAAAAGATGTTGTCACTCTCAAGTGAGTACTCAAGTACTCAAAACTCTTGGGAATGTTTCCAAAGTACACTGTGATGAGGGACATGTTGAGTTAGAACTATATTTTCCAATATGTTGGCCAGTAGCCATATGTGACTATTGAATAGTTGAAATGTGCCCTATATGAGTCAGGAGCTGAATTTTAAATTTTATTTAATTTCAACTAATTTAAATTTACTATCATGTGGTGTATTAGTCAGCCAAAGGGGTGCTAATGTGAAATACCAAAAATGGGTTGGTCTTTATAAAGGGTATTTATTTGGGGTAGAAGTCCACAGTTACCAGGCCAGAAAGCATGTTTCTTCTCTCACTAAAGCCATTGCCACGTGTTGGAGTAAGACAGCTGCTGACATTTGCCAGGGTTCAGGCTTCTTGGGTTCCTCTCTTTCCAGGGCTGCGTTTCTCTCTGGGCTTAGCCCTTCTGGTTCCTCCACAAGGTTAGCTATAGACTATCAGACGAACGGCTCACTTCTCTTCTTCTGGGGCCTTTTCTCCAACATCAAAACTGCTTCTCAAAAACTGCTACTCAAAACTGCTTCAACTCTGTTCTTGCCAGGCCTTTTATGTTCGATTCCCCACCCACGAAGGGGTGGGGCTCAATGCCCTACTGACATGGCCCAGTCAACGCCCTAATCATAACCTAATCATGCCCAGATTAACAGATCAGTTTACAAGCATGATCCAATTATATTTTTGGAATACATAATTACAACAAATTGGCCAATGGCTACATGTGGCAAGTGGAGAACTTTGGACAGTGCCACTCCCGTGCCATCTTTTCCCTGTGGTGTCACGATGAGCCTGAGTTTGTCAACCTTGGACTCAGAAGTGAGTACAATGAAAACAACCCCCTGCTGACCTGCCATGACATCTAGCATGAGAAGTAATAAAGGTTTGTTCTTGTTTTTACAATATAACCTCAACCTTTGTTGTTGTTTTTACAATATAACCTCTCCTAATCTGATTTTAACACCCAAGTAAGATGATTTTATTTCAAACTAATAAGCAGACATTCTCGCAAGTAAAAGAACTCAAAATGTAGTAATAATGTATTTTACTTGAGTGGAACAAATATAGCTTCTTGCTTTCTAAAATATAGCCAAATATTAGCTAAATCAATGAACTCAGTAATATTTGAGTAATAACAAGTCCTGTTGATAAAAACTGATTTGAATAAAACATATATATTTAATGTATATGCAATATCTATATATCTCTCTATATACATATATTCAATATATACCTTGTTTTAATTTCCCATCTGCTAAACAAATACCATGTAATGGGCTGGCTTAAACAATGGGAATTTATTGGTTCAGGTTTTGAGGCCAGTAGAAGTCCAAAACTGAGGTTCCAGCAAGGTGATGCTTTCTCCACAAAAACTGGTGTTCTGGGGCTGGCTGCTAGAGGTCAGTGGTCCTTGGCTTTTTGTTACATGGCAGGGCACATGGCCATGTCTTCTTTTGTCTCCAGGTTCTGTTGACTTCCTGCTTCTCCCAGAAGTTTTTTCTCTCTCTGTGCTTGCATTTCATTCCACTTTTAAAGGACTCCAGTAATCTAGATTAAAGCCCAATCTGATCAGTTGTGCCACACATTAACTGAACGAACATCTTCAAGAGATACTATTTACAATGGGTCCAAACTCACCAGAATGCAGACCAAAACCAAGACATGTCTAAACTGGGGTACACAATTTAATCCACCACTATCCTCATTAATTATAGAATATAAATATACAAAGAGACATGGATACAGAAATCTAAAGAACTAGGAGAATGATGGCTGACAAAAGGAATGTAAATGTACAAAATATAAATGATATAAGCAAAAAAACAAACAAATCAGGATTTGAAGGTAGAGTAAAAGGAAGAAAATATAAAATAGGTAATCATCTAAAAATTCTGAGCATGAAGATTGACTCTTTACTATGCATAATTGAAGCATATAGTTACAAAGAAATATAAGAACCTTTTTTTGGTTGCCACGTTCCACTTTTTTTTTTTTTTTTAATCTTACTGCTTTTTACTAGTTTTTATAATGTTATAATTCAATTCTTCTAGTGTCTCAGATTTAAACACTTGACTCCATCTTTTACTCTTTTCTTTCTTTGATCACACATATTTAACCCAAATAGTCTTACCCTATTGTGCTAGAAAATTTCTGTTGTTTTTTTTTCTTTAATTTCCATTACTGTCATCCTATTTAGGGACTCATTCACTTATCCTCTGCCTAACTGCCTGCCATAGAAAAGAAGATCTATAAGTATATGTCATCTGGATTACTGTTACATGATAAACACAAATAGCCTCCTACTACTTTCAGTAGTTCTTATCACAGTGTTTTATTTTTAACAACCCAACAATTGGTTTTAAATAATCAGCCTTTCTTGGACTCTAACATAAATCACATTTCTCTACAAGAACTTACAATTCACCTATTCTAATCTCATCCTTCTCTGTCACCCTTCAATGATCCTCCACGCTAATTGTTTTATGAGATAATTATTTCTGTCCTCATTTAACTTGAAAAGACAGGAGATTAGGGAGTTTCAATCCTTGTCAGAAGTCACAGAGCCAGTGCATGTTAAAGCTGGCATTTCATTCTAGGTGAACCAACCACGTAGCCTTCCAATAAGCAAAAATTATGACTACATATGAATTAGAGACACTGAATTAGAAGGATACTTCTAATTCAGACGAGAGTGAGAATTACCTCTCACTACAAAAATCAAGAAATACTAGATAAAATATTACAGGGAAAAGTATACTTACCAAGTGTACAAGAAAAAAAGGAAATTTTTCATATGTTTGAAGCTAAGAGAAAACTGAAAGCTAAAGAGAAGAATGTCACCAAGTGAATAGCACATTAACACTGGATGATGTCAGGTAGAGAGGTTAACAGGAATGGAAAAAATTAAATCCCTAAGTGGTTGGATTTATTTTTTAATTTAGTTTTTATAAATTTCAATTTTTATATAATTTCAAATTTACAGAAAAGTTGCAAAAATTAAAAAAATTCTCAATTATTAACATTTTTGCCTATTTGCGTTATCACTATCTATACACATATGGTATATGTGTGAATATATATGCACATATAAATTTTCTAAAACATTTGAGAATATATTGCATATTTCATGGCTCTTTAAACCTAAATACCTCAGTGTGCATTTATGAAGAACAGAATATTCTATAGCATAACCGCATTATGCTATGATCAAAATCAGGAAATTTAAAAATGATTACATTGATAATTGATAATTGTAATTCACTATCCACATTCAAACTTTGCCAATTGACCCAGTAATGTACTTTATACCTATTTCTTCCCTAAAGCAGGAACCAATTTATGATTATACATTTCTATTTAATTGTCATGTATTTCTAGACTTCTCTGATCTGAGAAGTTTTTTCAACTTTTTTTGATCTTCACATTTTTTAAGAGTATTGTCCATTTATTTTGTAGCCTTTCCCTCAATTTAAGACTGTCTGAGATTTTCTCATTACTAAATTCAGGTTATGCTTTTTAAAAAGTTTTCCTCTTAATTTTTATTTTTAGCAGACATATCACAGATGTGGTATTGTGGTCTTCCCAATGCATAACTAACATGAAGCATGTGATGTCAGTTTTTCTAATTATCAGTTAATATTCAATTTGAGCACTCATTTAGGGTGATACAAGCCATGTTTCTCCATTGCAAAATTACTATTTCCCTTTGAAATTAATCAATAATTTGTGGGGAGATACTTTGAAACTCTGAAACATCTTGTTCCTCATCAAATTTTTACCAACTCTTTTTAGCATCCATCCTCTGTGATTCTTGCCTGAATACTTGTGATTATGATGGTTAAAGAGTAAGATTTTTAAAATCCATCATTTTTCCTATGTTTACTAGTTGGAACTGCACTGTAAGGAAGAGGCCACTATTCATTCATTCATTCATTCATTCATTCATTTTTTATTTGATTTTAACATCCATTCAGTGGCATGACATGAGCTCTTGCGATTAGGTAAGATTTTGGTATTTTAACTAAAAATCCCCTCATATATCTGACCTCCAAGCACTGAAATTTTAAATAAAGGGAAACCAAGAAATCTGAACATCAGACAAGGATGATAGCAAAAAGTTTTCTCTGCCCCAGGCTCTGGGTAAATAAGTAAGTATGCTTGTAATAAGTAATAAAGAATAAAAAATTATGCACACTTGGGCTACTTACAGGTTTCAGGTTTGGCTTTATAAAACCTGCATGATGTAGAAATACCCAAGTTTCAAAATGATCATATAATTGGAACTAGTCTTGTGAGACTCCTAGATTTTCTAGAAGAAGCAAGTAGAAATCACCTTTCCAAAACCACTGCAGTTGAATATTCCTGAGGGAAATAAAATTTTCAAACATGTGATAGCAACCAATCAATCACAATGGAATCTTAGAAAAATCAACCAGAGTATTTATAATCCCCATGGACCTCAGATAGTTAAGAAATATGTTTAAAGCAGCTAAAGAAATAAAAGAAAGAATGAAGATGATGATTGAGGCATATTTTGCTGTATAAAATTACAGGCAGATATGGAAAAACCAAAAGGTGAAAAACATAGTCATTTGAAATAAACAGAAAACAGACAAGTTAAACAAACTATTATATACCAAGAAATTAATTGGATAAACTGGAAGATTCCTCCTAGGACATTTTCCTTAATGCAACACAGATTACATAGATTCAAATATGAGAGAGAGTATAAAAGACATGAAAAATAGAATAGTGAAAGAATAGGGAAGAATAGGCAAGAGATGGCTCTAAACATCCAGGTTAAACTAGAAGAAGATACATAATTTTATCAAATAATAATAAATCCAAACTCCAGTAAAGAGAGGGTATATTCAAAATAATTATTTCAATGGGGGAAGAAATGTTTTAATAGGGAAGGGGGACTATTGAAATGGGGAGAAAGCTCTGACCATAATATCTGGAAGCATCTCAAAGGTCAGGCAGAAAAGGGCTTTTCTTTTATAGGAAGGAGTAAACAAAGCTAGTAAGAATGAGATATGGAGAAGTAGGGGGCATGATCAGACAATTAGTTAGGAGAGGGCTTTCTTTGTGGTCCCCCAAAATTTGAGAAAGGCTATTAAGGAATAATTCTTAATCCAACAATAATCCATTGTTGGCTCAGGTTAAGGATGGGTTAAAGTTCTGACCCTGGGAAGGAGAAAGGCTTAACTAGTCTGGTTAAGTAAGGCATTTTGTCCAGAATGGTCAATGGATTCAAACGTTTCAGCTAATCATTTATGGAATGGAAAATTGGCAGGTCTATGTCTGGAATTGCAGTAGGTAAACATGGAGTATCGTGGAGTCTTCTCACGTGCTAAGTGTGGTCCTTTGCAGTGAGTCATTTTCTAGAACACAGAGAGTGGAAGCATTGCATTAACTGTTGATGTTTTTCAGTATCACAGAGCTCTGGCAAAGTTCATAGTACCTAGGGGATATTATGTATTCAGTGCTGGTGAAAGTCTGAAAGTGAAGTAGATAATGCCCATACTTTAAAAGGACTGCCATCTCATGTGAGGGATTATTTGAGGCCTACCTCAAATAATTTCTATAAGTTAGATATAAACTAAAAGGTTCTGTAGCCCAGAAGGGAAAAATAAATTCTTTACAGATACGGAATGCAGAAAGACTTCCTAAACAAGGAATGTTTGAGTCATCTCAATTTAATAAAGCTTTGCTGTTTTCAAATCACTTTCACATATATAATTTCACTTGAAAACCACAAAACATCATGAGTTAATTATAACAGGCGTTTTCATCATTTTACAGTATGGAGAAATATAACCAATAAATTATAGAATTAATTATCCAGGCTCCAGCTTGGTTGACTGCCAGGACAGTGATTTTTTTCCCCTCTCCTGAATTATATTATAATGGCAGTAGAACTCATAGAGAGTGCATTAAGGAAGCGGATCTTACCTGGAATCAAAAGGAAGGTTAAGCACCTCTTAAAATATATTTATATATATATATATATAAATAACATTTTTGTAAGCAAATGCACATATATGCATATATATTTATATATCATTTTACAAGTAGTGGTATGTATTGTGAAACTTTTGATTTTTACCCACAATAAAAAATAAATTAATTAAAAAATAAATAAATAAAAATAAATAAATAAATAAATAAAAGGAATACTGCTAATGTTAAAAAAAAAAAAAGGATGGTTAAACAGAGGGGAAAAAGGAATAATGAAATAAAACAAGTAAAGATAGAAACACACACCACTGAGCCTAAGGTTTGGGAAGGTATTAATAAAGAATTCTGGAAGAATACATGGGAATGCAACTGCTTATAACCTTATATGGCATACTAGTATTTATCCTGTATGTAGTGGAGTGGCTGCAAATTTCTGGTAACATTTATACATTTTTTTCCTTTTCTTTCAGCTGCAGCCCCCAATCAATTTCTTTCTTTTTTTTTTAATTTTTATTTTTTAAAGATACTTAGATTACATAAATGTTACGCAAAAAATATAGAAGATTCCCACATGCCCCGCTCCCCACATCTCCCACAATTTCTAACATTAACAACATCTCTCATTAGTGAGGTACATTCATTGCAACTGATGAACTCATTTTGGAGCATTGCCACTAAACATGGATTCAATTTCTCTTGGAAGAACTGATTTCTACACTGGTTAGTCCTCTGTGTTTCTTTTCTGTACCTCATTAATTTGATTTGCCTTCTTTCATATGAGTTTGCATAAAGCTTGAGTACATACATATATTTTATATACAGTCATACTTTGGTACTTGACTGTCTTGAAACTCATCAAATTTAGTACTCAAAGCATTTTAACATGAAAATATTGTCCCGGTACTCATCGTTTGTTCTCTACGTGCGAGCTAGAACTTGTGTCACTTGCCTCTTGACTCGCTACCCTTTTCAGCAAAAACAAAGGGTCACGCATTAGTTACGTGGTAGCTCTTGCCATGTGCACATCCCATTGCAATCTTAGCTTAGTTTCTGTGGTCATTTTGTGTATTTTTTTTTTTTTTTTTCTCATCATGAGTCCTAAGAAAATGAACAGTGATAGCTTTGAGCAGAAAAAAAACAAATTACCTTGCACCACCATTGAGGAAAAAAAGAAATAATAGGTAAATATGAGAGTGGTATTTGCATTACTGATCTTGCCAGGGAACTTGGTATGCCTAGAACAAGGGTCTCCACCATCCTTAAGAATAAAGAAGCGATAAAGTAGGCTGTTGTTGCGAAAGGAGTTAAAGCATTAACAAAGCACCATTCCCAAACACCCAAGAAAGTTGAAAAGCTGTTATTAATTTGGGTAAATGAGAAGTAGTTAGCAGGCAACAGTGGATCGGAAGCCATGATATGTGAAAAAGCAAACGTTGCATGTCGATCATTTGAAAAACAAACCAGAACCGAATGATGAGTGAGTTGACGTTTTTAAGGCTAATGACGGCTGGTTTGATCATTTTTAAAGAGGATTGACATCCACAATGTCGTGAGGCATGACGAGGCAGCGAGTCTAATAAAAAAGCTGCCGATGAATTTGTCAGTGAATTTCAAGACTACATAGAGCCTGAGGGTCTTATTCCCTACCATATTTTTAACTGTGATGAGACAGGATTTTTTTGGGGGAAAAAATTCCCAAGTAGAACCTACATCACAAAAGAGGAGAAGGCATTACCAGGTCAGAATTTGTGGCCAGAACTTCTGACTCAGAGAGACTTCGAAATGTTTGAGGCTGACCCCAAGCCTGCAGGTACACGGGGTTCAGTTGTGCAGGATATTGTATCTTTGGGCCGATCCATGGGTCTGGAGGGCGATGCTGCTGATATTGAGGAGTTAGTGGAGGAACATCGTGAAGAGCTCAGCACTGAGGAGATGCAGGAACCACAGAAGGTGCGGCAATAAGAGGTGGCTGAAGAGATTTCTTCAGGTGAGGAGGAGATAAGGGAGGGTGTCCCCAGTTCCTTGATAAAAGAAATGTGTGCAAAATGGGCAGAAGTTCAAAACTTTATTGAGAAGTACCATCCAGATAAAGCTCTGACAAGCAGAAATGTGAATTTATTGAATGACCAGTTTCATACTTTCGAGGAATTCTGAAAAGACAGAGGCAGTCCTCACTGGATAAGTTTTTAGTGAAGGTGACAAAGAGTGTGTCAGAGCCTGTGGTGCAAGTTGAAAAAAGGCAGAAAAGAGAAAGAACACTTGAAGTGCAAGTGCCCGATGTTCTATTGGAGGGGGGCTCTCCTTCCAAGCAACACTCCATGTAACCTTTCCTCCTCACCACTCTCCTCCCACCATCCCATTAGGCCATGGACTCTTCTCAGTACAGGTAAAGTGAAGTTTTTATTTTATTTGATCTAAATATTTATTAATTTTTAGGTTTATTTCTCATGTAAAGTAATGATATACAACCCTATTTTTTACATATTGCCTTAAAAATTTGCATTGTCTTTGGTTTGGGAATGCATTAAATTTATTTACATTATTCCATATGTGAAAAATTTGGTACTTATCATTTTTGATACTCGTCACACCTCCCGGAACCAATTAACAACAAGTACTGAGGTATAGCATATTGATTATAATGTAGTTCTAGTGGTTTATCAAAATAATCCACTGATAAAGAGAAATAAATCAAAATGCAGCATAATGAATATAAAACAAAACATTGCAGATTTTAAGGAAAATAAAATATTTTGCTTTTTTCCCAAAGAATTCTTAGGTTTAACCCAATAACAAGATGATTTCCAGTGAGTTTTAAAATAAATTATTCAAGCTTGTGCTGAGAACATCTTATTATTTACATGATTATACTTTAAGGAAACAAAATTTGATTAATAATATTCAAGGGAAAAATAATATTCAAGGATGGGCATCGTCATTTAGATAAAGAAGAATCACCTTTTGAACACTTAATTTAGATTATTTATTTGTGTTTATCAGAATGTTCTCTTTCAAAAGAGGTAAATTAGGCATAAATTTGTCATGCATTGATAGAGATAGACTTGTAGTGAAAAATGAAATGTCACAAATATATTTTCTTTTTTTTTTTTTTCTGGCTAAGCATCAAATTCACTATATATCTTTCTCCCAATAGCTACAGTATATGTGGTAAAGACCAGGGAGAAAAAGTAAATGTTCTATTATTTTATTAAAAAATTGCAGTGTTGCAAAATAAAGTAAATCAATATGCATGATAAGTTTAGCCTTTACCATGTGAAGGATTAGAAAGAGTTTTGATTTAAATATCCTGAAAAAGAACTGACATTTTAATTTGCCAATGGCTGTGGCAGACACACTAGCTGGCAGAGACTGAGTATCAGTATTAAGGGGCGATCCTAAGTGATCCCAAAAAGAAGCTGTTGATGAGAGCCAAAAATTTTGTATGGTAAATTTAATAGCTTAGCAATTATTTTCCCATAGCAACCCCAGGCGTCTGCTACATAAATAAAAAAAATGAGACCAAAATGACTAAGAATTTTTACTCATTTTGAGCAACACTATGCCTATTTAAATATCCTATAATTTTAAAATTTCACCCTAATTGTTAAGAGAAGATATATAAACTAAGCATGAAATCAGGTAAAAGATAGCTGCTAATTAATTTGAAAGAGGAGTCAACAAAACTTTACTAAACAATGACTATGCTGTTCAATGTTTGACTGTGCATGTACCCAAAGCCCTGGAATGTGAACCAATCCTGCTGTCCAAAATCTTACAATCTCTTGACATAGAGAAGGAATAAATGCATAAGAGGTTAGCAGCACTGCAATTATTAAAATAACTGACTATAATAGACAACCTTGTTGTTTTGTCCAAATCCCTTCTGATAGGGTGCTTGAGCTTGTCCAACAGCTTCTGTGAGCTTGTTTCTTACTGGCTGTCCTCTACCATCTTTGGAAGTTGACCCTTATGCTATTGTATTATTGCAATAAGAGGAGACTATAGACAGATTTGTCTGGAAGGTTACATACTCTTCCATCCCATAATCCTTCCCCAAGGATGGCCAGTGCTAAGGAGCCACAGACACTCTTAGCAGCCATCTCCCAGACTTCCTCTAACTCCCCCACCCCACCTCCTTTTTTATTGTATTTCAGTATGTTACCATTTCACAGCCTAGGGGAGATAATTAGGTCTAACAAAAAGGCTTAACCATACTTTAAACCTGAAAACTGGGAACCAGCAGCCCAAGCCCCTTATCAGTGCAAGAAACTCAATGGCAGAGCCCTGCTCCCCCTGGATCATATAATTAAACCATACTTGGGCAGCATAGGTTTGTAAGGCAGAGGGGGGCTTGTAGTGCTGCCAGCAGTTGACTTCCCTGGGAGACCCACCACAATGGGATCTCTTCCCCTGCTCTTTTAGACCTTTTGTGCTGTGTAAGTGGTAAAGTAATCATTTGTTGAAAGTTTCTGTTATGCCTGAAACTGTGTCCCTCTATGTACCATATAGCGACTTGCTCCACAGTAGTAGCAAATGAATGACTGTTGTGGAAATTCAGTTCACATTCCCTGAGGTGGAACAAACTCTTTGTTTTGCTTCTTCCAATCAAAGGGTGACCTAAGCCAATAACTGTAAGAGATATTATAAGATAGTAAATTATTTACTGAAAAAAACATGCAAAACTATGTTTGATGCCTCTGAATAAATAGGCATCATTGTGGGCTGCAACAAACCAGCTTTTGGTCCTAGGACAAAGAGTATTTTTGAACAAGTGGAAGAAATTGCCTATTCTGGCATGAGGAATATTGTAAGAAAGTCTTTGAAAGAGGAGCCTAGAGTCTTGAGCTTTTTTCAGGGTCAACAAAACAATTCTTCCAGTGCGCGAGCTTTAAAGGTATGTGGTAATTTGTCTAGAAAGAGATTATGAAGCCCTTTAAACCAGAAAAATAATTTTACTTGCAAAGAACATACTACAAAACCTAAAATATATTTTGTAGACTTGGAGGAATCATTTAGCATTTAATAAGGAGTGATATGATTCAATGGTGTTCTAAAAATTCATCCAGAGGTGGAGTGCTATATGATTTTAAGGAAAAAGAGATGAGACAGATGAAACATTTGGAGCCTAATGCAGATGTACAAATGTGAAGTAACTGATGGCCCTAAACCTGGAAGAAGGTGGAACACTAATGGAATGGAAACGAAAGTCATTTTGAATGACCAATGTTATAAAAAGTAACTTAGAATGACTTATAAGGCTCTGTGACTAATTTGTTGGGGGTGGGGGCAGTGAGACTGGGAAGGAGTTTACAGAAAAGAGGAAGTAGTATAAAAATGAATCCAATGAGACATTGAGCCTTATACTAAACAATAACACCGTCATCAGAAATAAGGATTTGTTAATTCAGAGTTCTAGTGGAAATACATAGAACTAGAATCCAGGAATCATGAATTTTAGTGCTAGCTCTGTCTACATACCCTCCATATCAACTTAGTCAATCCAAAAACTTTTCTGAGCTTTAAAATTCATCCTTAGATAATTCTGATGGCCATAATAGTTGTCAAATTATCTTCTGATTTCTACAACATCAGAACAAATATAAGTAATTTTAATTTAGAATTTTTCATTGTGAGAATGTTTGAGATGTTTGGGCATGTATTTAGAGTAAATATATGTTTATACTCAATGCTTGGCTAAGTGTCTCACCAATGTTAGATAAGCAAAGTGTAGTTGTGGAATGAATAAAGAAAAATAATAAATATATTCATTATGTTTAATATGGCATTCCTTTCATCAACTCACTGTAAAGGTTTTGCACATGTTTTAAGAAAAAGTATTAATTATTTATATGTTCCAAAATTAGAGACTGATATGATAATTAAAAATAATGAGAGATGCATGGCACACATATATTAGGTGCCCAATAAATATTTGTTTAACAAATATTGTTACATGAAACAAATAGAATAAGAGGCTTGAGGAATTATATTTTAATTTCTAAAACAAGGTGTTTAAAGAGCTTGAAAACAGGAAATAATATAATTAATATTAATTGACCATCAGGTATTCTAATCCAAATTGTGTTGACATGAAACCAAATTTTATTTAAATGGCATTCTATTATATGCTTTCATCTTTACTGGTATACTATGAGCACTTGTAGGATTTACTGACAGCAAGGATCAGCTTTTAGGTTAAAATATCAACTCAGAGATCCATGTTGATATTGCCACTACAACACTTAATATGTTTCTAAATCTTAGCATGTCTAAAACAGAATGTTCTCTCCCAACATATTCCTTTCTTCTCACTCAGCGCAGGATAGGGCAGCATCCAATGCTCAGTGAAGCTTAAGCTCAAATCCTAAAAGTCATTTTACTCTGCCCATCCCCTAAAATCCAAAAAATCAATATATCTTGTTAGTAAAATCTCCAAATATAGATGGAATTTGCCTATCTCCATTATGTTTGCTAACCCCTAAATCAACAAAGGTATCAGATGGCATGTGACCTATTCCAAACCAATGTGGATTTCAAGATTTTCTGGAAATTGTAAGACATTGACTTTCCTGAAGATATGAGACCTTGAACTGCTGTAGCCATTTTGACGACAAGAGGAAATTGAGGGTCTGAGGACATAGGCAATTTTTGGAGGTGAAGAGCTAAGAGATTTGCAGAGAAAAGCAAACAGAGCCCTGGATAACGTGTGAAGGCTGCACTACCTTAGACTTCCTAGTTCCTGAGGTCAATAAATTTCTTCTCATTTAAGCTGGTTTGAGTTGGGTTTTGTGACCAATTCTAACGCAGAAATCTTCAAAAATTTTGGGTTCTGGATTCTTTTGCAACCTTATATATAATTGAGAACACCACAGAGCTTTTGCTTTTGTGGGTTGTATCTATTGGTAGTTACTATATTAGATAATAAAACTGAAACAATTAAAAAATATGTATTTATTTATTTAAATATAGCATTAAAAACTCATTACTTATTAACTTAATAAGTAATACCACATATTATACTTAATAATATATGTTGATATTAATACATATTTATAAAAACAACTATGATTTCCAATATAAAATATTGAATTAAAGATGGCATCATTTATACATTTGTAAATCTCTTTAAAATCTGGTTTGATAGAAGACAGATGGATCTGTATACCTGGCTTCTACAATCAATCTGTTGCAATTGTTTGTTTTTTTAACTTTATGAAGAAAATCTCACCTCGTCAGAATATGTAATGAGAAAAGAGAGGAGTATTTTAGCAGCTTTTCAGATAATTGTGGATAGTCTTTGTTAATACTACACCAAAACTCAACAAGTTCTAATTGACTAAGAGTTAATTTCAGTGTGAAATCTGAAAGTATATGAAAGAGCTTTTCAAAATCTGCAAAATTAAAACCCACTGGTTTTTGTTGAACTTGGAATGGCTCTGTCATCTATGCAATGCTTTGTAACAGCAAACATTGATCATTTGAAAAATAGTGGCTTACTGTTTTTTGCAGATTTTCCTAAGATTAATACATTTTATTACAATGTCAAAAATCATATTTGTTAATATCACCCCAGTTATCAGAAACGTCTTTAAGTTTGGAGAAGCTTTCAATCTCATTGTGGCAAACACATTTTCCAATATTCTAATTTTCACTTTCAAGTCTAGATTTTATCCTTGGCCACAGATACTGTCAGTTGTTTTCCTTAGCATGACAGTTTCATATTCTGATAATCACACTTTGTCTGCCAATCATTCTTCCAATTAAAAATTGTGTTCCATGAATAAACAGTCTGGTTCATCTCAAAACACAAAAAATCACACAAGGGTTATTCCTTGAGACCATCATCCTTTTTCGCTTACAGCAGAAAGGCTTAAGCGTACCTCCAATTTTGTCACTCAATATTTAAAAATTGTATGCCCAATGGTTAAGATTTAATAAAAATAGTAGATTTTAAATTACTGATGAAAAATATTCTTCAGTGAAACTGACATTTTATTTTACTGTGAGTGCTTGACTATAGTGACTACTACTGCAGTTCATTTCCACTGCCTTGATTTATACAAATGTGCCTGTGGTATTTCCCACTATTGCTTATTCATCATCAATGTAAATGTCAAAACAGAAAAAAGAGCAAATAATGCACTAGTGTTATTTTGAAAATCTTGTTTTGACGTTGAAGAGCCCCTTAAAGATCTTGGGGACCCCCAGGGCCTGAGAATCTCCATCTGAAACAAACTCACATTCTATAAAGCCCTACATGATGTCGCTGTGCTTATTACCCAACCTTATTGCTTATCTCTTTCACCTTCTATCACTACAAACCAGCTCCAAGACCCTTCACCGTGTTCCTTGAATATGTTAATGACCCTTGCATATGCTGTTCCCACATTCTAATACTCTCTCTTCTTACTGTTATTTACATTGTTTTCTTCCAAATTTAATTCTCACCCCAAATGCCACATGCTCAGAGAAATCTCCCTCATTACTGCACCTTGTATTCCTTTTCATGTACACCAGGCATTTTTCAATCACATTATACTCTTTTTATTTCTTTATTGTATTCACAAACATTATATTATTTGTTTTCTGTACTTGCTTCTTTTATTTATATTTAAATAAAATGTCTATGAATTCAGGGCCTTAGCCTTTTTGACTTGGTATAATCCCAACCTTTGGAATTGGATTTGTATATTGGATAAGATATTATTATTTGTAGAATAAGTTACTAAATTTTACCAATATAAATTATTTGACTAGTTTCTCTATTTGTTTGTAAACAAATAACATGATTTTATATAATTCAACTGGGAACAATTATTTCTGCACTAAAAACAAAACTAAAACAAACCTCTATATCGTTTCTCCACTAGAGTTGATTTTAATGTGTTATCCCAAATCTTATCGATATCCTAAAAAATATGTATTTTTTAACTGTGTTTATAATGATCTAGAAAATACTCATTTTTTTTATTGCTGTGCCAGTCTGTTTACTCATTCAATAGAATTTTAATACATTTTCTGAAATGTGCTGACATTAGCCACAAAATTGTGAAGGAGAGAGTGATGAATTTTGGATGGGGAAAGGGTAGTAGTTACATCCTCCTACATAAAATGTTGTAGTTAAATAAACAGTTTCTTCAATTGTTAAGATCATTCACTCCTTTCAGTGTGCAAGAGAAACTAGCTTACTCTTGTAAAGGTAGTGGGTGTAAGATACGATTTACATAAATGTCACTATTCAGGTGATAATTTTTCCATGTCAGTTACTTTAAGTTGGTTAACTGAATAGTGAATGAATGTAACACAAAAAAGAACTGAAACCAGATGTTCTCAGCAGCATTAAGGAATAATTTGAGACCAGCACAAACTGCTTGACAAAAAATGAGCCCATAGCCTAACACAAATTACATCCTACACAGTAATTTGCATTCACTATAATGGCATATAGGCTCTAGGCTCTATTGGGTCTGAATAAGAAGAGCAAAGAAATCTCACTAAGTATTGTTAGCTGATCATTGTCAAATTCCAATGCTACTAGAAGTAAATTGATTGTTATTTTTTCCTGATAAGGCAGGACAAACTAAATCAACATTTGCAGTATTACCTTAGTCATGTGCAGCTTTTTAGAGAAAAAATAATGTTACTAGCTCTCAATTTCCATCTCTACTGCAAAGGACACAATGGATTTTTTCCTTTACACAAAGTCGCTATTAGTCTTGTACAAAACCATTTAACACAGTTGATTTCATATTATGTCACTAAAAATTCATAGGAAATAACTATTCTCATGCCAGCATCAGACTGAATTGTGAATTTTTTTTCTAGCTTTTATTCACTTGTACTGATGAAAAAGCGGTGAGCCTAAGAAAAAATATGCACACACACACACTCACACACACACACCACTTTTCAATAATTCAGTTAGTAAAAATTAACTTGTGTTTGGCAGCAAAGAAGCAATGTTAACACTTACATACTCTATTTTCTCTCCTTCAATTCATCACATAAAAACACAACTAGACACTAGGAGTTACATTCTATGTGCACTGCATAGGAAATTAGTCCTGCAGTTTCCAACAACTGCAAAAATTTGGTGCTGGACTTTTTTCTTGTGATTTAAAGTGACTCAGATATTTCCAGCAAGTAGATTTAAGAAAATTGAAAATTTTTCTTAACTGGTTAAAAAGGACATTGCTTTGTGTCATTTCATAATAATCTACTGCTATGGCATTTTTTTTACAGAATATTTGTTTTTTTATTGCACTTGTATTCTCAAATTTAAAAGAATTATTGAAAATATTATGGGTTTACCCCTAAGGTAATAACTAATTTTCCCTTATGAAGTTAAAAAATTTTAGAAGGAACTAGGGACAAAAACATGAAAGTTATTTTTTATTATAATTCAAGGTTTATGCCTTTGAAAAACATTTAATTAAAAAAAATTATATCTAAAACTGAATGCCTGTATTGAGGGAAATAAAAGTAAACTTGAAGTAAATAACATAAATTGTCTACTAGGAATCAGGACATTTTACAATAGTGAAATGCTCTATAAAATAAGCATATTTCCTTCATTCCACAGTTGAGTAATTAGGCTTAAAGAGTAAATAGTTTGCTCATAATTAGCCATGATAGTGTTGGGACTGTTCTGATTTCTGTGTACCCGTTACTGAAAGCCATGCCTTGTCTTTTCTTTCTTTGGAATACAGTTAATTAGTTTATAAATATACCCCATCTTCTTTAGCAAAGGAATCTTGAACCACAGAATAGAAGGGCAATGCAGTTCATTACAAATGACAAGAAAATAGTCATTATAAATAGATAAGCAATCTAGCATAATGAGTCAGATTTAGCAAAAGGGTTAAGAAATACTTTTTTAAAAATAAGCATTCTTGGTGTATTATATATTATATGGCAAGAACCACAGCCCAGCTATTATGAGAGAGGATTTAGATCAAGCACACTTGAAATATTATACCTGGGATCTGCATAAGAATCAATAATCTATTTCAGCAGACAACACAATTAAATGAATGAATCTGTTCTGTTTTCCTAGCCAATCATCTGATCTAATTATGAAGTGTTGTGTCTTTTAAAAACCATCGTTTTCCATATATAATGTCTCTGACTATTAAAAAAGCTATATAATTACTTTATTACTCACAACAACAGGGGGGACAAGTAGAAAGTAGAATCCTCACAAGACAGAACACTTTACATCATCTTTCTGTAGAGATCTTGGATGATAATAACAGCCATATAGGTAATCATGATCTGAAAGTTACTATGGTCTACTTTGAAGCTATAAACATTGCATCTATCCCAATGGAAATATATTTAGGGAGGTGCATAAAAAATTATTCAGATATGGGTTTCTGGATTATAGATGAAATTTCATAATGTGAAATCTATTTTTTTCATTAGAAGAAGAATATTTGTTTGTTTTGTCTTGTTAAGTTTTATAGGCATTATGAGTTGTGTAACTGGTCACATTGCTAGTGAGCATTAGATATTGTATAACCTTTGCCTATTTGACCACATAAATTTCTTCTTATCATCTATCTCTTTAACTGTCACTATTTTGGATCCCTTTTCCTTTTGCCTTAATTTTAAAAATCAATTTGTGTTTTTCACCTCATTCTATAAATCCTTTTTGAAATGAGAAGATAAAAAATAAATAAATAAATGAAATTTAGAAATTTTGTTTGAAAGTTTTTAGAACTGTCCTTGGCAATATGAATACTATATATTAAGTCTGGTATTCTTAGTAATCCCAAATAACTTTGAGATGCCAGACTTAACATTTTAGCATTCCCCATCACCCTAGTTTTGATTATGCTTAGATTCAGATTTACTACAGAGTTTTGCTCGTAATTCTGGTGCTGACCTCAAATCAACAGCAGGAAAAAAACATGGATCCACAGCACTATGACCGGAATGTAGGAATATCTGGAGATGAAGAGAAGGAAAAATTTTTTCAAGTCATTTATCTAATTGGAATCAGTTCTCACTTCTCTTATAGATGATATAGATAATTCTGCAGTGCTGAAAAATCCATATTTTCTGATGGATTTACAGACTGGATTTACAGACTGTGACTTACATAGAAAGATATTGTATTAATTAATGAAAATCTTAAGTTTAGAAGCATTAGTACAAGAAAAATTACATTTATATGAGCTCTAAATGCGATAAAATCTCTTGAATTTTACCCAAATGATGAGACCACTGAGGAAATATTAAAAAGATATTAAAACTATGAAATATACTGCTTTAATATAGATCTTTCAGAAATGCTTTAAATAAAATTTAAAAACTGATAAAATATCTATAAACTAATTTCCCATATTAAGAAAAATGGTTATAAGAATTTGTACTTAGTGCACACTATTTAAAAATAAAATACTGGCTTTTCTAATATATAGAAGGGGATGAGTATTCCAGTCTTCCATTGAGAATATGACTTTTACTTAATACCAGGATCTCAATTATCTAGGAATTTTGTCATTGTTTAATATATATGAAATAAACAAATGAAGAGTGTCTGAATGATCTATAGAATAAGCTGAAAATATACATTATTGAGTCTTAAATTAGAAAAAGTAAATACAACAAATCTGGACTATTGGGCCATTTTTTTTTTTTCAAATAACAAAGACTTTTCAAGCACCTACTATATGCCATCAGCTTCAGTATTGTGCTGGATTTTTTCTGTTATTACTCAACAAAACTCCTTCCCTTTTATCTCTCTTTCTTGAATCCAAGTGGTTTGGAGACTGGAAACAATGTCAGATTCCTTGGTTGCAAATTCTGTGTTAGATTTAATGATTGAGATGCACTCACATGAGATTTGGAAGCTGGGAGAGATAACGAAGCCTATAGTCTCCTTTAGTAAGAATGTCAGTTTTGTTGGTGTCAACCACATGATGTTGCTTCAAAAAACCTGAGCTAATGAAATGTACTGTCGTGTGTCTTACAGAAAAACAGCAGCTGAGCTTTCTGTATGGCACCAAATAACCATCTATTGGCAGGTTGATAGCCTTAAATGGATAGCAAATCAATTTGCCTTCACTGGAATAACCCATATATCTGGATATGGACTTACTTTCCCTGATTCCAGTGCTTCTGCATATATCACTATCTATGGGCCTCCTGAAAGCCATTTCTGCATCAGGATTTCCAAAATAACACTGATTCTGACCAGAAAGAAATGGGTTTCAAGGCAATGGGTTTCACTATTTCTGTCATCCGTCCTTTCACTCAGAAGTGCTGGACTGAGAATGGAATGAAGGGCGGAATGTCTTATCAGACTTATCAGTGACTCAGTTTTGTTTTTGGTTGTGCCAAAACACTGTACAGTGTTAGGGTAACTCTCTTATAAAATACATTTTATCTATCTGAATCAGTTATTGCATACAGTGCTGTTACTCTCATAACCAAGAAAAATGAGTGTGGTTCTGAAGGAATAGAGATGGAGTGAATCATCTCCCTATTACCTCCGAGGAAACAGTTGTAAAATATTTTGTTTTATGTCTCCGTACTTTTAGCTTTTCTCGTTTAGAGGAATTAGTTCCCAAGGGAAGAATGCTTTCACCAGGACAAAAAATAATTGTTTCATTAAACTGCAAGTTGAAGTTTCAGTCTTAATATTTTAGGTGTCTCATGCCACTGAAATCAGCTGGAAAAGTTGTGGTTTCTCTTCTGCCGAGGATGATTGATCCTGAATATTAAGGGGAAGTGTGGTTGTTGATACACAGTGAGATTTTCTATGTCTAGTGGCAATAGGTAATGGTTGAAAAAATAAAAGGTTGTATCACCCCACCACATTATAGCTCTCAGAAATCAAAGTTTAGATCTAGCTACCAGGTAAAAAGCCATGCTTTCTGAGGGCAAAGGAAACTTTGAAGGTTAGAAGACAAACTATAGTCTCATGACAAGAAATGAAGATGGTAGTGCCTCTCCATGTTTTGTTCATTGTTTTCAATTTATATGTGAGTGATATGTATGTATTTGTATTATATTAACTGATTTCTTATTGCCCTTCTTTTGTTCCTTTTTATAAGTATGTTGATGGAAATTAATATTATAATATATTCTTTAAGATATAGGATAGTAAAAGGATATTATAACTCAGTTTAAAATATAAATGACAGCTAGTGATGGATGCATTGATGGGATTTAGGGAGTCCCATTTTTGGAAGAAGTTTAGCAGTATGAAGAGTTTCATGCTTTTCAAGGGAAGCATGAGATTGTTGTTTCTATTATTTGGAATTGTACAAATGGGCACACAAGTGTTTTGAGTCTTGAGTAATTGAAGAGTTGGATGATGATGCTGGATATCACCCTTTGAAATTTGCTCCTGTGTTGTAGGGGCTGGAAGCAGGAGAATTACATTTCTCTGGCTCCTTTGCCAACAAGGTACTGGTTTAGAACTGCCAATGAGAAGCATTTGCTGAGATCGAAGGCAGATTATAAAGAGAAACCATTATTCTCCATTTGCAGTAGTTGTCTAGTTGGTGACAGGCAATGGATGTAGAATTTGCAGCAAATTCTAGGTGATCACCTCTGAATTATTAATTTCAGTGCAGCCATCAGCACATTTCGTTGGTGGTAGCCCCGTGTGACTCTCCACTTCTCCTTCCTAAATGCTAAGAATGGTTCTTTCTAATCTTCCTATGGTTCCATAAGCATGCAGTTATTATTGTTAAATCTCTTTCCATTTAAAAACAAACAAACCAACAACAAATAAAAACAACTGAAGTAGTTTCTGTCTTATCCATAAAATGTTAGATGGATTTATACATAAAGAAATTTTTATCTTTTATTAGAGAATATGGGTAGATTTGGATTTTTTTGAGCAGTGCAATAAAAATCAAACTTTTATTTAAATGACAAGTAATCACAAGTGTAAATCATTGTCAAATGATTAGAACAGGCAACAAAAGAATTTTTAAATGTGAAATCTCTCAAAACTTAAAGAATGTCATTGAACATTTCAGTCTTCATAATTTTTAAAAAATTGTTCATAATATATTTCCATTTGTATGTATTTTAAAGAAATATAGGATTTAGAATTCATATTTTTGGTAGTCTTTTCTCATATATTTTTGGAATGTAATCCCATTAAATTTATCAATTTAAATACTTTTAATGGATGTATAGATTCCCATTTTATTAATTGACAAAAATATGTAATTGATTCATTATTTTTTCAATAATGGATTGTTTCCAATAATTTATTATTTCACTTAATGCTGCCATATAAGTCCTTGTAAATACTTCTCTATATACTTGTATAAATGTTTCTATAAATACATTTCTAGATATAGAATTGCTGAGTCCAAGGGCTTGATCTGTTTTAGTAATTTATATGTTTCCTTAATTGCACTCTAGGAATTTCTTACCATTTTAGAGCCCCAAATGGATAGTAAGAAAGCACTTGTCCTCTCACCTGTTTTTAACAAGATAGACAATGCTATCAATTGTTAGACATTCCATTGTTTTATGGCCTCTAAGAAAGAAAAAAAATCAGTAATACTAATTAAAATGTTGTACAGTACTGTTTTTAAATTAAACATTTTATTTTATACTTATAGAAAAAGCACTTGCAGAATCTGAATTTTCTGAATTCTTTTTTTGACTCTGAGTTGTCAGCAATGTTTTTTCCATATTATATGGCTGCTCTCTTTGCTTTCAAGTGCACCTGTGATGAAACATTTCTTAAGAGAGTTATCTTGGCAGGTGGATGTAGCTCAGTGGTTGAGCACCTGCTTCCCACATAAGAGGGTTCAATCCCCTGTACCTTAAAAAAAGAAAAAAGAGTTATCTATCAATTTCTCTTGGATTTTCTTTCAAGCAGTTAATACTCATTCCCCATGTTTTGAAGCCAATGTGCAGGCAATGGCAAGTACCTTGTGACTGCCAGTTGACTGGCAGCAAGTATAAGACAAACCATAAAATCACACATTAAAATGTGAGAAAAAAGTGTCTTAGAATCAATAAAATGTGGCTTCATCATTTTTTCTAATATGATGGTGAAAAAGACATAGTTGATAAAATTTGCATTTTTATTGTTAATGAATTTGAGCAAGTTTTAAAAAATATATATTTACATACATATATATGCATACACACATATATATTTGGTGTCCATTTGTGTTTCTCATATTTGTATAGCCTTTCTATGTCTTTTGTCCATTTATCTATTAGGACGATTTATTATTATTATTGACTATTTCCATCTTGATGTCTCCTAAGTACTTCACACTAAACATGTCAAAAACTGAGTTCTTCCTTTCAATCATATACTTGCTCTTCTCTTATTTTCTATTTTATTTAATGGCTTAACTAGTTTTCAAAATTCCTAAACAAATTGAATCACAATGGGATCTTTGCTTTCCTCCTACATATTAACTTTTTCTAGTTTCATTGATTACTCTATGTATGTCTAGAATCCCTCCTCATATTTCAACTCTAATTATATGATTAATTCAAGCATTTTATAATTTATTTCCTGTAATGTTAATTGTCCCACAATTTATACCCCTTTGTCCAGTTTCTCTATCCTTATAAATCTCCACATTTCCACTGAAATTATTTCTTATAAAAATAAAAAATATTGAAATCAATAAAATATATTGACTTCAATTTCCGTATGATGACTTCAGTCCACATGTTTAATTCTCTCTGAAAGTTTTTATAGAAATTATGGCAATAATACTTCTTAAAACCCATATAAGAATTAAAAAGTCAAAAGATAGAAATCTGATCAGAAAATTTAAGGAATTTCATTGGTATATGGAAATATGTATCTGGAGTTCAAAAATATGAAGTGAGTGGAGGTTTATCAACCAGAAGTTTCTGGAATATTGTTGATGAGTTAAGAGACACACATATCTAATTGTCCTCAGAAAGATAAAAAGGTAAGGCAAGTACAAACAGGGCTTAATATTAATACTTTTAGTCTCAACTTGTCTTCTTTGAGAAAGGATCTGTACTGTGTGGGAAATTAGGAGAGATATGCTTCTCAGAGATGGGCTTGCTTGAATCTAGACCTTCAGTTAAAATTCTAACTGGAGAAGCCAGGGATATTTCAGTTTGATGCATTATTTTAGTATACACAGCAACATGACCTTATTCACAAAGATTAGTGGGTGCTACCTTGATAGGGTGAGTGGGGTATGGTTTTAAAGAAATGAGAGGAAAGGTTAGCAAGTTACTACTAAATACTTATGAATCATAAAGTCTTTTGTATATGATTCTTAGAATTTTCCTAGATAAGACAGAGTTCAACACTTGATAGTATTATTTTCATTTTTTAAATCCTTGCTTGTTTGATTAATAACATGTAAGATTATATGTCATCGCTAATAAAACTATATATTTTTTAAATTCTTCAGTCCTAAAACTTTGAGTATCTTGGAATTTTCATATTGCTAATCTTCAATTTTAAGCTGTAAATTCCTCCAATGTAAAGTCATTGTTTCTCAGGTGCCTAAATTATAATGGAGTTTAACTAAATGTTTGCTGAAATTAATCTGATCAAGTAGAAAGTCAATCATGCTCAAGTAGATCAACAATTCCTCTTTATTTCTTTTTTATAATTACATGACCATTTTTTTTTCTAAAATTTTCACTTGCATTAGAGCATCTACTCTTCATTATTAACTGGTAAAAATATATATATATATATATTTATGGCTGGCACAATGCATTTGTTCTCCTATATCACATCAAGATTTATTGCCTCTTTCAAATATTTTGAAACATCCCTAATATTGGGTTATTTTACTACAATTTTTTCTAACACCTGAAAAAAATCTCTAGATTTAATTTCATATATATTTATTGTGGTCAGCTGAATAATCCCCTCCTTCTTGCCCAAATATGTCCAGATTCTTATTCTCAGAGACTGTGAATGAAACTTACATAGCAAAAAGTACTTTGTATGATAAATAAAGGATCTAGAGGCATGGAGATTATCCTGGATTATCTGGGTGGGCCTGACATAATCACAAAGGTAGTAGAGAGACATAGAGTTAGAATCATTGAGAAGGCATGTGACAATGTGACAATGAAAGCAGAGATTGGAATGATGAGCCTTTTTTTTTAAGGTACAGGGGACCAGGAATTGAACCTGTGACCTTGTATATGGAAAGCCATAACTTAAGCATTGAGTCACATCGGCTTCCCTGAGTTGCTTTTATCATTTTTTTTTTTTTTTTTTTTTCCAGGAGGCACCAGAACCAAACCTGGATTTCCTATGTGGGAGGCGGGGGCTCAACTGCTTGAGCCACATCTGTTCCCTGATTCACTTTTAAGATGGAGAAAGCGTACAGAGCCCAAGGAATACAGATGGTCTCTAGAAACTGGAAAAGATGAGGAAATAGGTTTTCCCCTAGAGCTTCCAGAAAGAAGCAGCTCTGATGACACTTGAACTTCTGCCCAGTGATTTTGTATTCTCACTTACAGATTTGTAAGAGAAGACTGTATTGTTTTAAGCCACCAAGTTTGTGATAATTTGTTATAGGAGGCATAGGAAACTAATACACTAATGTTTCACATATGCATTTTATGTTCATTTATGTTTATTTGCTTTGCAAATTGAGTATAAAGCTCTTCAATAGTAATGACTAATATATACCTATTAGCTTCCTTTATAGTGTGAGACTCTACATAATTGTTCAACAAGAAAAATCAAAACTGAATGTTGCTTCAATTTTAGCACCAGAATTCTTACTTATCACTGACATTGATATATATTTGTCTTGATATGATGGCCAAATTGAAAATAGAACAATAATGAAATATATTATTTAAATTATTAGATCCAGTCTTTCACCTAGAGTTTCAAATTTATTCATGCTATTGTTGAAAAAATGTTTTTGTCTGGTCATTTATTGAATATTGTTTTAATTGCTTCTCTGCCTTATTGTGAATTAAAAAAAATAAGCCAATAGTTTACAGTAATAATTGAATGTCCACTCAGTAGGCAAAAATTCATACACCAGGAATATTAAGTTAGAAAATATGAAGAAACAGTCTCTTCCACAATAACAAAAATATCTAAAAATAATATAGAGCAATAACTACATGGGACTTACATAAAGGAAACTAAAGCAAATCATTTTGTAGAATGCAAAACAAGTCCTACATAGGCCAAAAAACAGAACATGTCCCTCCCATCACAGAACTGCAGTAATCTGGAAGGAAGCATCAGATAAATATTACTCAAGCAACAAGTAGAGAAATTTATTCACATTGTATGTAGAATGATGATAAAGTATCTACTTTCCTGAACACTTTTAAATGCAATAAGAATAAACTTTTCATTGTCTTTAACGATTGTCCATCACAAATGAAATATATTTTTAAAATTTCCCTTAAGTCCTTTACTTCTTATCTGGAAACATCTTACAATTTCAAAACTTATAGTTTTACTGAGCATGTTTCAATGCGAACCATTTATCATTTATGATGATATCACAACTTGGAAATAATTTGCATTTAAAATTCAGCAGAAATGTCTTTTGGAAATAAAAATCTTTCAGGCTTGGAAGGATGGACTTACAATATTTTGACAATTTCTACTGCATATGTAAACTTCTAGAATGTCCAGTAAACAGTCTACATTAGAACTTCTCCTTTGATGCAATATTAAAATTCATTATTTTAGAAAAAGCCATGCTCAATAGTTTTGCCAATCTGTTTCCAGTCTACCTCTAATGGTGTGGTAAGAATTATAAGGGTTGTCAGTTTATTCGAGAGGTTCATGTCCATGATGGTGAGGGTGTGGACAAAAAGAGCTTGAGCTAAAGACTGATAGTAATCAATCTGGTGAGATGTATTACTATATTGGACACTACTTTGAAGAGCTATGGAGAGGCTGTTACAGGACATCCTCACTAAGTTTAAAAGGTGCAAGTGTGTCTTGGAAGAGTCTGCCTACCCAAGAGAGAAAGGATCCTTCCTTCTGCTCTGATTTCTTGTTGGTAAAGAGTCAGTCCATAGGCAGCTCAATCACACTGTTGAACTCTTTGATCTGCTCTGACCGGCCACATAGGAGGACAGATTACTAAGCATCCCAAGTGGTGTTTCCCCTGAAAGTGATAGGCATCCTTTGCTGGGTAATGACCTTGAGAGAGATAGCAGGAGGCCATCCAGCACATTTGAGAAGATGCATGAAGTATATGCCCAATAAATATTTTTTCTCAATATTTATATACAATTTTAAATGGACAGTATATCATTAATCAATATTTTACCATGAGAAACTCTTGAAATTTTGCAGAAACATTTTCAATCTCTAAGTAAAAAGTAAAACAATTGTTCCTCTAGTGAAACATTATGTCCACTTTTATCAAAATAGTGACTTCTGTAATCATAGTAAATAATATGCATATTAATAGTATTTTATAATTTATAAATGTACTTAATTGTATAGATTCTGATTGAAAAGGATTTAATAGTATAAATGTGAATAAGCAAATTTAAAACATAGAAGGGAATTTTGCTTTAGGGATAAAATTATTTAACCATTTTTGATCTCACTCATCTCTCAGTCTCTGTCTCCATGTCTCTGTATCTCACTGTCTCTGTGTGTCTGTGTGTACATGTGTATGTGCTTCTATGTGTTATATGTATATATGACTTTGATCTAACATTTAAAAAATCTGTTATAGTTGCAGCCATAATCTCTTTCAAAATTTAAAGTACTACAAGATTATTAGGACCTTTTATATAAATAAAGGTTTTCTATTCCTAAATTGAAAAAAAAAATACTTAAAACATCATTTGTCTCTTTGACTTAATTTACTAGAATGCAATAGAAAACACATTGGCCTGGATATTTGGATACACCGATGCTTGTCCCTACTCTCCTCTTTTACTTCAATGTTTAATTTCAAATAGGTCCCTTAATATCTCCCTGAGAAATGACACAATATAAAATAATAATTTCTAGCTTTCCTTCTAACCTCAAGAGTTGTAAGTAACTTTATTTTACTCTTGATGCAAACTACACGATACATTTTGAATTTAGGTAGATCTAAGAACCTAAATGAAATGCAGAAGAGGTCAGACATAAATGCATCGGATGCCAAGCTTAATTTAACCGATTAATCCTGATACGGAACAATTTCACTTTAGAGAGTGGTGAAAAGTATAAAGCCAAGAAAAAGACAATAATACATTGGATAATTGCTCTGGAAACATAATTTTGCTAAGAACTGGGTTCATACATCATTTTTCTTCCTGTAGAATTTGACCTTTTTTATTTAAAGACGTATTAGTGCTGTATAGAGCCTGGTGTGTATTTGTCTTTTTATCTCTAGGGTATGTCAAAGGAAAGTTACTAACAACGGCTGTACTTATCTGCTCTGCTCTGCTTTTGAAATGCGCTGGTTCAGGGTCTTCAAAAGCTTTAGTCATGAATTCCTTAACTCCAAAATAATATAAGAAACTCCCCAGCTAATTTATTTGTTTGTTTATGTTTATTATATAGTGCTTATCATGTAAGCTATAGACCATAGAATTATATATATCTTTAACATGAAGCAAAATAATTATCAAATCATCTTGAAATGTACACACTCTAATTTGGATATTGCTACTCTAAACAAAGTGATTTGAACCCCCAGAAATTTATGCATTTATTCATCAAATCAATATTTTGAGAATCTGTGTGCAAGAAATAGTGATGAAAAACACATTGTTCCATATTCTTGTAGAGTTTACTTATGAATAAGAAGACAGCAAGAAACAAATTCAAAAATTAATTAGATGATATCAATTATATTATATCCTGAGAAAGAGTTGAGGTAATATAAGACAATAGGTCTCCTAAAAAAACACTCTACTGTGGAAGTGACGTGGAACATTTTTCTTTCAAATGTGATATGTGGGAAAAGTACCTAGTATGTGCCAGTCATACATTTGGTACTAAATAAACATTAGTTTGCTTTTCTTCTGCCTTTGTGGGATTCTTTTTCATATTTCATGGGTTCTCTACAGAGATTTGTTTTAGTTTGCTAAAGGCTGCCAATGCAAAATATCAGAAATGGGTTGGCTTTTATAATGGGAATTTGTTAGGATACAAGTTTATAGTTCTGAGACTGTGAAAATACCCAAATCAAGGTATCATCAGAGATTTTGTCTCACCAAAGGTTGGCTGCTGGCTCACCTAGACTTCTGACACATGGCAAGGCAAAATGGCAGCCTTCTCCTATAGGTTCACTTTCTCCCCAGGCTCAGCTGTAGGTGATCAGACATATGGCTCATCTCTCCCTTCTCCTCCAGGCATCCTTGCTTCTGCTTTGGTTGCTCTGCTGATTCCAGCTTCTGGCCTCTCACTCAGCCTTTTGGGGTTTTTCTGACTTTCTGCAGGCAATCCTGGAGTCCTCTCTCACATGGCAGGGTAAAATGGTGGCTCTCTTTCTCTGTGTGTCTCTGCATGTTTCTCTCTTTTATAAAGGGCTCCAGCAAGAGGGTTCAGACCAATCCTGGGTCATGCCTTATGAAGTACTCCATTCCAAGTTTCCCAGTTGAATTCAATCCAACCAAAATGTCCCACAATCTAATCAAAAGCCTTCAACTGAAGTGATCTAATCAAAAGTGATCTAATCAAAAGGTCTCCCAACTTAATCTAACTGAAAGATCCCACCTTTAACAATAGGTTGGCAAGACAGAAATGTGTTTGCTTTAAAAACAGTATTTTCTAAAACCAGGACAAGGCAGAAGATCTTATTTCTTCTAGTATAGGTGGGAGCAGAACTATATTTAAAATTAGAAGTGAAAAATAGACACTGCATACTTTTACCATTGCCAAGAAATTGTGCCAGCATCACTATGGCTACATTTTAATGCTTTGGAGATCCTGAGATTGGATTCTACCTATAATGGTGTATGTGCTTTCTGCCTCTGTGCACCATGGACTTTCTCACAAGAGGCTGTTAATTTAGTGCTTTGGTAGATTTTTTTCCACAGGCACGGGGGTTTTATAGAGCTTTGGGACAGTAATCACTAATTCACCATAAGTAGTGAATGAGTCTTCCTAGTGATCCCACTGTGAACTTAGAACCCAGTTACAGAGCAATTGAATAGCTGTTTTATTTTTGTATCGTTCCCTCCTACCTTGTTCCCTAATAATGTGTGATCCCTGCTTCCATTACGACTGAACCACTATGATACTCAAGGAAAATGTGTCATGCCCCTAGCTATATATGAGTCTGTCCATATCTTGAAGCATACTATGTGCTTTCCTGTCCATTTGCTGACTACATGGCTTGATCTTCTCTTATCCCCAGACAAAGAATTCAACAGTTGCCTGACCTGCCCTTGTTTGGTTAAGCATCTTCAGATGGTGGCTCAGCATCAGCCTATGATAAATAATGCTTATGAGTAAACTATTATTTAATCCCCAAGATTCATTTCCTGATTTGACATCTATGTTTGTATTAATAGCCTTCTATGACAGTGCCTAAAATGGTGAAAAAAAAAAAAAAGCAACACCAAAACCCCCAAATACAGCCTTACATGTTTCAAAAGCTAGGCAATATGTAACCATGCAGGCCTTCCTGGATATACGCAGTCATGGCATTCTCCTTAAACCTATTATACAACCATTTGAACTGTCATGGCCCAGGGGCTGTTTGCAATCTAATTTTCACTCTGAAAGAAAAAACAGATTCCACCAAACAAAGACAATAGGAAATAAACCACAATGATCCTGCCTATAAAAGAATCTCCCTATGATTAGTATGCATAAATTTTAGAGAAATCTCATTGTAAAGAACAAGCTTTTTGAACAACAGAAATGCATTGTGTCTCTCTAGAGGCAAATTGTATCCACGAGGATTTAATTTCTATAATTAGAAAAGGGTACACAGAGACTGGAACACCAATTTATCTGAGCTTTATTTATAGCAAGTTTTCCAGAATGCCTACAGACAAAATGTTGGATTGTACTGAACTTGAGCAAAAAAAGAGAATGCACTTTGGGTAGAAAGCTTGACTGAAGGGCAGATGGTCAGAATTCTCAGAAGGCAGAGACCCAGGCATACACAGCACAGTCTTATAGGCAATAAAGATTCACTGCCAATGAAACCAGCTGTCTCAGCGTCTGTGTGTGCTTCCAATGAATGAAAACAATGAGGAAATGACAGTGTTGAACTCCCAGCCACCATGGCTCTGTAGCAAATAATTCTAGAATCATGACTTTAGCCATCTCGTTTTTTGGTCCTGTTTTTTAATGCCTGTGACCAGAGGAATCAGGAAAGCACAGGCTTATCCACAAAACTCTTTGAACCTCCTCCTGACTTAAATCTATAAGGTGTTTTTTTTTTTGTTTTGTTTTGTTTTTACAGAATGAGAGGTGCTCTAAAGCATAGGATGGACTCCTAGATGCCTACTTTATCTCTCTACTATGACATGTATAACCCAATGGAATATAGTCCTAAGCTCCTGGTTCACCAGGCCTGAGACACTCCAGGGACTTCTACAGGAGATCCTTGTAAAAGACCCTAGTGCCTAAAGGCATAGCATAATACTAGGGAAAATTTGAAACGCACTTGCCTGCCAGGTTGTTATTTCCAACAACAGGTCCTGGCTGGACCTAGCCCTGCTTCCCTCCAATTACCCTCATAGACTGTCACTTGGTTCTGCTTTTTTTTAGGATCTCATACAGTTTGAAGTTAGCTCCCATGCCTGAAGCCTGCCTCTTCTGCAGTCATATATTTAGGCTGGCTTATAACTATCTCTCTTTCTGCAATTGCATTTACACTGTGGCCTACTTCTTGTCCTCTTACTGAGAATTATACAGAAGTAGAAAACAAGAAGGTCTAGGAAATGAAACCAGAATTAAACACTAGAGTGGAATAGATGTTGAGAACAACTCTAGTCTAAAAGCTGGAGCCTGGGATCTGAAAGGCATAAAATCAGCATTTCATAATCAGGAAAAATAAACAAAAGTTTTCTGAGATGCTGGAGTGTCCCACAGGAGGTTAAAGCTCAGTGATGGGTAAACCTTGACAGTCCAGGAGCCCTCCCTAATAGTCTAGTAATGGGTCTAGTCTATGGAATGGGTCTAGTAATGTGTCTAGTCTATGGAATGGGTCTCAAAAGCAGGGGCCTAGATGTTCAGAATTTCAAGTTAACAAAAACTGTGACTAGATTTCAAGGAAAAGGCAAAAAAATCATTTGAAGGAATAAGGTCATTCATTTAGGTCCAGACTAGCAAAAAGATGATTTCTTTCTGAAACCCAGAATAAATAAATAGAACTTTTTTCCATTTCCTCTCCAATAAGACTGGAACAGGGCCCAATAAGCATATTAGAACATAAATTGCTTTTGAGTGTCATTTATCCTCATTGACAGAGAATAAAAGAATATGGAGACTAGAGGAAAAAACAAGAGGAAAAAACAAAACAAAACTGACAGGATCTATAACTTCCTAGCCTATGTTATACTGTCTCCTGAGTACTTTCTTTTACAAGTCTTTCTAGTGCCCTTGTGTCCTGATATTGTATGTACCCAGTCCTACAGATTCTAAATCAAGTCCTTGAAGTGAGTTGCAAAAATGTTCTAGCTAACCAATAGTCATGGAATCAGACTGACTTTAAGCTATACTTATTTTGTATAATGACTTTGGTCCTGAACTGCAAGGCAGACAATGATGATTGGTAGAGTTACAGTGATGAAAAAGGGCTAAATATCTCAGATCCTTAATAGAAGGGTTTATGGCCCTGCTTCACTTAGTATATGATATCATTGCATTAATTATTGTGTTACTTTCATTTGTGTTGTATTGGAAAGTCTTATTTAGACATTGATAAATAGTTCGTTCACTCTTTCCATAAACATTTGCTGAGTTCAGGTTTTCTAATACCAGATGCTGAGACAACAAAATTGCGATATATGAGATACCGTTCATGTCTAAGTCTTATACTTCCTCTGCATTTTTTATGTTTGTTTTATCTTATCTGCATGAGCCTAAATATCATTGAGTCAGTCAGTCTGACATACTCATTTCTGCATCCTTCAAAATATTAGGGTGATGCCTTGTCTAAGGTCTATATTTTTGAGTGTATGAATAAATGAATGGATGGACGGAAGGAGAGATGGATGGATGGATAGATAGATAGATAGATAGATAGATAGATAGATAGATGATAGATAGAGTACCAGAAGTAAAAATTATAACTTGTGTCACATAGATGATAAAAAAACTTAATTAAAACAGGATGATTAATATAGATACAGCTTAAGAACCATATGTTAAAAGAGTAGGCCAAGAGAACAGCTGTATTCAGTGTTCTCAAGAGTTTTTCCCAGCAACAAAGATTGCACCAAAATTTTATTAACACAAGTATTGCATTTATCCTAGGCCACCTGGAATTATTTTAAAAATTAGGTTTATGGATTAGTGCTCACGGATACTATATTGTCATGTAATTATTCTACTTACATTACAGTAGTGTGTAGCCTCTTGGTGTTTTAAAGACTTCATTTATTTATGTATATACATTTTTTTTTTCTAAAATGCAATGTATTTAATGTGATTTAAAAATATTCCCAGTTCTACAAATGCTCATATATCAAATTGTCAATTAATGTTATGTTACCACATTTTTCAAAACCATCCATGCAGAGTAGCTTCCTGATTTCTTGTTGGTACTCCAGGATGATTTAGCTATTAAAGTAAATTACGGATGATTTATTTTCTGCATAAAATCAGAGCTATCAATTTTGAAGGAAAAGCTCTTCCTCTTTTTTTGGTGAAAAAATTTTAAAACTAGCACATATTTGTAGTATTTATTAAGTTTTGAATTACAGAGAAAGAGAACTGGACTGAGAACTTTGGATGCCTTGATATGATAGCTGCTTGTATACATTAACAAACAATACCATTTCATATCTATTTTTAAATTTAGATGTTGTTCAAGTAAATAATGCAAATGAATTTCTCTCTTAGGGACTGATTTTATGACATTTTATTTGTCAGTTTGAAAAATATTAAGAAATATTAGTTAAGTAATTTAATTACTATCATAGTAATTAAAGCAAGAACAAGGACTCTGGAGACTACCTACCTGGGTTGAAACCCTAGCTGCATGGCTTTCTAGACGTAACATTGTAGAGGGCCCTTGACCAACCCATGCTTCAGTTTCCATATCTAAAATATGAATATTAATAAGGTCATTTTGAATAGTAAATGAATGAATTTGTATAGAATACTATATGAGAAGGTTTAGAAGGGAAAATTTTGACTTATTTAGAGCAAAAGAATTTGGGAAATTGCTTACATAGGCATTATTATAAGTAACACAAAAATCACATGCCAGTGCTATTAAATTTAATAAGTATCAATGTTGTAATTTCTTCCATTGCTTGAATCATGATATGTCTATAGTAGAAGTGCCACACTAGAGGATGTTTATATGGCAGGTTGTGGGAGGTGTGGGAGGTGGGGAGTATGGGAATCCTTATATTTTTTGTGTAACATTTATGTAATCTAAGTCTCTTTTAAAAAAATAAATAAAATAACAATTAAAAAATTTAATAAGCACATATTGGGTTTCTAATAAATGTCACATACTGGTACAGTGGCTGCTGGGGAAGTCATGGACACACTCTAAGTGGCCATTTCCCAGCCCTCGCCTAACCTCCACCCTCTCTTCCACTGTGCTTTTTCCATTCTACAACCTGGGGGGATTTTAAGTCTAATAAAAAGGCTAGAGCAGACCTTAAACTCAGAAACTGGGAATAAGCAACACCAGATGCTTATCAGGGAAGGAATTTTCAGTGTCAGGATCCTCTCCTTCGGAGGTGGATTAAAAAACACACTCAAACAGAATAGATCTTTCTCTCTTTTCTGAATAAAAGTGGGGAGTATTATACATTATATATATTATTATTATTGTATTATATTAACATTTTTCCTTATAATTTAAATATTATAAGTGTAAGAATTGTGTTTATTCCCACTTCTCCTTCTCAAAATAAAACTGGGTTAAAAGGGAAAATTTCAATTAAACAAATTCAATCTTGTACATTTGAGTATTGGGCAATAGCTAGATACTGAATTGGTTTTTATTCCATTTTGACTTATACTCTATGCTTTGTGGCATATAATCGAAATCTTTATTCTTTATTTCATACTTTAGAGAAAATTTCATTAAAATGAAAGAAAACCAAATATGTCGATTTTAACTCAATAATGAAAAAAGCCAGAAATTTGTTTTTGTCATTAAAAGATTTTTACAATAATATGATTCTGCATATTTAATATTTTTTATATAATTTTCATTCAGAACCATGAATATAGCTTTATTTCATGCATAGCAGAAATTCAAGGTATTACTCATTTATAAATAAAGAACTTTCTAAATAATAAAACAAATAGGTGTTTTAAGCTATTCAGTAACATTTTGACACTTTGGAAAGATGACTTAGAGCTCCTCTAGAGCCTCTAACCTTTTAAATAACTAGATGTTTTAAGGCATTAGTCAAAATGATCAATATTTACTTAGGTCACCCTCAGTTTAAAAAAAACACTTTGCTACGGAATACAGAAAAGAGAGTCCTTATTCTTGGGAAGATAATAATATCTGAAACAATTTCTCTATTCTTGCAAGGTTTTACTGATCATCATAATTTCTCCATAATGTGGATAGTGTATAGAGTTAAAAATAAAGATATGTGGATTAGAAACATGAAGTTACCTACCAAAACTCACACAAGAATCAAGAGGTAGTCAAATGATATAATCCTGTTAAACTTGTTTGGATTGAACAGACAGCCAAAGTAAATGTATAATAACATATATATCTCATTTATTTACTAAACCTTGTGCCAATTTAAGGAACTGGAATTTTGCTAAGAATATGGCTGATATGTAAATAGTGAGAAATTACTATAGTGAGAAATTTCAGAATGTAATTTCTTCTAAAAATAGATCTGAAATGATCTTAATTCAGTGCAGATTAGATTCGATAAGGGAGATGTGTCATTTTAAACATGAAAGATAAAAGTATCATCAAATAAAAGTTTCATCAAATAAGAATGGGAAAAATGTTTCAGTTCAGTCCTTTTGAACTGGGAAAACCTCTTCAGAGCAATTTCATTTTATGTTTTATAAATCTCCTTTCATGTTGTCCTTGGGTATATAAAGAACTGTACACTAGATAGAAACACATAAGGTGGAAAGGAAAGTTATCCTTTCCTTTGGATATAGTGTCAGGTGTGATATCACTTTCCAGATAGAATGGAGGGAAGCTAAAATTGCTTCCCCATAAGTCTGATCTTTGAACCTAATCAGTGAAATAATGCCTACAAGAATACAAAGATATAAGGGCCAACATATCAAAAAGCAGAGTGACAACTTATGAAATAAACAAAGAAGAACTTAGAAGCTCAAATTTGGAACAAAGCCCTGTAGATATGAGACAATCCATGGGACATATAGCCAACAGTCAGGTAAACCTTTTTTTCAAGCAGCTGCTTCAGATACTAGACAATTTCAAGTGCATGAAAGAGGGATTCTGTCTGTGGTCATTTAACTTTTGTCTGATGTGGAAGTCCGAAGCACCAGGAAGAGGCCAGATACAGCTTCATGAAGTACCCCAAAAAGGCACTGACGCCAAAACAAAAAGTAGATTCAGACTGTTTCTCTATATTACAATGGCTTAATCAAAACCTAGCCAGAGTGACTTTATTTTGCCTGAACTGCCTACATTTCTGTCCCTTGCTCTGAAGGTGAGGCAAGGTGATGGATCATTAAATAATGTTGCAAAATATTTAAGAAAATAACCTGTAAAAGAGAAAAAATCTCTATGATCACCCATGATGAATTTTAAGGAATATAAGCAAACAATTTATAAAGGTCTAGAACAAATATTAGTCTAGGTATCTCTCATTTCCAAAAGATAAATGTGAACCCATGGAAATATTGCATAACCAAAAAAAGAGAGAAAACTAAGCATAAGAGGAAGAGAGATATTATTTTTGAATGTAAGGAAACCAAAGATATATGTTAACACTAGAAACTCTTATGAACAGAATAATATAGCAGACAAATTTTGTAAAGCAAACTTGGAAAAGCCGATACCCACCAAAGAGACCATCAGGAACACAGCTGTAGGCATACAAGCTATGGTATTTACTTGCTGAAACCAGGGAGGCAAGGCTACCTAAAGAACTGTGGAATGAGACTGTGTTAGGAGGGCCTTGCAATTGGATTTTGGTTTGTGTTAGATAATTTGGGATACAATTCAAGGAAGCAGGAATTTGGTCTGGTCTGGGTGCTATCAGAAAGTGGAACTATTAAGTAATTGATATCTAAACTTTGTAATTTAATCTAGCTAGAAAGCAGAAAAATGGAGTGGCACTAAACTGTAATTGTTAGAGAAAGCAATAGTCACTCACATTAACTGGCAGAAGGGGGATGTTTGCCATTTTTGTGGTGTGGCAGTATTCTTGGTCTTGTCTGTGTGCAACTATGACTATGGATAATCTTGTTGTTATGTCACTCCATTATGCTCACAGAATGACCTTGTCTGATATTAGCGCTCTCTGAAATTGCTGATGTGTCAGCAGAAAAACAACATAGCCTAGCTGTCAGTGCCAAACTGGCTCCCAGGGGACAGCTGCAGGGACTGCTTCTTTCTACTTAAGAAGTACTCCAAGAACAGCAGACTATGGAGAAAACATACAAAGGGTTTTAAACAATGAGAAAAAATTATGGTTGTTGAGGGCTCAGAACAGAATTCTATTTTCTAGGAGAAAGAAATGCAATACAAGCAATTATCAAAGCTATAATAGGATAAAAAATTATGGACTTGAAAGTTTTACCAAATCAGTGGGAAAAAAGGAGGGTTACATTTACCACCAAAAACTATTTGAAAGACATAACACCAAGTTTTACTTAGGTGACTTTTAGAATTTTAAAAATGATACCTTTGAATATATAGCCATGTATCTGCAACAGAAGAAAAAATATGAAAGGTTTCCATTATCTCCTTTGCAAAATAACAAATAGGAAAAGAGACTGGTTACAGATGATTAAAAACATATTCAATAAATAGTTCAAAAATGTTTGAAAACTCAGAAATATTGATAGAATATTTAAAAGTAATAATAATTAAATTGATGCCTATTAGTGCTGACTGATGGTATATAATAGAAAGAGTAGCTACAAAACTGGAAATATATATATATATATATATATATATTTAGCGTAAAATATAGGTATTATTTTGATCAGTGCTTATAGGACAACCAATATAATAGTGATGATTAGAAAATTGGCCAAATATATGGGGAAAATTATAATATATCAATATATCTGGTTCCTATACATCATATACAACAAAGTAAATTTCAGATAAATCAAAAAGTTAATATAAAGAAATAAAATGGAAAAAAAAGTACATATTCATAAATGTGCACCTGAGTATGGATCACAGAAGACCATTTTTAAGTATTAAAAAAATGTTAAGATTAGAAAATCATAAAGGACTTGATTGAAACATTTGACTGCCAAAACTTATACTTCTGCATTTCAAAGAGCATTTTTCAAGGAAAAGTTTTAAAACAAATTACTACCTGATAAAATCACAAAATATATAATAGCAATAAGACACTATTAAAATTGAGTTAGTAAATGTAAGTAATTTTGTAAAATAACCTCTAATATGAAATTGTAAAAAAAAAAAAAAAACAGGTATTACTCTCACACAATAATACAACTTTCATCTAAACACTCGAAAAAAATAAAACTCACTAGACACAGAAATACAAATGAAATCATGACCAAGATATTTTCCAGCATTGATTTGATTGCAATGAATTAGGCACTCACAGATAGAGAAAGATTGTGTACAAGAGAATAAACTTTCTGGAGACAAGTATAGTGACAGATGTCAAACCAGTAAACATTGCTCTACTTGTCCATCTAACCTTTCCACTTCTCAAAAAGTCCATTTGAAGGAAATTATCAAACATATATAGAAGGAAATTGAAAGCAGAATATTTATATCAGCCAAATATTATGTTACTGAAATTTCCAATAATAAGCCATTGTAAAAATAAACTAAAGTCCATCAACATGATACAGTAATTTAAAATGCTGCTGTAAAAAATATAATTTAACCAGAATAGCCATTATTATCTATAATTACTTCTTAGAAATGACAAGATACAAAAGAATGTAATCTTAATGAACAGAAACAACATGTGCAAAATAAGTATGAAATACAGATATATTCACCTAGTCATGGCAAAATAGAGGAAATAGAACAAAATGTTAACCATCATTTTCACTGTAGCAGATTTTAAATAATTTCAACTGACTTTTTATTTTTAATTACATATGCTTTCTGCCTTTAAAAATTGAACTAGAACATCAATTTTCTTTGTAATTAGAGTCAATAAAGTAAATAATTTTGAAAATCAGGCTGCTGCTTTTGGATTCAGGTTAAGGAAGTTAAGTGTGGATTGTCCTTTAGGACTAGAAATAATGTTTTTCTTATACTTTTATGCATAGCAATATTGAATTTCATGTATAATGTAACTTTAATAGCAGATATCATAAAAAATAGTATTTAAATTATTCCCATATTACTCATTTTCCATTTGGGAAGAAATTCATGTTTTATACCAATTATATTGTGGACATGTGCAAACTAGTTGTTGCCAAACCAAAGAATAAAGACTTTTCTGTTTATGATAGTAAATGCCCATTCCTTCCTAAATTACTTTTAAGCACTCGTCAGAATCAAGTGTTGGCCCCTAGGTAGCCATGTGATGCTCTCATCACAGAAAGTTCTTCTTTATTACTGAAAAATAAAGAAAGGTGTATGTACGGGTCATAGATTTTCATTTTGTTCATTTGTGTTTTGTTTTGCTGTGCTTTGTTTTTGATCATTTACACACTGTGTCTTTTCTTTCTACACTGGTTTTGTATTCATCTGCATCTCCCTGGCAAAAAGAAAACAACTTATTTATTTTAGGTTGTTGGAGCAAACTGTTCTTCTCCTCCTGTGCTCCCTCTGGCAACCTTTCAAGGATGGTTTTTGTTTAGCTTGGCTGGGCAGTTATTTCTCATATTATACACTTTTCTAAAGAGACCACTTGGTATCTACAGTACAATTAAGTATATCTTTGTCTGATGTAATCTTTCCCTTCCCTGCCTATTTTGTGTCTTAGCTTCTGCTGAGTGCTTTATTAACATCCTGCTGTAAATCTTCTGAAGGCAGAATAGAGATAATCTAAAATCCTCTTATATGGTCTACAGTGGGAAAGGAGGGAATACAAAATTGTCTGTCTACAGTAGCTCTATAGATTATTCACCTACACTTTTTTTTCCCACAATCTAATTTCTAATTTCCTGTTTTTCTCATAGGAATTTTTGAGTTTTTTTTTTTCCACTTAAAATCAGTATAAAATGCATTGTAGAATATTAAATACTCCTGGAAAATTATATATCCTAGAATTTCTAAGCCAGATTCCACAAATTTCTATTTACGATATTTTCTCTCTTACCTCTCATTATAAAAATAATATAAAATGTGCAATTACATACACACATAACAAGAACATCAGGTTAGAAATAAAGAGATACATTTTGTGCTGGCTCTGTTATGAATTGGTTTGGTGGTCTTGGGCATATATCCATCAAAGAAAAAAATAATATATAAACTTTGGTTTATTAATATAAGCAAAGAGTTAAAGCAAAATTGAGTTACTATGGCTAAGAGATTTAAAATGGAATGGGGCTGTCATTCAAGAAGTTACTTTTATGCACTGCTCACCAGATATCACAAACTACCAAAATATGCAAAACCAAAAGTAGCAATGTTTCTGAGGACATCTGGGGTCATGAAACAGCACAAGATAAAAAAAATCAGTAAACTTTCTAACTTGAAAGACATTTGGAATACCCTGACATCCACCAATCATAAATCTTTACATACAACTTATGCAATCTTCATTTTTTTTCTTTAAAAATCCTTGCTATAATACTATTAGATGAGACATAGTTTGGGTTACTATCTGAATCTGGTTACTCCCAAACTACAATTCCAAGACCTCAAATAAGAGCTTTAGTTGCCTTGCAGCTCAGTCTGTAATTGCTCAGTGGACACATCCTTTCTCCCATTACTGTTAGTTTGTTTCTACTAGGTTTTAGTCCCAGTATTTGTTGTTGGAGAAAATACCATTTCCAGGACTAGACAACTTTGTACAGAAGTGAAGTGAAAAAGTGAAATACCAAGTGATAAATGGTATTACAGATATTTTAATAAAGTAATATTTGAGTTGCATTTTAAAGAATTAGATGTTTTCCAAGTGAAGGAGGTGGGATATGTCAGACAGGTAGAAAGAACACACAAAAACTGAAGTTTTTAAAGGGCATGGGGGAAAAATCAGTATATAAATGCAATACATTTCCCCCAGCATGGGGCATGACTCCCAGGGATGATCTTCCCTGGCACCGAGGGATTATTACCAAGTGCCAACTAGCAATGCATCTGGAAAAAAAACCTTGGCCAAAAGGGGGAAATGGTAAATATAAATGAGTTTTTATTGCTAAGAGAGTTCAAAATGAGTCGGGAGTTCATTCCAGAGATTATGCTTATGCAAGTCTCAGCAGGATCTCATTGACTGCCATAGTAAACAGTGCCACAGATAGTGGGGCTCCTGAGGGCTCTAGAGATATCCAGAAACTATAAGCAGGGCAGACAGCTCAGGCATTTGCCACCCTGTCAGTGGGCTTTACTTTGGAATTTATGCTACTCAGTGTAAGAGAGTTAGACTCATTTTTAAGTTCTCTATACAGAGCTCTTCTGCCCCTTTTATTTAAACCTATAATAAGCCCTATACTTGATAAATATATGTCCCAAGGACTTAAACCTTTGATACATCCATGTGCCAGTCATGCCCTGAATTTCACTAGAGTTGCAACACCTACTCTCCAGTACCTTGGAGTCACCCAAGATAACTAACAATGATATCATGAGGGACAATGCCCATCCCAAGTAACAGAGAGTGTCTGCAAATGCAAGAAAGATAATTCCATCCATCGGTCCCATGGGATCTAAGTTCCTTCTCAATTAGAAGCAGAGTGGGCATCACCATCCCTAAAACCTCAAGATTGGGGAATGAAGAATGGACTAAAGCAGACATATTCTACTATAGACTTTTTATTATTCTAGAAATGGAAGAACTCTTATCATTTGTATAAAGGCAGTAGCCATCAGCGGTTCTGAGGGATGGGACAGGAAAGAATAGGTGTAACACGGGGGCATTTTCAGGACATTGGTGTTGTACTGCGTAACATTGCAGTGACAGATACAGGCCATTGTATATTTTGCAATAATTTACAAAATTGTACTGAACAGAATGTAAACTACAATGCAAACTGTAATCCATGGTTAGTAGCAATTCTTCAAAGTGTTTGCATTAATTTTAATAAATGTACCACATTAATGAGAGCTGTTCTTGATGTAGGAAAGTATGGGAAGAGGAGGGAGTGGGGTATATAGGAATCTCCTATATTTTTAATGTAACATTTATGTAATCTAAAGTTACTTTAAAAATAAAAAAAAATAATTAAAAAAAATAAAGAACATGGAGGGTTTTGGGAATAGTGAGACGTTCAATTCAGTAAAATTTAGGGACAGGTTAAAGGATGGAACTACAAAGGTAGACTTAGGTCATTCTGTGATCCAGCTATTATGCTAAGCTAATGAGGAAAGTTAAATTTATACTGGAAGCAATCTGTATCAGGGGAAAAAGTTTATCACAATTTTTAGGAATGCAATTCTGGAAACAACATGCAAAGCACACTGAAATTTTGGATATGAAAATTATTGCACCTAAATAAAAGAGAGTAGTAATAGGAGTATGATAAAGGTTGAAGTTTCTCCATCACAGTGCTGTTGACATTTTAGAAGGTATAAATCTTTGTTATGAGGGTCTGTGCTCTGCTTGTTTAGACGTTTGTCAGCATCCCTGATACCAACCCACTAGATGTCAGAAGCACAGTATCAGAGTTGTAGCAAGTAAAAATATCTCCAATATTGCCAAATATCCTGGGAGGTGAGGGGTAGGAATCGCCCTTGGCTGAGAGGTCTCTGTAGGTGCAGGGGAAGTGATGGAATATGTAAATAGAAATATTTCAAAGATAAACTTGAATGGGCTTGCTGGTAGATTGGATTTGGATTGTGAGAGATGATACCAGTTGCCAAGTTTTCTGACATGGAGCAGCTGGAGTTACAAGTTGCCATTCCTCAGATCTGGAATACTAAAAGTACAGTGGGAACCAATTTGTCAGTTTTGGCCTCATTAAATTTCAGATAGAGTTAGATGTAAAACTGAAGTTCATGGAAGATCTCAAGTTGCTATATGAATTTGGTTGCCATCTCTGTATAGTTAGTATTTTAAGCCATGGGAATGGATAATTTCACCTAGGGAGAAAAAAAGAAGACATCCATTGACTGAGCTCTAGATGCGTGTATACACACAGGCCTACAGAAATTTCTCTTCTAATTAGAGCAGCCCTTTGTTTGGAGGAACTGCCACATAGTGCTAGCAGTCAATTATGGTCCCCATCTATTAATCTATATTAAAGGACATATGACCTTAAGTTTTCTGGTTTCAGAATTTGCTGGTAGCCATAATTACTGATTAGGTTGAAATTTGGTGCATTTTCATTGAAAAGATAATATTCATAGAAAAGAAGAAGAAAAGAGAGCCACAGAGGTTCTGCTGGCATCTGGTGCTCTAGTCTAGGAACCCTAATGCCAAATGAACCCTTGGCATTAACCAACTTTGTTCTGCAACTAAATACTTATTCCCTCCTACTAACCTGAGTTGGAATTTTGTCATTTGCAATCAGAATGGTCCTGCCTAAAGCAATAATGCAAAAACAGATTCTGAAAAATTGCATAGTTTTAATGATGCTAAACACCAATAACACATGTATTATATAGACAAGGAAAGAATGGAGCTTTAATTGAATTATTATAACATTATTGTTATGTATAAATAATAATTTACCTGTTTAATTTTTTATGTCAAGTTGATGAAACCACACAAAAAATGCTAAATTATCAAAGGCAAATTTCCTTAAGATCGCTAAAAAATAGTACTCAAATGTCGAAATTACTGACCCCTGAATGGGAAGTACCCAGAGTTATTTTAGTAGTTTGACAAACCCATATGCAAATTCACAAATTCATATTATTCATGAACATTTAAATATTTAGATATTTTTACATTGAAAAGGGACTCTAACATGAAATATTGGGATCCGTTGTATTAATGCATTATTAATTATAATTTTCAAAATATTTTGCTTTCATTTCAAGATGAGTGCTAGGCCATATTGCTACTTTCAACTTTATAGCACAATAAATTGCTTTTAGAGGTAGGAGTGGGCTTCCCAAAAAGAAACCAATATGCTAAGAAACCACTAATTTGAAAGCAGCGTACCTACAATTCTTTGATTACTGTCTTCACATTGGGCTCTTTGCTCATATTTATTAAACAATAACTCATAATTGTTATGGTTCCTCAATTTAGGGTGTTTGTCTTTTTTTAAAAAAGATTTATTTATTTTTTAATTATTTAATTTATTTATCCCCCCCACCCCCACCCTTGCCGCTTGCGCTCACTGTTTGCTCTCTGTGTCCATTCTCTGCGCATTCTTCTGTATCTGCTTGTCTCCCTTTGTTGCGTCATCTTGTGTGCGGGCTATCAGCTCTCCCATGCATGGGCCAGCTTGCCTTCACTAGGAGGCCCTGGGAATCGAATCCGGGACCTCTCATATGGTAGATGGGAGCCCAATCAATTGCGTCACATTCTCTTCCTTGTCTTCTTTTTTAAAGCTAGTCACTTCACTCTCCTGGCCTTAGTTTCTTTATCTCTGAGGTGCAATCCCTGACCCTACAGGGATGCTATGGTGAAATAATCATTGTGAAGTTATATAGGAAAATTAAAATATGTACTGAATAACATAGTTTTTTAAATTAAACTTTTAATTTTTAAATAATTATAGATTCACATCTAATTGTAGGAGATAATACAGAGAGATCCTGTGTAGCCTTTACCCAGTTTCCCCCAAGGATAACATCTTGAAAGCCTCTATCTAGTACAGTATCACAACCAGGGTATTGACAATTGTTACAAGTACTCCCATATGTTTCTCTGTGTGTGGGTGTTTAATACATTTTTATCATATGTGTTTGTTCAATTACCTTAAGTGTTAACAAACTTTTACATTCATTGGCATGCTTCTTTCTTTTTCCTGCTCTTCCTTTAAACACTTTCCTCAGCTTTTTATTACAGGAAACACTTTGCTCTAAATGATTTCATATTAAATTTAAGAGTAATTCTGAATGACTTGAGGGAAAAGCTTTAGGGTAGAGATGGAGAGTGTTCAACATATATAGATAGGTAAATGGGACAAGAGAATGAAAATCAATGAATTCACAGGCTCAAATTTCCCAAAGAGGAATTATTAGAGATAGTAAAATTTATCATCTAATGAGAAGACATAGAATCATGAAGAGAATATAAATAAAAGAAGAGTTAATACAAAAAGATATTCCAAATGCCATGTACATGCCTGTTAGAGCATATAACTGAAGTAATTCAATTAATTTCAGTATCTACTTAGTGAGTTTCTGTTATGAAAACCCATCATAGGAAATGCAGATATATAAAACTTGATACTAGTCTCAAGCAGCTTATCACATAAAAGAGAAATAAGACATTCATGCATGTGTAAAAAGAGGCAAAATGAATGATCTAGACCATAAGTAGGAAACGAGTCTACAGGCCTAAGAAAGCAGTGCAGGAAGCAAGAGAAGTTAAATGAAATTCCACACAAGATTTAGAGCATTACTTTTACTTTGGAAGTGGTAGATTGGCAAAGAAAAAGTAAAAGACAATAGAAGGAGAATGACCCAAGTTGTTGATTAGAGAAAGAGCAAATCAAGGAGGTTAGGGAAGACTGAGTGGAGAAATTATAATGCAGGGGGCAGGGGGGGGAGGGGAAAATGTCAGACTGATAAAGTCAGGGGTCATATTATAAGAAGCCTTGAAAGTAAGTGGGACATGCTGATATTGCATCCAAGACCCTAGATCAACACATTAAACTGGATGCAAAGGCACTCTTATTTTATCCCTTCCTTTCTGTGATAAACTGTAAGGTTGAAACATAAGGCATATGATAATGTTTTTAGTCTGAAATCTTTTATCAAATCTTAACCTTTTTTTTTTTTTTCATTTTTACAGCTATATTTAATCCAATATCCCAAACAATCCCAGAACACAGAGAATGTGGGTGTAACTGATAAAACTGCTTGTGCAGATACTGCTAAATTGCTGTGTAATCAGGATCTGATTGAGTCTGATTATGAAAGCTCTCTTTAATGAGTACAAATGTTCATTAGAATGTTAAAGTTTCTTCTTATATTATTATGTATTCACTATATATTAGTCCTTGGTGAGGCATTGACAAACTTTGTCTATTCTCTTTTGAGTCTCAGATGCATGAAGTCATGAAGTTTTAGGCAATGAAATGTAAAAATAAGTGATATTAATGAGCTCTTAAGGTTATCTTTAAAAATAATTATCTAGTAAGCTGGGATATCAGTATACAAATAATTGGCCATAAATATGTACTGTCAACTGTCCACTTTGTAAATAGCTTATGCAGCTTATTTATGTGTATGTATGTCAAACCATGTACTCTCCATGCCCCCTAACAAAGATTGGGAACATTAATGCTGATGGATTTCCTTTACATTTGCAGAGGATATGCATTCAGTGAGTCATCTTTTTAGTCCATAAACTATAAATTCATGGCACAGAACACATGGCCATGAATCCAATGAAGATATGTATCTGTCTATGGTCCTTAGTGTTATAATCCTGAGAGGTCAACTACTTATTGCCTTGAAACAAGGCTCAGAAAGCTTGGCTTTTTAAAAAAAATGTACAAAGCAAGACAATTTATATGGACCTTTACTATACCTTTCTTTAAATTTACCAATTTAAGATTATTTAATGTCCTACCTTTATTGTAATCTTGCCATACCATTACTCTAGGAGTCCCAACTCTTCTGTTCTTTGATGGACATTCTCTCATCCCATCCTTCTCTGGTTGTCTTAGTTTCCAGGGCTGCTCTAAGTACTGCAATCTAGTGGGAATAAACAACAAAATTTTACTATCTCACAGTTCTGAAGTCTAGAAGTCTGAAAACAAGATGTTAGCAGGGCTTGCTTCCTCTTTAATGGAAGAATCTGTTCCATGACTGTCTCCTGGATTCTCGTGGATAGCTGGTAATTCACAATGGTCTTTGACTTGTGGTGGTAGAATTTAATATCTGCCTATATCACATGGCTATTTCTCTCTGTCTCTCCCTTACTGTGTCAAAATGTCTTCTGTTATAAAGATACCAGTCATGTAGGATTAGAGCCCACCATATGCCAATTTGAACTCATCTAAACTATGTTCAAAATGCCTATTTCTAAATGCAGTCACATTCATGGGACTGGGTGTTATAACTTGAACATTACTTTTGGGGTGACACAATTCAATCCATAACACTAGTAACTCCCTCTCTAGAGTACATTCATCCTTGCCTTCAAAGAGGGAGAAATCTACCACTCAGAATATATCCAAATTATAATCTATGCTCTAATACTTCTCTTCCACACTACTATGAACAACTCCTTGGAAATCTAACATCTTCTTTTCTGTAATGGGTATAATAATACCTAGGAAAAAAGTTGTTCACAAAGTAAATAAGATAATGCATATTTAAAGCACTTAATCTAGTCACTGTCAAGTAGAAGGAGTTCACTGTATTTTAGTTCATTTCTACTCCCCCACCTTCCTTTCATGTCCATGCTTTACAATAAATGTCTGGAGCCATTGCATCCATTTGTTCTCATGATCATTTTAAATATGCTTCACTATTCCATTCTCTGCAAAAAAATCTTTATCAAAAATCACCTGTAACCTGTAACTCATCTCAGCCCATCTGTTATAATTCTTCTGTCCCTGAGCTTTCAAATGCATTCACTCTCTTAATTATGGCTTCTTTCTTAGAAAGCTCTTCTTCCTTAGTTTCTATGACCTTATTTTCCTCTTCTTAATCCATATTTTCCATCCGTTCTTACTGCCTCTTGAGAAATTATTAGCTAGTTAGGCATGCTTTTGCAAAATGTTGTGAGAGTTATGAAGAAATATAACATTAACCCTTCATTTAAATGTCTTATAATTTATTTAAAAAATAGATTATGCCATGGAAAAAATGTAAGAAATATGTAAAATGCCAAATCAGTGAAAAGTGGCTAAATAGCTATACATTTGTTGCCTGAATATCACCTCTGTTCCCTGCAAAAATCATGCTTGCAGCTTTTTGGAAAATCACTAATACTTCACACTGTATGCATAAAATCATTAACCAACTAACCATCCACCCTACAGACTGCTTCTAGTCTTAAATTTCTCTTTTTAATCAAAGTCACCACTAATACTCTCCTACAGTCAATAATGAAATATTAACTTATTAATTCTGAAGATTATCATAAGTGCCAAGTAAATCAATTTGCCTTTAAATAGTTTCACCCAAAATATCACAAATAAAAGCTTTATTAAAACTAAAATTTGTGGATTGAGTCAACATATATTAATAACACCTGTGCAAGTGGTCCTTAGTTTTAGTATACATATCAAATTTCTGAGTTTGTAAAAAGTACAGATCTCATGGCCCCATGATCTTATCATCTGGATCTCCCAATCTGTACTTTTAGCAAGTATCTCAGGACCACCTTTTTCACTGTATTAGGTTCAGTATGGGATATAAAGATGAGCCAAAGTGTTGCCTTGAACTCTGGGGAAGGGTAGTTAGTGATACGTGGAAACAACTCTAACAGTTAAAAACAGATAAAGATAAGGGGTCAGGAAAAGTGCAATTGGAGTACAGATCTAAGGTTTAGGAAGAAAAAAATTATCCGAAGTTTCTATATAGGCTAGAAAGAAGGAAGAAATAGATTTCAAGTTTTGAATCAGCCTGGGCAGTGGAACATAGTCAGGGGAACACAATATAATATAAGGAAGATGGTTCAGTGTGGCTGGAGCAAGTATAAAATCTTACAGTTTCTTCTAGCTTTTTGCCCTTTTTGTTCATCAATATCTGACTGTCAATGAAAAGCAAACTAATAGTTTTTCATTGAGTGATAGTTTTTATTTACATATTCTCATTTAATCTTCCCCAAACCATATGTGATAACTTTGTTATCCCCATTTTATCGGTGACACAATTGAAGTTCAGAAGGGTAAAATAGCCAGGATTCAAATTATGATTTCTAATTTTCAAAGAATATGCTAATTGCATTTTTTCAAAATGTGTAACTATTTCTTTATTTTTCTCTCCCTCTTATTGCCTTATGACAACCACTTAGTTCAAATACTCATACTTTATCTTGCTTTTCATACAATTTTCCATTTCTATTGATAGAATTTTAGACCTGGATGATACTGGACCAATTTACAAATATGTAAAGGTGAATTACAGAAGTGAAGTGATTCAACAAAATTGCATAGTTAGTTATTGTCAAGAAGCACAGTCAGAGCGGGGTGCCTTCAAATCTCTCAGTATGGCAGATAATCTTTCCAATTGAGTCCTATATGCTTTATCACTGTCGATAGAAAAACCATGAATGTTTGCTTTTATCATGTCACTCTGTGCCTAAATCCCCATAGAAGAATGTCATTTTCTTGTCATCTGAGAAAACAAAGTCTTTATTGCAAAGTGTCAGTCCTCTCTCTCTTCACATCCTATTTTGCACAGTAATTTCCAAGAACCACCATTTCAATCAATCACTACTTCATGGAAATACCAATCAGAAGGAAAGGACCTCAGTGTCCCACACCCAATATTCAACCCTATCTGTGTCTCTTCCCAACCTTTGCTCTTTCTGCTTCTTATAATAAAAGAAGAGATCCTCCTTCTCTATCTCCCCTCTCAGTCCCACAATTTCTGCGAATTACTCCATAACCCCTTTCTTTCCTGTAGCCTCTCTGTCTCTTCCCTTTGGCAACATTTAAACAAGTTCAAACCTCATTCAACTAAAAAGACAGAAAAAAAGAGAAAGAAGGGAGAGAGGTAGAGTTTCCTCCAGTACCATAACACACTTTACATCGCTCTGTCATGCAATGTTATAAAAAAAAATACACCAGTGTTCATTTCCTCATGTCCCACTCGCACCTCAGCCTACCATAATATATATCAGTTAGAATGTGTGATAAAGTCACAATAATCTCCTCAGTCTGCTTTCAGTCCTCATTTTACTTTATTCCCCCAAACCATAAAGTTGACCAAATTTCTCCTTTGCGAAATATTCTATTTTCTTGACTTGTATGACATAACTCTCCTATAGTTTTACTTATTATTCATTTGAAACCATATTCTTAGTCATCATTTTCAGCTACTTCTTTATTAAATCGCTTAGTGTTAATTTCTTAAACCTCTATATTTTTTCTTTATTTAGACTGTTACATCTACTTCTGTGACTTTAGTCATCATCTATATGTCAATATCTTCTGATTTTTTAAGAGATTACTAATTTGATATCCAACTTCTTATTACACTTGAAGGCTTTAAGAGAACCCGAAAAGACATTGAAAATTGAATTCATCATCATCTTTTTTGCAAATATTTCACCTTCCTCTGATGCTTTTCTCATTAAACAGTATTGTCTTTCATCTAGCTTCCCAATCTGATTCTCGGTGCTCATTCTTCATCACACTTTCTTATTCACCCATTTATATATGCAGTCATTAAGTTCTATCCATTCAACCTTTAATAGTTGTAGAATCATCATCTTTTATCTTCACCCTCCCACACAAGAATAAAAGCCTTGGGTGGCTGATGAAGTCTTGTCTATGTGCTGCCTATCTCTCTACCCTCATCTTGTACTCCATTTTCCTTCACTTTCCAGACATCTTGGGTTTTCCTCTCTCAACAAATTATTAGCTCTGCTTTCCAGTGCCATGTTGTGTGCTGTCTTCTCCAGCTGTAACCAATCACCTTTCTGTTTAAACCCTACTCTTGGGTCCCCACTACCATCAAAACTACCTCACAACTGGAGGTGCCAGACAAGATGAAGAATGTCCAGTTAAATTTGAATTTCAGATAATCAACAAATAATTTTTAAATATAAGTGTATATGAAATATACATTTATTCTAAACAATTATTTGTTGTTTATCTGAAATTCAAATTCAAATTTAACTTGGTATCCTAGGTTTTGGGGTTTTTTGTTTGTTTGTTTGTTTTTTCCTAAATCTGGAAAACTTACATCATAATCCATATAACATTTTTTTCTCCTATAGTGTATATATCATGAAGATGAAACTGTGTATAATAGTTTAGTTTTTTCTGCAACACAGTGTCTACTAAATGTGTGATAAGCAGTAAGCACTTAATGCACATTGGTTGTATTCATAATTTATATGAGGATCAGTTTTTCTGAAAACAGATACTAATTTGCCTATACAAATTTTCCCTGTATGGGTGTTAAAATTTTGCTACTCAGCCTAGGCATTTCCACTCAGTTATAGTCATTCATACTTACAAGACTTTTATTCCCATTGCTGCCTCTTAGGACTCCCCACATCTCTTCATGTTACAAATTCAAGGCCCACACTTGTGGTAAAACTTATACAAGATCCGTTTCTTCCATCAAGCCTGCCTTTTATACTTCTGGTCTTTTCTGAGTTCAGCTATTATTCTCCACCTACAATACTTGCAAACTTCATAGAAAAAAAATTCACTTCTAAAGGAAAAAATTCTAAGTGCCTATGATAGAAATTGAGAAAACAAATGTCTGTTGTTTAGTTACTGACAGGAACTGTCACCTCCTACAGAGTTTGCATTTATTTCCAATAAGCCCAAGTTGGTACTGGGTTCTTCTGTACCTGTGAATGTGTGTGGTTATGTGTTTCTATGTGTGTTTGAAAAAAGGGAAAGTGGACCAATAATAGAAAATATTGACTCTCAATTGGACATTTTACTGAATATGAAACAAGAGGTGATATAGAAGAGAAATTGGTATTTCATATGCTGATCATGCAAATGTCATTTAATTGAAAATCAAAAATGCTACTGAAATAAAAATGATCCCATAATAAAAATAATATATTGCTATAGAGGTTTTGATTTTACCTCAAAATATTCCCTGGCTCAAGTCAGAGACTTTAATAAAGAATACATTCTATCTCTGATGTAGCACACTAATCAATGGACAGTCCAGTTTGTTAGACTCTTTTGTTTAGTTTAGTCTAAAAACATTTCTTGCACTTCTCAATTTTGGTTTTAAAAACAAGTATTTACATATTTTCTTTATTTTAATGAAAATTGAAATGCTTAAATAATAATCTTGGAAATATTATCCCTTATATATATTTCCATTTACCAATCTCACAACTATAAAGCATTAATCATTAAATAACTCAGACATTTTAATGAAGATTTAATGTGCCATGTCAAGGTTACTCCACTCCTCATTTACCAGAAGCTTCATTACCAGAACTATTCAGAATCTACATCACTGTCATTATTTGGGCTTTGTTAGTAGCAATTATAGTCGAATTTCTAAGGAACAAATTTTCAAGTGTTTAAAGTATCACTAGACCTTCCATAGAATGAAGAACAGCATCTTATTTGAAACGGACTTAGTGATGAGTTATAGATGCAAAAAATGAAGCTTACATACCCTAAGATGCACAACATTAGCATCTTCCCCACTCCTCCACCTCTGCCGAGGAGGAATACAGCAAGCATTTCTTTAACTTGGCTCTTTTGTTATGCATTTGTCTTCTACCATATGCTGATTTTCACAAATTATATACCAAGATCAGGATACATGCAGGGTTGCAACTACAAATTTAAAACACTCTGTATTTAATAATTATTCCTAAATTTTTGTTTGTTTCTTCTTTGTCTACCAAATAACCAACAAGCCAATCCTGAATTATCTGGACTATTTTGTACAAGAGTGGATTTTATTGCTTAATATTAATGCTTTCAAAATAATTATTGTTGGGGAGAGGTGGGAATCACATGTTTTCATTATTCTGTGGTGCCCTGATTGTTGTAATCCACAATTTCTTATCTCACTCCTTTTGGACGTTTTTCTGAAGTATTTGACTTACATCTTTACTACAGTAAATGTTTGTCTTGTGCTCCCAGTTTTGTTCCTGAAAATACAGCATAACTATACATAACAAACACATAACTCTAAAGTCTTTGCAGACTTTCAATAACAGAGAAAAGCCGAAATAGAGTAAATCTGCACTCTGGCATTTGTTATGAAAGATTGAATTGATCAAATGTTCTGTTGTGGGCAGGAACTTGCAGTGCAGTCCTGCCCTTTGGCCAATGTCGGGAACGTCTTATATTTATGAGATTGAGGACAGCACTTAATCATTCAGTTATACATAAATACTAATCCTCACAACGTTTGCTAGTTAATCCAGATTTATATTCAATAATATTGTGTTCTCTCATAGAGATAATGTTTGCTATGTAACATATGATTACCAAATTTTCAAACTAGATTTATAGAATTCAAGATATATTAAAATACTTGAAGTCAAAACCTTTAAATTAAAGTTATAATTGAATAGAATCCTCCATAATCACTTGAGTATTGTGTTTCCCTAAAACACTGCTTTTTTATTTTCCTCCCACTTACCTCCCAAATCATCTTTATTATAAAATTATATAATTTTATATAATTATATGATTATATAATTTATTACTTTAACAAAATGTCATTAATTTGATAGTGTTTTAGCTGCCACAGTTGTGGTCAGGATAATTGGCAAAAGTGCCTTTTCTTATATTAGGACCATTTAAAAAAGCTAGAGTGTCTTTTTTAAAGTTAACCAGTTGGACCAATTATCTGCAATTGGCTTACCTACCAATTAGAATGCCAATTACTGGTTCTATTTTAAAAGACCCACCTGATTATTTATATGGGTATATGCCTGACACACAAACTTGCATGTTAATTATTTAATATATGCCTAGCATGAGGACTTTAGGAAATCAATAATATAAATTGAATAGAATAAAATTATTCTATGGATTATGTTTTGCTCTTCAAATAATCTATGAATTTTAGGGTCCAAAGGGACTTAGAAACCATCTGGCTCAATAACCTCATACATTAATTCACCAAACATATTTTGCAGAAATTTCTTTTTACAGATGAGAAAACTGCAACCTTGCGAGGAAATGGGGTTTGACCAGGGTCAAAGAATAAGTCAGTTACAGAGCCAGCAGAGCAAACTAATACACAGTGAGTAACTGCTATGTACCAAAACCTGTTCAAAATTGCTTATGTTCATTCTTTAATCTTCTCAACAAACCTGTGAAACAATTATTGTTATCCCCATTTTATAGATGTAAAGAGATCCATGATGAGGATAGAAATAACTTGAATCAAGATCATCTATGTATACAACTATAATTGGTCTTCATTTCCATCTGAAGGCAAAGCCTTTGGTCACGTACAGCATGCCAGAATTCATAGGATAAATGACTAAAATCAGTCTGGTTAGGGAACAAAAATGAAAGAAAAGAAGAGAAAATTGCATATATGTGTTTTACTGTTCACCTATACTCATATTCAGTAAAGGGCTCATGTTACAAAGAACCTATGAGTATCATATCATACTATTATTATGATATGATATTATTATGGTATTACTACCACTACTACTATTGCTGCAATACTTTACTAGCACAATATTTGCCAAGCAATTTACAAAATTCTATTCACTTAAAATTTTTACACACCATATGAGGTAGGTTCTACTGTTATAACCCTTTTCACAGAAGAGACAGAAAGCACAGAGATTAAATACATTTCTGAGTACACACAACATATAGATATTATAGATGCTTGGCAAATGGAGGCTGAGTGACTGGAGAGCCTGCAGTGAAAATGACCGCATTCTGAGACCAAAATTATTCTCGAGCATGTATGCAAAGAATTACTTTCTTGGGTTTAATTGTACTTCTTCTACCCATTATTTCTGTAGACTTAGTCAAATTGTATTTGGACTTTCAGGACTTTCAGGATTGTTTGTCTCTTCTATAAACTAGAGATAATACTGACTTCATAAGATTATGGCTGAGATGAAATTGAATTGAATGTTAAGCATTTAAATAGTACTTTTACAATGGTAGATATTAAAAAATACTTGCTTTGTGTATTGTGTCTTCTGAAATGTAATTTTCTGAATCTATGAGCATATCCAAGTAGAAAACACATTCAAGCCAAAAATAGATAGATAAATAAATAATAACCTTTGTTCATTCATGTAACAAATTGATACTTCCGGAAAAACTTTGACGTGGTATTGTTATATTCCTCAAATTATATTGTAGAAATATACCAGAGCCTGGGTATGGAAATAGAATAAAAATGACTAGCAAAAGTAAAAAATAAATAAATAAATTATCATTATCTTAAAAAAACTGTCCAGAAAAAAATATATATGCTAGGGTTTACAAGGCATGGCACCAAAACTACTGCCTCTAAAATGAGCTGTTTCAGTTCAGAGTAGAGTTCACAGAAAAGATTACAGCCACAAATGAACAGTTTTCCTATCACAAAGCCAGATTCTTTGGAACTCTAAAATTAGAAATTTTAAATCCTTTTAGATATACTTTTAAAAAATGTCATGTCATTTCAAGAAAGTTGTAAAAAAATATAATCAACCAATTGCTAATACCTACCTTTATTTATTTATTATATATTTTTACCTGAAGTGCCTTGCATAGAATCATCAGATTCATAGTAACTTATAAGTCAATTCATTGTAACAGCTAGGAAACCAAGATGATAAATGTGTATTTCTTAATAGGTTCAAAGTGTTGTATCTACATGCAAAATATTCTTTCCAAATTCTGCATTAATATATGCCACAATCCCTTGCCAAGAACAAAGCCTGAATCCTTAGAACAGAATTTATCAGACTGCTATAAGGCTGCATAGCTTTTCATAACAAGGACTACAAAGGAACATGAACTTTAACTATGAAATATTGTTCCTTTTTTTACATTCAAACATATGTCACAAAAGCTTGTGGAACAATGTGATATCTTCATATTTAGTGTAATTTTCCAGAACTGTGGTTTAATTTTCTTGAGAGAGTTTATGTACAGTTGCCTTATTTTCTTACACTCTGTCCAATTTCAGTAATATATTTCAAAAGCTCCTAAATCTTAAAAAAGAAAATAAAGGCAAACTTAATGACCACTTCACAGCAAGAGTAAGTTTTAATTTATGTTTATTTACTACTGAATTCCTTTATGAAACTGAAGTGAAAATGAATAATTACAATAAGTTTTATAAATAAATTGCTGTTGCTTTCACAAACAATAACATTTTCATGCAACCATTATATATGGAATTTTAATGAAATGAACAGAAATTTGGAATACCTAATGTCTTATTATACTACCCACTACTATTATTTTTGATAGCATACACAAAGGACCAATTTATCATAGAAAAATTCGGGGAGTGGGGGGAGCATAAAGCACTAATTGAACATTTGGGGGGGGTAGTAAAGGTTCAGATTTTGGGGAAACTGCCTCTCTTTTTGCTTCTGAGTAAATTAATGTAAATTAAGATTACAGACATATTAGCAATCTGAAATGCATCCTTGATGTAAAATTCTAATTAGTAAATGCTATTGCAATAAAGTTAATTTTTATTTATTGGAAATCAAATCCATGGTTGCCTCAGGTGGTGCCTCAGGTGCCTCAGGTAGGGGTACTTACTGGTAAGGGGCAGGAGGGAAATTTTGGGGTGATGCAACTATTTTTTATCTTGATGGAAGTGGAGGTTATACAAGAGTATACATATGTCAAACTTCATAGAACAATTTAAATGGATGTACTTTGTGGTACATAAGTTATACATGAGAAAATTTGATTAAAACAAAAAAAAAAAACGCACTAACCTTTGATTGCCTAGTAAGTGCCAAGTTGACATAAAATTCCTCAATTCTAAACTTAGAGTCTGAAAATGGCTTAATGGAAGTATTTGCCTTTGTGTATTTTGAAGCACTTCAAAATATGTATGATGCTTCAGTCTTTCTCAGCCTGCCTTAATTTAGTTCTTCTGTGCTCATATAGGCAGAACACTCTGCTAAGTACTGAGAGGGGATATAAAAGAAATAAAAGCTATGGTACCGGTTTTCAAAGAGTTGACGATTTAGTGGGAGGTTATAAAGCAAATAAATGAGAAAAAATTAACATAGCACAGTCAGAAAGCAAGTTCTGGGAGTGGAGTAAAGGGGAAAAAGCAATCAGAGTGAGTTGAGGTTAATCAGGACTGGCGCCATGATTTGTGTTTTCAGTCAGGTAGTAAAAGAGATAAGACAGCTTAGGGGAGAGGAGGAGAGAGGTTGTTTTCTGACAGATGGGCAAATTGGAAATCAGTTTCCAGTATAGTAAAGAAAAAGCTGTCTTTGCAGTTTCTAGTTGGCTCCATTGAGGATGTTCACCTCATTACCATCTCTTGTCCCTCTAGGGTTCCATCTGCACTGGTTTAGGACAAAAGCAGGCTTGTGCCTCCCAGGACCTTCTGTGTCCTCTTGCTACTCTGAAGGAGAGTATGTCATTCTTTTCTTGTTTTTGTTACAACTGAATAAGCTGTAACAGTCAGTTTAAGATGACTTCAATCTAAATATAGGACTACTTAGTGATATAATATATTGGTATAATAGTGATATAATATATGGATATAATATGCATGGTGCCTTGTTTCTTTCCTTACCCATTCAGGAAAATCTGTAACTGAATCGTTTTCAGTTTTGCCTGGCAATTCTGATAAGTGCACTAGGACTCATTGTCCCTCCAAATATGAACTCTAATCCTCCCCCTGGTTATAATCTCCAGATACAATCTCCATGTCCTTTCCCATTGTTTCCTTTCTCCTTACACTATCTTTTATCTAAATTCCTTTGGATGCAGGGAACATATTGCTGCTCAAGCTATCTAGAAAGAAATGTACTTATTGCTGGGATGTGTAAACATAAGAAAGGCATGTTTAAGTATTTAGTATGTGCTTGTATTTGTGTATATGTATATGTAAGTGCATCATATACGTATATACACATTGGTAATATTGCATCGGTAATTTGTAACCAGGAATATGGTTCTGCTTCTTTGTTAAATAATGTACAAGAGGGAACTCAGAAAATGGATGGAATGGAAATTGTTAGATGTTAGAGAATCAGTGGTGAGCAAGACAGGTGTGGTCCTTGAATTCATGCCCCACTGTGTCTAAGATGGAAGCTAGACATTGAACCAAGCAGTAAACAGAGAAATGCAGGTGCTATAAAAAAGTATAGCAGCAATTCTTAAATATGTTGGGGAAGTATTTCAATGGAAAATGAAATGGAATTTGTAGGGCAAGAATGAGGTGAAGCTAGTTGGTCTAGAAGTAGTGGAGATTTTGATTGCTCTTCAGGGCTCTTCAACTAACTACAGAACAATTGGCTCCTTCAAATAAACAGTATACTTTTTCTTTGAGGGTAGATATCACAGGAGGTTTGGTCCAAAACACAAATTGACCACAGAATATCCAGCTTAATTGTTATGAAGCAAGAAAATTTTTAAAAATAATTTTTGAAATTGAAGTTAAATACAGTAAACTCACTGTTTCATCCATTCATAAACATATACTAAGTACTTGCTATGCACCTGTCATTACTCCAGGTGTCATGGAAACAAGCTGAGCACCTAGAGTGACCAAATATCCTAGTTTACCAGAAACTGTCCTATTTATAGCACTGAAAGACACACATCCTGGAAAAATTCCTCAGTCCGACACAAACTGGGACATTTCAACAAGACACCTAACTAATTTGCCTTCATAAAATTTGAATTCCATGCGGAGGAACAGAAAATAAGCGTATACTTACATGTATATCAGGTCTTAGTAAACGCAATGAAGAAAAAATTGAAAGAAAAGGAAAAGAAAATAACAGGGGCTGGTATATTTGATATGATATTCAGAGTAAGCTTCTCTACACAGTTGATATTTGAACAGAAATTTGAATGAAATGATGGAACTAGTCATGAAAATATATACGGAAATTTGAAAAATAGAATGGGAAAATTTCTGATGCAGAGGCTCAAGAAAATTCAGTAAAGAAGGTGTGTTTGACATGAGAAAGAGAAGAGTAAATGTAGATAAAAGATTGGGGGGGTGTTGGAGCAACTCAGGCAGGACATTGGTTGGATATTGATATTATTGTTAATGTGATAGGAAACCATTGAAAGGATTTGAAGAGACACTAAGTTATTAGCTAATGATATGCTCCTTTTAAAAGCTTGAACTATTTCAATAAAAGTGCTTGAGAATCAAATATTTTCTAATTTTCTCTCTTTCTTTTGTTGTAAATTTCTTGTTTTGTGGTATTTTAGTGAAAAATCAAGTCTTTACATAATAGAATATTTTCTTAATTTTTGTCATTGTTTTGATAAATATCATATATATGTGAAAATAATATTTATTCTAACAACATGTGCACATAAAGAAAGTCATATATATAAATAAGTTTCCTCAAGGAGAAGTGAGAAATAAGAAGATAATAATAATAATAATACCAAATAATATTTTATTTTGCATAATTATACAATATTAGTAGTAGTAGTAGTATAAGATATTTATGCTTATATTTTGATATGCAATATTGTAAGGTATTTTTATCACCCTAATGTTCTTCATCATTATCATTATCTCCATTATCCTTTCTCACATAACAGATATCCAAGGCAATGTTGACAACAGAATGAAAAATCCAAAATGCAACAAATAAAAAATGATAGCTTTATAGGACAAAACCACTTAATAAAATTGATGTTTTCAAAATTGCCCATTCAAATATTCAGTTTTTGTATAATTATAAATTTGACATTATATTCCACATTTTCATTTAATATTATATCATGTTCATTTTTCAATTTTGATAAATAATTTTAAAATATTCATTATTTGGGAAAAAATGAAAACATTAATTTTATTACATTATTTTGACTTGGATTTTGCTCTTTAATATTGTTTTTTCAATAAAAATTCTTTATAAAATGGTTATTCTCTATTGGTAACATATAAAATTAAAATTTTTCAAATTTATATTTAATATCACATATATTTGCTATTCTTCTTTAAACTGTATCATAAGTGTTCAAGCCAATGCTGGCATTATCTGACTGGAAACATGACCCAAGAAATATTTGCTGAATGAGTCAATGCATAAAAATAAACATTTTACTTCTCTGCATTTTTCTGTAAAATTCCATTGAACTGTCTCTTAAAAACTAAGTGAGATTTCTTATATCTCTCATCTCCTCACCACAGCTTGCACCTTCTTGAGCATTGTTTTAAAATTATTGCCATATATGCTTATTTTGAGACTTTATAATTTTTTTAGCGATATAAAACTGTCTTAGTTTGCCAGAGCTGCTATCACAAATACCACACAATGGGTTGGCTTAAACAACAAGCATTTATTAACTCATAGTTAATAAACCTTGAGTGTAGTCTGCCGCTTTTCCCTGGGACCCACAAATAAACCCTGTGCTCAGGACCAAATGTAGCAAGATAGAACACGATCCCCTAGTAGATAAGGGGACTCAAGTACATTCCTTTCCCTATTGTCCCAACCATATCGAAATATTCACTGGAGATTTTCCGATTCCAGTGTGCATCTGGCTTATACCCCAGTGGTATATCTGTAGAGAGGAAGTGGGGTTCCTTCACTACAGCACACATGCACACACACACTCATAAGAGAGGGGTGCTGCAGGAGACCTGCAGGCTATGAGGGACTGACATCCACCAGTGAAGATGACTTTGCTCTGTCTCTTTGTGAGTAAAACATTGTTCCATCCAGTGCTGGGTAAGTCAAGCTTGGCTTGACAATATACACCTGTATTGGACTGGGTTGACATCTTTTTAGGTGTCTCTTTCTGACCAAAGGTTTTAAGTGTACAAGTGCAAAATCATATCAACAAGATTTGCATCATCCCCCAAATCTGTAAATTTTTGCTGTTGGATCCCGGCACTTTTTGGGGGTTCCTTGGCTTGTATCTCTGCTTCCTGTCACATGGTTTTGTCCTCTCCTTTCTCACTTGTGTGACTTCCAGTTTCTCTTTATGAGGTTTCCAGTAATCCAGATTAAGGCCAATCCTCATTTAGTCAGGACACACCTGAACTAAAAACAAAACAAAACAAAACAAAAAAACTAATATCAGGAGATTCTATTACTATGGGTTCACATGCCCAGGAATGCAGATAAGATTAAGAACATGTCTGTGCTGGGATTCATAATTTAACCTACCACATATTCATATCAATTAATTTAAACAAAAATAGGTTACTATGTTTGCATTATTATTGTATTGCTTGTGATAGTGTGCAACTCTTTGTGACTGAGAGTCTTAAAAAAAGTTACACAATGCCACTAACCTCTGAGATAAAAAGGAATAATATAATAAAATATGTTTTCTTGGTGAATTTTCAGAAGACTTTATCTCAAAGAAGGAAAAAATTTTTTTGATTTGCAATGTAAAAGATGATTTTGATTGGACTATCATTTGTATTCAACATTTCCATTATATACTTTGTTGACAAACATGGCAGTTGCAAAGGGTTTGAAGGTTAGAAAAGTAAGTTTAACAAAGAAAAGCTTAAGAAAGTATTTCTTTCCATCATTGTTTGAAAGTTGGAACAACAAAAGCCTGAAGGTAAAACTGATTATAGCCTTCAAATCTATTGAAGAATGTTTTTCTCATGGAAGTGAATAACTTCACCCTTTAGAAAATGCAGAGTACAAAAAGAAGCAATGAGAGTAGAGTTATATTACAGAATGATGGACTCGGGTTTACCATTAATTCACAGAGATTTGGAATATCAGGGTTTTTCGAGTCCCCAATCTCAACATTTTTTAAGAAGGAACAATAAATGTGCATCTAAAAAGCTTTTGTCTCCAATCAAATAAGGGTATACAAAAAAAGTAAATAGAATAGATTACAAGGTTCTTTTCTTGTTTCAGTCTTCTATGATCCCTACTCAGACTAGTATGCCATGGCTAGAATATGTTTCCCTACTGAAGATATAAAAATGCCCTTTTATTACTTTTCTAAAAATTCACAGATGCCAAGTTAAATTCCCGTGTGTCCACAATAGCATGATATGTTCACAGGCATTTATATGTATTTGTGATCATGAATTCAATAATTTTAAGGAATAGCCAGAATCCAATTTTGATAAACATGTTTTCACTATAAACTCACAAACACAAATGCACGCACACACAATTTTGGTATTATGTGCACTATGTATATTTTCTATTTTCACATAAGAAGACATAACTTCCAGGAGATAATATCAAGAAGTAATGATCTGTTTATGTATTACAAGAAATTTGGATATTATAAATAAAATTTTTCTCCTTTTAATATATACTGTATCGATTTATTTTATAAATACATAAACCCCAAATAATTTGCATGTTCTAAAAACGTCTTTAAAATTAATGATTTCATTGACTGAATATTTCAAGATTAATTCTTTGAAAATTAATTTTTCGATGCACCACTATCATTGCTAAGATAAATGGAGGGTTTAACAGTTCTTTTCTCAATTTCATTATAGTGAAAGCTCCAGGATTTTTATGGTTATTAGGCACACAATGGCATTTTTTCTTTATTATACTCATTAAATTTCTCTTGAGGACTAATTAGTTTCATATTATTCTTGCATGGATGTGAAAATAATAGCGGGATACAAGAGCATTGCATTCTACCTTTGAATCAGGATGTTCCAAACATTTGGACATTATTTTTGAGAAAACATGTCATTGTGGATATAAGGATAATGAAAAGTCCATCCTGATAAAGACAGACAGAGAGAGAGAGAGAGAGAGAGAGAGAGAGAGAGAGAGAGAGAGAAGAGAGAGGAAGAGAGAATGAATGAATAATAAATGCTAAGTACTGATGTACAGAAACTGCAGATATTCCAACCAAGAACACATCAGAAACAGCAAAGCCTAGTAGAAATAAGGAAAAACAAGCAAATGAACAAATGATTTCTGACTTGTAAGATACAGATAAATTTAAGGGAATAAAGCAAATCTTGGTATCTATTTTGAATAGATACAAATTTGAAAATAAAGTAAATTTGGTACATTTAGCTTTTGTATATCTCCAAATTCTAATGAATATGTAACTACTATGAATGGTCACAAATAAATAAGTTAATTATATTTAGACTCATTTTCCTAAATTGCAGAATTTAACAGATAGAAACCACATCTTTAAGTGGTTATGTTGATGATTATATGAGGTAATGTATAAGAATATGCTACAGAAAATATGAAATGATATAGAATGAAAAGTGTTATAATAGGTTCTCAATTTTCCATAATAATGTTGCAATTCTCTTTAAAAACAATATTTTGGACTGTATTTCAATGATGGTTCATAGAGAAAATGTAGTCCCATTAATAAACAGATTTAGAGATAACCTGCTAATATCATTTTTAAGATGCAAATTTTATGTCAGTTTCAAAAAACAAATGATTAACTGGCTGCCAGAGAAGCTGATAGTTCAAAAATAGTAGTTGATGATATGAGTGAGACAGACAAATGCTTTTGTCCCTATTTTTCTGTCTATATGAGGAAGGGTGCAGAGTACAGGCTTTTTGAAGGTTAGAGATAAGTAACATCCTTTCTTGAGGGAACCACAGGCCCCTTTGAAAACAGAACCATAATGAAACAGATTTTTAGTACCTTTTATAAAACAAGCATTTGATTTTGAGCATTACACAAGACGTGTACAACCTAAAAGGCATTTGATAAAAATTAAACTTCAGAGTGAGATTTCCATTTCATAATACCAGGGAAAATTATTTTTGAAAGATGAATTTTAAGAATAAATTTAGCTCATTAGTCTGAAATATAAGGCCCTTTAAAGCTGACCCTTTATTATCCTTTCAAGCCTGCTTCCCACCTCTCTGAAACCTATATATATTATAAGTGAAGATTCAGTGTTGCCATGACTTGAATTCATTTTTGCTAGTTATTTCCCTGGTAAAGAAGTGTTTTTATTTTTGTGTTGTTTTTTTTTTTGTTGTTGTTGTTTTCTTTTTTTGTAGATATGTCCTTTTTGGCCAATAGCTCTCCACTCAACTCAAATCCCAGAAGATTTTACCTTCTAAAATATAGAAAATACATAAAGGATTATAGGACTAGGGGCATTAACGTTGCCCTAGTCAAATCAATTAGCAGGAATTAAGTAATTTCCTTTTAAATCTGGGAAAGTAAAGAATACTAGCAAATAAGCATTTTTTGTGCATACGATGCCTCATATGTCTTATTCATTGAGATGTATGCTGACATGTCCATTTTTTTGGTGACATATTATTTCCTTACTGATATATGAAATCAGAAGAGAAATCATACATCTACGAAACTGTGTATATATTTATAATTTAGTCAAAATGGGTCAAGCTGATGCAAAATAATCTAGTTGAGTTTTATTAACTATGGGACCAAGCCTCTTCTTGTACATAAATATTCTGAACACCTAAAACAACCTTATGCTTAATGCATTATCTCCACTGAGATTCCATGAGAGGCAAGAGGGAAAAAAAAAAGCACAGAGATGGGCAGTGGAAAAGAAGAACTAACCCACAAGCTAAAGGGTTGACTACTAAGTGTTACAGTCAAAGGTAAAAAATAAGTCTTCTGTTTCAACTGCTGATAATCTCTAGGCATTCATGTTCCAAAGACTTAAGGCCAGACACAATGCGTATGTTTGTATATTTTTGGAAAACAGCATTGTGGATCTATGAAAGGCAAACACCGAAGGGCAAGACTCAGTCAATAATCCATCATTCATTCTATTGATATATTAAAAAAAAAAACAATTGGAGAGGGAATTTTAGTTTGCCTTGCTAAACAGGATACGAGGGCCTTGCCAAATAGTGTATGATGCCAGTGTCAATAGGGAATGGCAATGCTCTATATCCAATGTCTACACATGAAATGTTTGACAAGATAGAATTTCATGGAAGTTCTTCTTTTAATGTTATACAGGTGTTTGACATATTCCAGGCACAATGGCAACAACGCCTATAACAACAGTGGATACCAAGTTTCTTTCAGTAGAGATCAGTCAGAACTGATTTGAGAACTGGATGATGCTGAGCCTAGAGCATGCAAGAATCAGAGCCTGATGGATATAGGTGTATGTGTTCTTTATTTAAACAGTTTCTGGCATAGAGAGACCCCACACATTAAACATTTGTGAAATGAATACATGAAAGAATGCTTGAAGGAATGAATGAATGTGTGAATGAATGGAATGAACAAAGTTGAAGAATTTCTAATTTGTACTTAATTCTGTTTATGAGACTGTATGAGCAGATGTTTCATAGATAATAAAAAACAAAGGTAAAGAATGCCATAGGATAAAAAGAGGACACATGAAATTACCCATCACAGGATTCATACTACTAAATAATAATAATGAAATTTCTTGTAACTTTCAGGAATGGCTCCCTATTTTGCAATGTGAAAAATTTAACATAATCTCTTATCTTAATAGTACAACTTGATTAGAGATCTATGAATTAAATTTAAATCTCAAACTCTTCATTAAGTATACAAGTTAAGAAATACAAAAGTTCAACTCTCTTTACATTCTAGCTGAGGTAATGGTTTGTTCATTGTGTAGAAGGGACCTGCCATATCAACAATCCTTCCTGATTCTTTAGTATGTATATACAGGGAAGCGGATGTGGCTCAAGCGATTGGGCTCCCATCTACCATATAGGACGTCCAGGGTTTGATTTCTGGGGCCTCCTGGTGAAGGCAAGCTGGCCCGCGCAGGAGTGCTGACCCATGCAGAGAACTGGTGCAGCAAGATAATGCAACAAAAAGAGACACAGAGGAGAGACAATAAGAGATTGAAGCAGATCAGGGAGTTCAGGTGGTGCAAGAGATTGAGTGCCTCTCTCGCATTCCAGAAAGTCCCAGGATCAGGATTGGTTACCAATGCCATCTAAAAAGAAGATAAGCAGACATGGAAGAATACATAGTGAATGGACACAGAAAGCAGAAAATGAGTGTAAAACAACAAGGATGTGTGTGTAAAAATCAATAAATAAATCTTTTTAAAAAATGTATATAACACACTGAGCTACACAACCAGTGAAACCTAAGCTAAATCATGGACTATAACTAATTGTACAATTATAAGAATGGGCTTTAATCAACTGTATCAAATATACCACACCAATGCAAGGTGCTAATAATAGGGTGGTATATTGGAATCCTGTATTTTAGGCATGATTGTTCTGTAAACCCATACTTTCTTTAATAAAAATTAAATATGTGTAAATATATATATATATCTTTGCTAGTTGTTTTTGGTATTTTATAACATCTAAAATATAGAAGTAAAATGCATTTGATGCATCTAAACAGATGAAAAATATTTATGGATTTTAAAAGAAATTCAGGTAGTTTCATACAATAACCATGAAATCCATCTGGTATTTCAGAAGCAAAGAAAAAAAGCATCTGAATTTAGATTATTTGACAGCTTAGGAGGGGAGAATCATTTATGTTTTGTGAACTATTTATCCTGATATTTCCTGGTGAAAACAATACCATCACCACAAATCCTTTAGCAATTTACAAAGCACAGATGGATTTTTCTCAGTATTCTCAGTTCATATATAAAACAAATCTTTTGCTTCACTCATCACTATCCTCAAAGATTTTAAAAATAAACAAATACACTAATTGTTTTCAAAGGGAACATATGCTAAAATGCAGTGAACCGTTTTTAGGATGCTGTTAACGAACATTCTCTTAAAAGAGACTAAAACACCATATTATTTTCAATGTTCTTTCAATGACTATTATATTTGGAAGCTCTCTCAGTCAGACATCCATTTTTTTTTTTTTTTTTTTTTACTATCAGAGAATTAAAACCAGAGGTTAGATAACTTGGCAAAATTTGTACTGATAAATTGTAGCTACATTGGGAGAAGAACCAGGTTTTCTAATTCAGAACCTAAACTAATACTAATCTGCAATAACAACTCCTGTGTATTCAGTTGAGTTTGTGATAGCACATTACTTACTGCCTTCGTGAAATAGAGATGAATGACAAATGTCATTTGGAGTAGCGAAAATTTTAATAATAAGAAAAGGAAATTGAGTAAGAAAAAGATTATACATGGGGCAAAAATCTTAGTCATAAACTCTCTTTAGCTAGGTAAAAGTTATTATTCTAGCAATGGAAGAACTTTCATCATTGATGTGGAGGCAGTGGCCACCAGAGGTTCTGAGAGGAGGGAGAGAGAAAAATAGGTGTAATACGGGGACATTTTCGGGACATTGGAATTGTCCTGAATGACGTTGCAATGACAGATACAGGCCATTATATATCTTGTCGTAACTTACAAAATTGTGTGGGAGAGAGATTAAACTATAATGTAAACTATAATTCACACTTAGTGGCAAATGCTTCAATATGTGTTCATCTATTGTAACAAATGTATCACACTAATGAAAGATGTTGTTAATGTGGAAAGTGTGGAAGAGGGATGGAGTGGAGCATATGGGAATCCTCTAAATTTTTTTTAATGTATCATTTAAAAAATAAAAATAAAAAAAACTACATTAAAAAGTTTTTACTTTATGAGAAAATGTTTCAGAGCCTAATAAAAGCTAAAGTCCACGAAGAGAGACTTGAGGTCTTTTTTATGATGATTCACAAGGCTGATGTTACAAAACACAAGCTCATTCTGGCCTTGAATTTTAGGGAAAATACAAAAATAAAGAAATTTTAATTTGGTTGAGGGTAAGAGACAGTTTCATTCTTTCCCACATTTAACAAAAGAGAGTTTGAAACTCATGTCTGTTTATTTTCTGGATTTCAGAATCCATGAATAATTGAGGCCACCATCATATGAGCCTTGATTCAACTCTAGGATATCAAGGTCGCTCATTTTACACTTTCAACTTCAGATTTTTTAATACAAAATAATTTTCTGAAACTTTCTGAAAAAACTTTATATCCTGAAATATATGCAAAATATATGAAGTAAGATAGAAAATTGGTAACTGAAATTATATCAGTTTATCATATGTATCCACAAACCCACAATTAGGTTAAAGAAAACTAAGGCCTATTTTTTTTTTTTCTTCCATGTTGTAATACTGATTAATATAAGCATGCTGAAAAAAGAAGTTTAGAAAAGAACATATATGCCCTAGGAAAAAAATGTGTATTTACTTGTCTTCAACAATGCATATATTTAATAAATATTTGCTGAAAGAATTAATGCCTTGATAGTTAAGCCATAACTCTATACATAATTCTAAATAAATCTACATGTGTTTCATTCAATGTGAATATTATGTAAGTGAATAAATACGAATCTATGTATAAATCTATATATATGTATAATATATAAATATATGGGACATAAGAGGAGTACCTTGCATCAACTGTGTCAAAACTTGTTCAGAGCATGAATAATAGGGCTACAATAAACTACCACCTGAATTTGGAAAAAAAGATTTTTTGACCTTGAAAAGGGCACTTTCATTTGGATTAGGGGACTGCGAGCAACTTGGAATTAGAGATGAGTGAAGTTAGGGGTGGAAAATGGTTAAATACAGAATATGCCCTGGAGGGAGGTATTTGGGAGATATTGTGGTTATTATTTTCTTATGAAGAGGTTTGATTTCTTCAGAGATCTGCGTAGGTATTTTGACTTTTAGTGCTAAAGGGCTGCTTTTCTCAGATAGCTGATGAAATTATAATCCCTTTGCATTTTTTTCAGACTATCTAGCTGCCCTATAAAGAAACATAAAGATGTTTATCCTTTATTACAAATTTATGTTTTGTTTAATCGAGGTGATTATTGATTTTTTTCTTTGAGACATCATAAATATCTACTTGATTATATGAGTTTCTAACTCTTACAGAGGTCAATCCAATGAGATGCATTTTGAAATCAACATTTTGTCTATAGTTTCAAAATAAATTGGTTCATTGAGTTGATCACTATGACAATTATTTAGAATTAAGCTTTGTCAACATTCTGCAAGCTATCAGGTTAATGATAACTAGCTGAGGCAATGGATAAGTTAATGAAATTCTTAGTCACCCTTATCTGACTTATGGACATATGGATTTATTATGTGAAATACAATTTAAGCATCTCATTTAATTATTTTTTGACATTGAAAGTAAACACAATAAAATTAAATCTGTGTATATGTTTTCTTTTCAATGACACTGCTTGTACTTGGTAGGAATATTTTCATAACTGATTTTGTGAAATACATTTCATTTGGCAAAAAATCATGGAGTGAGAAAGAGAAGGAAGGCATTTCCACAGACATATTAATGCACTTAGCAACAAAGAACAAGCATGCAAATCATCTTTATATTGCCTCCTCTTCCAGAAAGTACCTGATTTTAGTAACTTAAACCTGTTAACAGTAGGCTAACCATCATATTTTCATTTCCTGCCTATATAACTATGACAGTTACAGGACATAGCAGAGTATGTATCATATATTCAAATATTTTTGACAAATCTATAAAACAAAGAGTTTTATACTCTCATACATTCATGTAGTTTACAATCATATTTTTTATATATTTATATAGTTTATTTATTGATATATTCATATTTGATGTTGAACATTAGATATTGTAGAAAAATATATGACCTATTTATAGACACAGGTCAACTTTTTACAGTACTTTATATCTGATGTTGATGCGTCTTAATAGATCTTAGTGGGTTGAATATTTTTTATGACTACATCTGTAAGGTTAGGATGATATGCATCTATCTGAGGGCTATGATAAAAGTTACCATAAAATAATTGTATACAGAGGATTTTTGTTTTTAAACATTAGCAAAAATTTGATCACAATGCCTAAATAATTTTTCCTTCACATTTGGGGTCTTCTTCAATGTTGCTAATTGGAAGGAAGTTTACAAGCTTCTTCAGAGCCAAAAGCATACTGTTTCTGTTATTTTCACAGACACAGTCCTGCATATTCTTTTCAATTCAAAGCTCTTGTTCATATGTGTGCTATCCCTTGGGGCCCTCAGTTCCCTATTTTGAATATCATAGCTTCCTCAGGTCTCCTTTGCCCTAAAAAAAAAAAAAAAAAGTCTGCTGCTCTATCTTTGAGTCTTAACACTCTCTTTGCATTCCTGTCCTTATACTTAGATGTAGGCAAAAGGCTTTCTCAATTTACACCAGTCCCCAAAAATCCAAGAATTTGGATTTTAGGATCCATTCTAACTTCTCCTCTACAAAGATAATAAAACGAATAGATAAAAAGGTAAATGAAAGATTATTATACTTTTATTAGGAAAAAAAACAAAAACCAAGGAGAAGAGGCAGATAATTGCAGAGTTCTACCTTATGAGACATTTAATTGGGGAAAGAAAAACTACCTTGACAACAGTTAAAAGGTTGCTTGTCAGTCCAGTTATATTACAGATAGGAAGAGTTGTCCAGTATCATCTAGGAGACAGCAGTGTTTGCCAACAACTCTACCTGTAAAGGTAAATACAAATTGTAAAAGAAAAAATCAGTTTGCCCTGGCTCAAAAAGGAAAAATGAATCCCCATTCTCTTTTCTTTGAGAATTTCCTGTAGAAAACCTGTAACTATAAAATTTTTTTTTTTTTTTGCCCCTTTGAAATGTATATGAGACTTTTTTTTAAAAGCTGAATAAACCTCTTCCTGGCTTTACAACCAAGGTGTCTTTGTCAAAGACCTGGTAGCCATCTAGCTCAAAAGTATCAAGAAAGATAGCACCCGGCTTTCGTATTTTCATGGGAGTTTAATTTAGGCATTTTGGTTCAAATTGTAACTATCACCTCTCATAGATATAAGAGAAGTTTTGTTATTCCTGTGGATAGAGAAAATCACTAAACACAAAGACCACGCCACCAACCAGGTGAATTTAAAAGGAACTATGTGTGACAAATGCTGCTGTGAAATTCTCTTACTTGAAGACAAGTTATCTTGAGAACATGTGTGTAATGGGTTGTATCTGCCTAGCTATATAGAAAGGTGAGAATTCTTTCTGTCTTTGCAGTCTTTTTAGTGGATTGCCTGTGATGCATCACATTCTGGTTTCATGCTTATTCAACAATAAAATTGTATTTTTTTTCTTTTTCCTCTGCTTCTGTAGAAAAGTTTTCTGAATTGGGGAAGATTTTGTTTTTAGTTATTTTCCCCAACATGCCCCAGTTTGACGATGCTTAGTCACTATTTGTACACTTTTGTACATTTTATCTGTATAATCCACATAGTCTGGGAATAAAATGGGGTTGTATTATTTTTAATAAATATTTATCTGATAGTCATCCATTTGCTATTGAAGGAACAGCAGATAACCTCAAAAATATGCCCCAGTTATTTCTGGGAACTGCCAGGGAATATTTCCCCTTTGCTCATCTCCAAATATTCTCAGCTGCATTATCTTCTATCAATGATACTAGTACTACACTTAACTCCTCTTTTGTGGTGGTTCATTTTGCTATGTCTTCACAAGTGCATTAGGCTTATTCACCTTCACCAGGTTTTAGGTCCCGTTGTTACCAACATCCCTCCTCAACATAAAAACTAGAAAGAGAGGATTATGGCAAGATGGCAACAGACTAATAGGCAGAGGTCAATGTTTTCACAAAAACAAAGGAGGAAGAGCCCAAACTGCCTGAGGGACCTGCTTTGGGGGTCAGCAAACCAGGACAGTGTTACACAACTTCCAGGAGGGTGAAGGATAGAGAGACAAAGAAGCTGAAAAGACAAAAGTGAATTACCAAGCCCCATGGTGGCCAGAAAGGGCTACCTCCCCCACCCCTGATATATTAAGCTCGGTAAAACACCTGGCTCACTGTAGCCACCTGAGAGGGGAACAGACAATTTCCTCCCTGTCAGCTGTTCCAAGAGGAAAAGAAGGGGATGTAGGGGTGATTTTCTTTAGTGAATTCGGCCAGCAGAGCCTGCTTTGAATCTCTGATCTGGAGATTCAACACAGGAACACAGGAAAGCTGAGACTGAAACAGCTCCATGAAAAAGTGCACTGACTATCACCATCTGCTGTCCAGACTTGAAACTGCATGAACAAAAACTGTTCTCTGAGCTCTCTAGATCCAACCCCTGGGAGAAAATCTGCATCCCACTAGTGAGTCTCTGGCTTAATTTTGAAAACTTAAGCTGGGCAAATTTAAAGACTTAGAGTAAGTTGAACCAAACGTCAAAAGAGCTACAGGGGGAAAAAGCAATAGGCAAGAGAGAGAAATTAGCCATCAGAATAAATTCACCAACATATTCAGATGCCTGGACATCAGCAAAAAATTACAAATCATACTAGGAAACAGGAAGAGATGGCCCAGCCAAAAGAACAAACCAAATATCCTGAAGGGATATAGGATTTAATAAAATTAATCAGTGATAATCACACAACTCTCCTAAATCATGTTAAAGAATTTAAAGAAAATATGACTAAAGAAATAAAGGATATTAAGAAGACATTGGGATACCATAAAGAACAATTTGAAAGCCTGGAAAGAAAAGTAACAGACCTTATGGGAATAAAAGACACGATGAATGAAATTAAAAATACATTAGAGGTACATAGGAGCAGATTTGAATTGCTTGAAGACAGAATTAATGATTTCAAAGACAGAACATCTGAACTGGAAAAGACAGGAGAACAGAAGGAGAAGAAAATGGAAAAAATGGCACAGAGTCTCAGGAAATTGAATGACAATGTGAAACGCACAAACATTTGCATTATTGGTGTCCCAGAAGAAGAAGAGAATGGAAAAGGGGCAGAAAGAATATTTTAGCAAATAATAACTGAAAATTTCCAACCCTTATGAAGAACATAAATATCAATATCCAAGAAGGACAATGCACCCCAAACAGAATAAATCTGAATAGACCTACGCCAAGACACTTACTATTCAGAATGACAAATATCAGAGATAAAGAAAGGATCCTAAAAGGCAGCAAGAGAAAATAAAAGCATCACATACAAGGGAAACTCGATAAGATTAAGTGCAGACTTGTCATCAGAAACTATGGAGGAGAGAAAAAAGCGGTATGATGTAGTTAAAGTTCTGTAGTTAAACTGCCTGCCAAGAATTCTGCATCTGGCAAAGCCATCCTTCAAAAATGAAGGTAAATTCAAAGTCTTCTCAGACAAACGAAAACTGATAGAATGTGTTACCAAAAGACCAGATTTGCAAGAGATACTAAAGGGGGTGCTGCAGCCTGATAGGAAAAAACAAGGGTGAGAGATTTGAAGAAGATTTTAGAAATGAAGATTATTAGGAAGGGTAAACTAAAGATAAGACAGATAGTAGAATGACATGAGAACAGAGAGGAGAAGGATAAAATATATGAAACATCTAGAGGTTCCACCACTGCAATTGTCATTAGCATCATGGAGCTAACAGCGTCCTCTTCACTGCTCACCACCAAGATCTCCAGTGTTTGCCACAATTCCCTTAGGCATTGGTATGGCTTGAATTGTGCCCAAAACAACTATGTTGAAGTCCTATGTGCTGTTACCTGTGAATGTGACCTTATTTGGCTATAGTGTCTTTGCAGATCTAATCAAATTTAGATGAGGTCATACTGAATTAGGGCTGGTCCTATTCCAATATGACTAGTCTTCTTATAAGAAGAGGAGAAGATACACAGACACAGGCCCACAGAAAGGTGGCCATGAGAACATGGAGGCAGAGACTGGAGCCATGAAATGCAAGAACTGCAGAATTGGGAAAAGGCAAAGAAGGATTCCACAGTTAGAGCTGTCAGAAAGAGCTTGTCCATATGACACTTTGATTTTGGACTTATAGACTCCATAACTGTAAGAGCAAAAATTTCTGATGTTTTATATCACCAAGTTTGTTGTATTTGTTATGGCAGCCCTGGGAAATTAATACAAATCATGAACTTCCCACACTCTTTTCCAAATAAACTTAGTCCCTTTATGGAGAAATATGGAACTCTCAGTACTTCTGGCTAGTGCTTCCCCCAGACAGAAACACTGTGCTACTGCACTAGAGCTGGGCGCAGAAACAGAGGCCCACACCTCATGAAGTGACATCCTTACACTATGAGTGGGGTGCTGGGAAGGGATGTCAACCCCTGCCTTTCCAGTTTGCCCCTACCAGTGTGGAGCATCTACCTATGGATTAGCTGCTCTGGGAGCAATTGGGGCCTACTATTCTAGGCCTGCTGTGTCTGGAGTAGATCTTCTGCCACATGAGTGGGGTTGGATGAAGTAAATGAGCCCCAGTTCACTCAGCAGCATCTGCCTGGAATAGAGCTTATGTCAAATGCCTTCCCCCATGGCAGTTTGAAATTATTTTATGAATTCCAGAAAGAGAAATATTATGTTTTTAAATTAATATATTGCTGTGGGTGTGATATCCTTTGATTGCATTAAATTCAGTTGCCAGGCCTTTTATTGGATTACTTCCTAAGATCACTTTAATGCTTTTGATTGGAGTAGTCGGTGGGGCATGATTCATGTTGAGTATTTGCCCTCTTCCTGGGTCTGATAAAAACTAAGACACACAGAGAGAGACACATGCAGACAAACACAGGAAATGGAAGCTACTGTTTCTTATCCTGCCATGTGAGAAAGGACTAGAAGATCACTTAAGCATGAAGCCCCTAAGAGGTTGGGTGCACAGATCAGCTGGAGAGAAGATGAGCACTGCAATTTGTCTGATAGCTTACAGCTGAACGCAGGAAGAAAGCGGAGCAGCTGTAACTGACAGAGGAGGCCTGGAAAGAGACAAATCCTATGCCTGGTTGCTCACAGAGACAATGAGCCTGGAGGGAAAACCTGAGACCTCTGCGGAGATCAGTGTCCATCTTGCTTTGCCACGTGCCTAGACAACAGGATCAACAGGACCTGAATTGGTTAGAAAGCACCTTTTATGGTGTCTTGAGGTGGACTTTTCATGACCTTGGAACTGTAAGCTTGTACCCCCAAAAAAACCCTGTTATAAAAGCTAAAAAATAAAATAAAAGCTGGAAAGGGATAGGTGCTAGCTTCTTAGTGTCCTTAATAGACCAATGCTAAACTGTTTTTCAGGATAGTTCTACATAGAAAACCTTCTGCAATCTGAAAAAAAAAAAAAAAAAAAATTTCTCTTTTCCTTTTTTTTATTTTTTTACCTTCCATTAGGTAACTACCAAACCATATTCTTTTTGTCTCCCAGTGTTTTCAGAGTGAAAATATCAAGCATTCTGTAGAAGCAATACTTAAAAGGATGATAACAGGACTTGCATTCTTCCTCTGGAATAAATTCCAAGAATAGTATGTAAAATTTAAGAGAGGTCAGAGACGGTTTAGTTTTGAGCCTGGGTCCTAGTCTCCAGTGTCCAGTGTGTGACACAGAAAATAGTTGAGTGAAAGACAAAAGCACCTAAGAGAGATTTCCCTATGAGAGAGATTGTATTTTTTGTAATCTTTTAATAAAATGAAAGGGAAATCTTTCTACCAAATGAATTTATGATAAGGAGAAGGAAAATAAGGTAAATATATTGAGTATGTCTAAACTTACCAAGTGAAAATTCTCGACAGAAATAATCTAAGAATTAAAATTTTGAATTTTCTTAAAGGTCAAGGGAACAATTCATTAATTGCTTCAAGCTTCATATTATTTAGAAACAATTTCTCAGCTGAGATAAACTTTGAAGATTTTCCTACAGAAATAAGGGAAAGGGTACATACTAATGATGTTTAACTTTTTGACAACAGCTTTTTATTTTTTTTTAACTCCAGTATAGTAATTTATGTTATGATTTCTCCTTGTGCAAAGGATCTCAAAGTTTTGCAAATCTCAAAATTGTATAAAGGGCTTGTTAAAAACAAATTTCTTAGCTTCTCCATCAGAGTTTCCAATTCCATAGGTATGGGGTGGGGCCAAAGATTTTGTATATCTAACACGTTCCCAGGGGGTAATGATATTGCTAGTCCATGAACCATGTTTTTCTCACAACAATGTAATATCACCAAACACAACCAGAGAAAGTTCCTTTAAGGGTTATCTTGCTGAACAATCTCTCTTGCACATCAAATTTAATTTCCTAGAAATCTGTTAGAAAATACACAGCAGCAGATTTATTTTCTATATAACTTAGTGAATGCTTCCCCTTGAAATATTATGTGGAATTCCATAAAAAGTAATTATTAACTTTACAGAAAAAATATTTCTGAAATGAACTTGTCAAAGAAAGCTAAGATCTCAAGGGAAAGATACAATAATCAGTGTTACTATTATCGCAAAGAAACTAGCACATTTTTCCTCGTTGCTCTGATAGATTGATGAGAGGGTGATGATAAAGATTTAAAACCTATACCTCAATACTTTATGATATAAAAAAATACTTTATATCCACACTGATAAATTTATATGAAATAAAATAAATAAAATGAAATGTTATGCACAAAAATTATGATGTTTTATGTGTATCTCAGTTTAAAAGCAATAGTAACACAATTATAATAAAATGAATATGAAATTAAATAAAACCATTTATATATATTATTTTACCTATTTTCTTCTCTTAAGCTAATTAATAAGTCCCCTGAAGGTTGTACCTCCTTTGTTTATTTTCTTAGGTTTTTTAAATTCTTCTGGAATTGAAAACTATGAAAATAATATAAAAACACTTTCTCAGGCCTCACAGCCTTATGGGTAATGGAAAGGAATTCATGACACATTTAATGAAATACATGTCATGTGTCACTATACAAATAGTTGTAACTCTGGATGTGTTGAATTGTTTATTATTCAATTAAAAGTAAACTGTAAATATGACATATTTGGACTTTCATGATTAGTTGCTGACCTTCATTTTCCACATTATCTGCCAAATACCCAAAGGCAACTACAAATTACAGAAGACCAACAAAAGCATAATCCAAAATTCTAAAACAAATCTATCAAAACGAATCATCTTTTGTTTTCCAGGCATTAATGAGTGATGCAATTAAAGTTGCATATGTACACATTTCCCTGATTGCCAGATTTGTTATGCTCATTTTCAATTGCTTGTAGTGCTTAGTATGTAGAGTTTTTTTAAGTGTTGACCCCAAATTTCTGCTCAATTACCCTTCCATTTCTCTCTCCCTTGCTATAGAACTGAATGAAATAATTGTCTCTACTTTTCTCCACTTCCCTTCATTTCATTCTTTCATTCACAATAGCTGGGTTTTCATCTCCACTTCTCCAGTGAAGCTGTTCTTATCAAGTTTATAACATCTCCATTAGGCCATATCCAATCGTCCATTCTAAGTCCTGGATTTCAGCCACATTTGGCACTGTTCACTCTTTCTTCCTATTATATTTACTTTACTTAGTGTGTTAGAAACTGCTTTCCTCCTGCCTCCAATCCCATCACCTTTGTTGGCCCTTTTTCTTCCCTCCTTATGAAAGTAGAAGTTCCACAGTTTGACACTTAGATTTGTTCTGCAAGCTTATCCATTTTCCTGAACTTCAAATTCATTTTTCAATCTGCCTGCTTCTCTTGATTGTTTTGATTTGTATAGGTATCATATCATAGATTGATTTTGCCCAGTAAGGAGCTCTTGTTCTTTTCCTCCAACTTCTGGAAGTTAAATCTTCTGATGGCAGGATTTTGTTCAGTGTTGTATAAAAAGGACTAAAAGTGGAATGCAGAATGTGGGAGGCATTCAAGAAGTAAACGTTAACAAATCAAAACAAATAACAAACAAAAAAATAGGGGAATGCCAATTGCAAGGCTGGAATGGCTAGGATTTGAAATGACATGAGACCTCCATGGGTAGCTTCAAATGATGCAGAACCAAGATTTAAAAGAAGGAAAGGATTGAGACAGGCTCAGAGATATTTTCTGAGGTCATGATATACTTGACTAAGAGTTTCAGGAATTCCTTATTAAGTGGAAACTTATAGAATATTTAAAAAAATTTTTTAAAGAATTTATATATATGCATATATGTGTCTACATATATGTCCCTATATAGATGTATGTGTGTGTGAGTGTGTGTGTGTAAATTCTCCATGGGATTTTGATTTCAACAATTCTTTGATGTTTTACAGGGGTCCTGTAATAGAAACCTTTCAATATATTTAAGAATTAACTATGCACAATATGGACCCAATTACAGTCACAGATATACCACCCACTTTGGAAACACCAGGTAAGCAGTGTCTATTTCAGAAAGCAGACTTTATAATGCTTTATACCTAAGTGGCTTTTTGCACATCTAATACAACAGTGATCTGATCTGGGATTTAACAATCAACCCTTACATGAGAGTGTATCCAGGTAAGCTATTTCCAATTTGTATGATTGATCTCTGCCCCTAAGAGTCTGCCACTGCTATCTCCTTGCCTAAGTTTCATCTTCCAGACAAAAATCATTGTAGAATAAAATGGAAAACACACGTACACATGTAAGAACTCACACAATATTATGAAGCTGTATCTAAACATTAAGAAATTGACCATAGACTTGATACTGAATCTCTTCCAATTTCAATTCATTGGAGATTTAATCAGACATAGATGTACTGAGAATATTCAGAAAAAAAGTTTCAATTTTCTGAGCTATTGGTGAGATGAGTGAATGCAAAAGAAAAATTTAAGTGTTAAAAGATAAAAGAATTGCTTCTATCTTTACTCATCTCTATTACAAATAAGAAATCATTACTTAATTTGAAAGTAGTGCTTTTAATAGCATTTTATGTTGCTTCCCACTGTTAAATTTATTAAAAACTATTAATGATATCAAGTCTTTGGCTTGCAGATGAGAAGCAACAGCCATTCCTATCTTCAAGGAATTAAACAGTGTATCCACTCTGTTTAGAATACAAACGGCATCATGAAATACACCATGTCAGCCAGGAATTGTCCTACCTTGGATATTACACATTCTATGATATTCCATGAATTCTAGGATACTAAATTTCAGAATATAGAATGTTTACCCTTTGCAGGTTTGAGAATGTTTGCACTCAAGCTGATGGAAATGTGTTCTCTGAAATTGAATATGTCTTTATCCATCAGAATCTCTAGTAATTCCTTGCCATCTATTTTCTAACTATCATGGTCATTTGATAGACTAAACAAAGCCACAGGATTATTGCAATGACACACTGCACTTCTTTGTAATTTTCTTGGCAATTTTCCACTCTAAAATATCAAGCTTATTTTGCGTTTATTCTCTCAAACCATTTCAGTTTTCTGATTTTTGCTATCCTCAGCAAATTAATCCACACATGCCTTTGTCTGTCATGTGAACCATGTAGAAATGTTGAATTATGTCACCTCTATAAATGGGAATCTTGGAAGAAGGATTAAATGCTAAGGGTGATCAGTCAGAGAAAGTGGCAACTCGTCTGGTTCAATGATTAAATTCTGGAACTGAAAATAAGAATTACTAGGTTCTATTTGTGGCTTTGCTATCAATTTGCTATATGACTTTTTGTAAGACTTCACAGGAATTAGTTTTCAGCTACGGGCTAAAGCAAAAAATTATATACCTTCAATCCTAAGGGAAGAAGTAATTTTATTTCCTAGAAATATTAACCAGTTAATTAGGGGGAACTTTCATAGAGTTTAAGCAAATCTTAGCAAAATAAATGTCATAAAGTTCACCCATAATCAATATATTAGCTGAAGAAATTTTTATTAGTATGTTGAATGCTCTCATCTAGAAAGAAAGTAGGCGTTTTAGTTATAAGTTTCACTTTAAAGACTGCTTGTGTCCATTACAATTCTCTGAGGCACTCAACTAAATTATTTGCAAAAATGAGATGATATTTGGAAATCAAGAGAGGACTCTAGGGAGCTGTTAGGATCACCGTTTGATTGATTTTTCTACTATATCTACTTTTCTGTCCACTGTTTGTACCAAGGCACAGCTATGTCCTTCCTCTTCCTAGCATCTCACTGTAAATTATGGCAAAATTGTAAACAATTTTTCCTCCAAATTCATATAACATAATTCTTCCTGAATGCTTTATTTATTGTGTTTTAAATCTTTAAAATAATGTTTAAATATTTTAAAGCCATTTCCTTCCAAACTACAAAAACCATACTTGTTTATTGAATCAAAACAGGCCACTCAGATGTGTAAAAAAGAGAAACTCTCCAAGAGAGTCTTCTCCACTCTTCATTCCCATATGCGTCGTTCTACATTTTTCTTCATGTGTATGAAACAGATATGAGTATTGTTGTAGGGGACATACCTCTTGCCACCTACCACCTTTCCCTGAGACCCACAAATACATCCTGTGCTCAGAAATGTGTGTTGGCATGGCAGGATAAAACACAATGCCCTAAAAGATAAGGGGCCAGCTGATACAATCCTTCCCTTATTGTCCTGATGTCCAGTAAATACTCACTGGAAATATTCTGATTCTGGTGAGTATCCATCAGTTCACACCCCCAGTGGTATATCTGTTCCTGGCAGGGAGGGTGCAGGATTCCTCCAAGTGGCGCCCAAACATAATAGAGGGTTGCTGAGCATAGACCATCTCCCTGAACTAAGGACTGAGATCTTCTGGCTATTGCCAACTGATGCTGACTATTGAATCTGAACTTACTCTGCCTCTTCATGTGAGAAAAACTTTGTTCCAGCCAATGCTATGTGAGTCATGCTTCTGTTAGCAACCCCAGCAACTCTATTGGAGTGGGTTGACATATCTTTAGGTGTATCTTCTTCTGAATGACAAATAATCACAAAATCTGTTGTGTTTTTTAACAAAAAGGGTATTGTCCAATGTATACTTTTTGGCAGCTGTCTTTTTTTTCTTAATAATAAGAAGCAAGGTTAACACGGTATGCCATGTTGCAATTTGTATATGCATTTTACATATATTATCTCATTTAATTATTTTAAAAACTATTACTTAGATATTATTTTTCCCATTTCATCACCTGGGAAACTGAAGAACAGAGAAAGAAATACTTTGTTCAATGACAGAGATATTATGGATTAAGGCTGGGATATGAACTTAAGTGCTGTGGCTCCAGAGCCCAAAGTTGAAGTTATAACTCTCTATCATTAGAGTGGACATACATGTTACACCTATGTATTTCTCTGGGCCTCCCTGAAGGTCTACACATAGAGGACTGACTCACTCTGCTTAGCAGCACTTCGTTTTCCATGCTAGGAAAGAGCACAGGATCTGGAACAGGGTCTGAAACCAAACAATGCCACTTGGGGAAAAATCAGTTTCTTCTTAACTGTAGTTTCCTCATTTACAGAATGAGCAAAATATTAATAGTATATTCCAAAAAAAAAAAAAAAAAAGGCTGGCAATTAATAACAAAGATACTATATGTAAACTGCTTAACTTAGTATGTGGAACAAAGTAATTACATTAATAATATTGTTGCTATTTTATCAGAATACATTCAAACATTCCTCTACAGACAGCCATTCATGTTGTTACCAATTGCTTGCCATTACAAATACCCTGAAAAAAAAATCATTTTTTATATATATGCTGGGACATTTATTTCTGTAGAACAGGTTCACAGAAGTGGGTATGTGGGGTGAAAGAGAATACATATTAAGCAGGCTAATAAAATAGAGAAACAATAGATGGATCTGGAACCTGGCATGAAGTCCATGTAGATATCAATCCCCCAAGATGGCTGCTAGAAGACTCACAGATTCTGCCATGTGAACGAGATTTCCTCCAGAAGCCAGAAGAAGCCCCGGGTATTCTCCAGGGACATTATCATTGTGCCATCCCAGAGAATTGATGGGTGGGGTAATCAATCAAAATAGCAAACAACTAGAACTCCTCCCATACCATTAGCAAAGAGGCAAAATAATTAATGGTTAAAAAGCAGGCGCAAAGGCCGAATCTCTCTCTCTCTCTCTTGCCTTTGAACCCCTGTTCTGGCCTTCTTTGCCCCTGCATGGATCAACACACAAGTAAAATCTGGGCAATTATAATCTATAATGGGAAATTGTAATCTGTAAATCGGTCCTCTTTATCACTCTTCAGCCCCTTCCTCTTTCTTTGGGACCCATGATCTGTTATTTTCTCCCATTTCTCCTCCTTCCCTGCCTTAATAAATTACTAGCCTAACTAACCCGATGTGCTCTTGAAATTCATTTCTTGTAGCTTAGTCAAGAACCTAAACAAAATACAGTTATACATATGTAAATATATATATATTTATTGAGATATATTTCACATTACCAGAAAATTCACTCTTTAAAGTATACAATTCAGTATTGGGTTTTGTTTTTTTTTTTTTGCTTACGAAAATGTTATTTTTATATATATATACATATATTTTAAGAGGTGCTTAGATTACCCAAAATATTACACGGAACCCACTGGGATTCCCATGTTGCCCACCTCCCATACCTCCCACCACATCCCACACAAACATCTCCCACAAGTGTGGCCCACCACCCTCAATGGACTTACACATCCTGGGGCCTTGCCACCAACCATAGACCACAGTTCACACCGTAGAGCACACTCTCTCCCACACAGTTCTGAGTGGCGTGTGCTGATTTAAAATGGCCTACATCCGTTGCCACAACGGTACACAGGACAACCTCCAAATCCCAAAGAAGCCCCTGTATTTCAACTGCTCGTCCCCTCCGTGCACCAAAAGTGTCAAGTGGCCACTGGCTCCACCTCATTGTCACAATTTTTGTTTTTTTTTAAATATTTTGTTTTGTTTTTTGTATATCCACAAGATTGTGCAACTATCACCATTATGTAATTCCACAATATTTTCATCATCCCAAAAAGAAATCCCAGAGCAATTAATAGTCATTCCCTATCCTTCCTCTCACCAGGGACTGACAACCACTAATATACTTTCAGTCGCTAAATATTAAGATTTTCCTATGGTGGACATTTTATATAGTGTAAATATAATCATAAATATGTGGTCTTTTGTGTTTGGCTTCTTTTATTTAGATAGTTTTCAAGGTTCATCCATGTTGTAGCATGTATCAGTACTTCATTCCTGTGTATGGCTGAACAGTATTCTACTGTGTGGATATAGCACATGTTGTTTATTTGTTCGTCAGTTGATGGACATGTGGGTTGTTTACATATTTGGCTATTATGCATAAGGTTGCTCTGGACATTTGTGTACAGGTTTTTAAGTGTTTTCAGTTTTCTGATACTGAAATATATGTAGGAGTGGAATTTCTGGGTCATAGACACTGCCATACTGTTTTCCCAATTGCAAAATTTCACACTTCCATCTGCAGTATGTAATAATATTTGTCTTTTTGTTATGTGACATTAATATTGGCCACATTTTTGTTTCAAGGAATACAATTAATGGGGTGATGGGTTAACTAATATTTGTTAAAACATACAATAGTGCTGATACTTTACATATATAATCATATATTATATTTTCAATATCCTTGGGAGATTTTATCAGACATGTTTGTGGTACAATGAATATTCATTATCTCAATTTTCAGATGAGAAAATTTCAACCCAGAAAAAAAATCATTCAATATTACTCAACTACTGAAAAAATAAAGCCAGTATTTCAACATAGGTATAACTAATCCATGTATTACACGTTGTCTTATTAATATTAAAAATAGATAGCTTGCCCAAAGCAACACAGCTGGTAAATTGGGGAAGAGAGGATTTAAATCTAAAGCCTTCTGATTCTAATGTCTCTCTGCCTGCACATTGTATGAATTTACAAAGAAAACCTCATTACCCTCTTTCTGCCTAGAAATGGTGTCCTTACATCCTATGCTTCTGCTCAGAACAATGTGTACCAGATGAGGTCAAAATGTTCATCCTTTGGAAAGAACAGTATGTTAATTTCTGTTGAGCTATCGCATTGCTAGTATTCATATTCAGGTCTTGAGTGCTATGCTTCCTTCATCTAATGCAGTTAGAGTAGCCCACTGAAACATTTTAAGGAACAGACTTTCATTTGTCTATCCTCCTAAAGTGGGTTGTTGTTAAATTAATTACCAGCTCTTACCTTAACCCTTACTGTGTCTACCTAAACTGACACGCTGTGCCCCTAGAAGATAACTGTGATTGGGAGGATATGAAATAACAAATTTTAAATATAGCAATTTGAATTTGACAGCACTTAAACTCTACACTATATATAAAGGTCTTTGTTATCACATGTTCTTTATTTTAAGCTTTGAGAGTCTTTTCTTTTAAATGATTTAAAACAATATTGATGTAGTTTTGTTTCAATTGTCAAAAACAAATAACTAAATGAAAGCATTCACATCTTCTACATTTGATTTAGATGTTGCATTTTTACTGAAAAATAGTATAGAATTGAAAAGAAAACTTTAAATAAACATAGTTTAAAAAGTCTTTTCTTGCCACTACTACTGTTTCTTAACTTCCTTATACCCAGTGCTTCCTGTGGAAAGAAGAGTAATTGGCATGTTCTTTGGACTTGACATCTATTGGGCATTATCTCATACTTTGGGGCAGAGACACTGAGTCTGAAAGCAATAAGCAGTCTCCATGCAGGCTCTCTGGCTATTTCACCCTGATTGTGTCGGGCATGGCTGATGCATCTGGCAGTCTTTGTAAGATGATAAGGTCAGGCAGGGCTTGCCTTCTGAGGGCCTATGCATTTTTGTTTTCACTCTGCTCTTACTTTTCCATTTGTACATGGGACTGATGGAGAGGCTAGACCAGCCCCTGTTTATTTTCAATTTAGGAAAGATTTGGATGTCTCATTTGGGGCTCAGGTCCTGGCCTAACTCTTAAATATGGTTTACCAGGGAACCCTGTACTCTGAGTAATGAAGACAGCACTTGCCTTTTATTTTAATCCTCATTGTCAAGAGCGAGTAGGGAATGAATATTACATAAAACCCAATCTCCGTCTAACAGACAATCTGGCCAATCATAATCCCACAACTTAATAATGAAACTAATGAATTGTATATAAATAGATATTTTCAAATAGGCAATTACTATCAACTATTTCTTATATTAAGAGATTATTTCAAGATCAAGGGCTCCAGAAAAGTTCTTAGCTACTCAGTCTACCATTCCTCCTCCTCCTTCTCTTAGGAGACTTGATTTGCAATCAACAGTTATGTAAATTTTTTATCATATTAGACTTTCAGAACTGAATTTTCAATTACATGTGCAAACATTGCCTCAGAAAAACTGACAAAATGTCAGAAGCAGGGACAAGGTAGAGTAATTAGCAAAATGGTGGGGATCTGCAAGTAATTCATTTTGAGAAAGCTTTTACTTTTTCCTTTCTCTAAGGTTTTAATTTCCTAGAGGATAAGAGAAAAGAAAATTCCTGTGGACTATTTCATTACTCCTGTTAGGATGTAGAGAATACTATATGGCATTTACATATGGTGTAATTTAAATACTCCTGATCATAACAATTTGGGTTTTACTACATAATGATGATTTTAGCTATTCTTAGTGTTAAAATGACATTAAATTTCATCCCCAGGTCATTTGCTTTAAATATTGTAATTATATGAAGTCCCTAATCTTTTTATTTCATTAAATAAATCTCTTTTTATACGTTCTAAATGCTAATTTCATTCTACCATAATGTGTACACCAGTGAACTGACAACTTATTGTCATTAATGTTGCAATTTTATTATTATGCTAAAGTTCTAATACACTGCATTTGCCAAGCTAGAAGCAAAGCCAGCACAACTTGGAAGATAATGCATCCTTATGTATAATGTTCATCAATTTTCAAGCTTTGTAAATAAAGTTGCCTTGTATGTAAGTATTGTTATGGGTGTCTAATTCTAAAATATGAGTTCAAAATAGTGAGTTCATGTGTTATTTAGGATTAAGTAAACTCTTTTCCCATATAAAGAATTCTTTTCATGTTCAAGAGTAAATTACCTTCATCAAACTCATGTATACTGCAGTACAAATTCCTCCTCCTAAATTTGGCTTCTTTTTCTTCCAGTTTAAGGACTCAGAATTATGACAAAAATGAGTAGAGAAAGGGAATGTGGTGAGGTAGGAAGCTCCAGGAATCAGTCCCTCCACCAGAACAACTATTAAATAGGCAGAAACTGTCTCAATCAACTATTTTGAAACTCTGGAGTCCACAAAAACACTATACAACATCCAGGGAAAAACAGGGGGAAGAGGCTGGTAAATTATGGTAAACACCAGTAAATTACTCTCTCCACTCAGCAGTTACTGTCACCCATCTCCCACACTCACAGAAGGTAGCAGTGGGGTCCAGCTCCTGGCATAGCTTGTTAGTATCAGGAAGGGACATATTAAGGGGCATAACAATCCATTTCCTGTGGGGGGGGGGGAACACAGGCTGATCACTGATCACTACTTTTGCTTAGCTACTTCACATCACTGGGGCTCAGTTCTGAAGGTGGCGATTGTTCCAACCCACCCTAAACAAAAGTGGCAGAGAAGACCTAAAGGTGGTATGCATGCTCAGAGCTGCAGAGGACAGTTGAAGGGCTGCATTTGTTGGCTAGGGATGGAGTCAGATTTAGGGAACCTTGGAAGAAGCTTCTGGTGCCCTTCCTGATCCCTCACTCATCACCTCCCCAGGGCAGTTTAGAACAAGTCAGCATGTCCTTTGTCGGTCCCTGGCCTTGTTCTGGCTAGGAAAGAATAACTTGGGAAATTCTTCTCTAGCATCTCTCCCTTCCAAGAATTTGCCCACCAAGCAAAATCAGCTAGAGACAAGAGCAGTATAAGAAACAAATGAGGTGGATGGCCTAGGGCAAAGGCTTACCTGCTTAAGTCCTGCAGTGGAACACCAGGAAAGAGAGAAGGTCTGTTTCATGTGAAGCAGAGGGAACATTCAAAATCCTGTACACTGGGGAACTTGTAAGGTCACTAGAAAACACAAGCCTAGGACAAGATACAAGCCCAAAAAAAGAGAAGAAGGACCTTGCACTTTGCATTTGACTTGGGATGACCTTTCTGATAGGAAGGCAGAATTCTGATGAAGACCAACAAGCAACACAAAGCCAATTTGCAAAAACAGTGAAAAAGATTTTTGCTTGGTTTTGTTAGCTCCTGACACTCAAGAAAATCTCTGTCATATCACCAGCTGGTTAAAAATTCAAGAAACAGACATCTCAAGGAAAAAAACCCCAGAGTTAACATTTCAAAATATTAAAAGTACAGTGTGAAACAAAATATTTCAAGACAAATGAACAAATGATGACCCTTCCAAATGAAGAAGATAAAAATCCAGAAAATATCAGTGAAGAGGAACAGATTATGGACATAACAGACAGACTTTGAAAAAAAAAAAAAGGTCTTCAATCTGCTCAGGGAGATGAAAGAAATACAGAGAAAGAACTAAATGATACCACAAAAACAGTGAATGAACAATCCAAGAATCTCAATAGATAGAAATTTTAAGAAAGAACCAAACAGAAATATTGGAGTTGAAGACCACAATAACTGAAATGAAAAACCCCCAGGACATCTTCAGACTTGAGTTGCTCCATGGGCCTAGACTCTCGTGGGCTCTTTCCATGCTCTGTGCTATGCTGATTCCAGGCTCTAGCCTCTGAATTCTCTCTCAGCCTCTAATTCAATCAAAGGCTCTCATACCCACAGAAATTGATTTTTTCCAAGAACATGATTTTCTGTGATTCACAAAAGATTTCAAACCTTCATACCAACCAAAAATTTTATATCTGGTGAGGCCTTTTTTTCAAAAATGAAGGAAAGATTAAGATATTACCTGATAAGCAAAACCTTATGAAGTTATCACCACTAGATTTGCCCTACTAGCAAATCTAAAGGGAGTTCTTTACACTGAAAGAATAGGACACTAGAAAGTGGTTCAAAGCAACAAAAGGAAATCAAAATACCCAGTAAATAACCATTTGGGTAATTATAAATGCCAGTGCCATTGTATCGCATTTTTTGGTATGTAAGTCCACTTCTTAATTTCTACAGGTGCTAAAATTCAAATGCATAAAAAGCAATTATAGGGAAATGGATGTGGCTTAAGTGATTGGGCTCCCATCTACCATATAGGAGGTCCAGGGTTTGATTCCTGGGCTTCCTGGTGAAAGGCAAGTGACCTGAGCAAAGAGATGTCCCATGTGGAGTGCTGGCCTACACAGAAAGCTGGCACAGCAGGTTGACACAATAAAAAGAGACACAGAGGAGAGACAATAAGAGACAGAGCAGATCAGAGACCCGAGGTGGCACAAAAGATTGAGATCCTCTTTCCCACTCTGGAAGGTCACAGGATCGCTTTCAGGTACCACCTAAAGAGAAGGCAAGTAAACACAGAAGAACACACAGAGAGCAGACAGCAAGCACAAAAACAATGGGAGGAAGGGGGGAGAAATAATTAAATAAAAGAAATCTTTAAAAAAAGAAAGTAATGATAGGGGAGTGGATGTGGCTCAAGCAGTTGAGTGCCTCCTTCCCATATGAGAGGTTCTTGGTTAGATTCCTGGTGCCTCCTAAAAATAGAAAAAATTAACAAGGATAAAACCAACTCAGGGAAGCCGATGTGGCTCAGTGGTTGAATGCTGGCTTCCCACATATGAGGTCCTGGGTTCAATCCTTGGCCCTGGCATCTCAAAAAAAAAGTAATGATAAATTTATGGTTTTGGACATGTAAAAAGATATAAATTTCAACAAATACAAGAAAAGTGAGAGATGGAGAGGTATAGAATATATATGTTCATGCTATTAAAATCAAGTTGGTTTCAAATAAAATATGATTGTTATATATTTAGGATGTTCAATTTTAACCCCATGGCAACTCAAATATATGAAATATATGAAAAACATATAGAGAAAAATAAAAAGAATACCATGCAAAAAAAATTCAAATAAACATGAAAATAGGCATTAATTGAAGAATTGAGGGCCACAAAAGGTATAAAATTTAGAAACAATAAATAGCAAAGTGACCAAATAAAGTCCTACATTTAATGCCTTTAAATGTAAATAGATCAAACTCTCCAGTCAAAAAGCAGAGATTGGCAGAATGGATAGAAAAGCATGACCCAACTATATGCTCTCTACAAAAGATTCACCCTTAAATCAAAGACACAATTAGGTTGAAAGTGAAATGTGTGAAAAAATATACCATGCAAATAGTAACTAAGAAAAAAGCTGGGATAGCTATTGCTATACTAATATCAGATAAAATAGACTACAAGTCAAACTTTTATGAGAGGCAAATATGGTCATTATATACTGATAAGAGGGTCAATTCAACAAGAAGATATAACAATTATAAATATGTATACACCTAACACCAGAAACAAAAAAGATATGAAATAAATACTGACATATGTGAAGGGAGAATTTGATGGCTCTACATTAGTAGTAGGAGACTTTAGTATACCACTTTCAATAACAGATAGGACATTTAGACAGAAGAACAATAAGGAGTTTGAATCAATAATCCCAAACCCCCCAACAAAAAAAAAACCCTGACCAGAAGGATTCACTAGTGAATTTTACCAAAAATTCCAAGAAGAATTTACACCAATCCTGATCAAACACTTCCAAAATATTGAAGAGAAGGGAACACTCCCTAATTCATTCATTCTACAAGGCCAACTTCCCCATCACATCAAAACTAGATAAAGATACCACAAGAAAAGAAAATTACAGACCAATATCTATTATTATATTGAATATAGACTCAAATAGCCTCAACAAAATACTAGCAAACCAAATCCAACATTAAAGAATTAACACCATGATCATAGGATTTATCTCAAGTACACAAGTGTGGTTTAACATAAGATAATCAATTAATATAATAAAACATTAATAGAATGAAGGAAAAAACACATGATCATCACAATTAACACAGAAAGGCATTTGACAAAATCCAGGAGTCTTTCTTTTTAAAATCATTTAGAAAATAAAGAATAGAAGGGAACTTCCTCAACATGATAAGGAGAATAAATGAAAACCCCACAGCTAACGTCATACTTAATGGTGAAAGATTGAAAGCTTTCCCTTTAAGATCTGGAACAAGACAAGGATGCCCACTGTTACCATTGTCATTCAACATTGTACTGGAAATTCAAGCCAGGGCTAGAAAAATAAATGAAAAGGATCAAATTTGGAAAGTAAGAAGTAAAACTTCCCTTACTTGCAGATGGCACGATCCTATTTATAGAAAATCCTGAACAATCCACAATGAAGCTTCTAAAGTTAATAAATGAATTCATCAGAGATCAAAACCACCAAATCAGAAGTTTTGCATAAAAAGCAATGAACAATTGGAAGAAGAAATCAAGAAAAATAGCAACTAAAAGAATCAATATCTAAGAATAAATCTAACCAATGATGTAAAGGAAATTTAGACAGAAAACTACAAAACACTGCTAAGAGAAATTAAAGAAGACCTAAATAGATGGATGAACATTTCATGCTCATGGATTGGAAGAGTAAATATTGTTAAGATGTCAATTCCACCCAAATCAAAATTCCAACAACATTCTTTGCAGAAATGGAAAATCCAATCATCAAGTTTATATGGATGGATAAGGTTCTCCAAAAATCAAAAGCTACCATGAAAAAGAAGAACGAATTTAGAGGACTCACACTTCCCAATCTTAAAACTTATTACAAATTAAAACAATGTGGTACTGGCATAAGAACAGTCATATAAACTAATGGAATGCAATTGAGATCTTCAAAATCTACTCTCACATTTATGGCCAACTGATTTTTGACAAGGAACAGAGATCACTGAATTGGGAAAGAATAGGATCACCAACAAAAGATGCTAGGAAAACTGGATCTCCATTGCAAAAGAATGAAGGTGGAACCCTACCTCACACCATATACAAAAATATATTCAAAAATGGATCAGAGACCTAAATATAAGAGCCAAAAGTATAAAACTCCTAGAATAAAATATGGGAAAGCATTTTCAGGATCTTTGGTTGGCAATGTTTTCTTAGGCTTTATACCAAAAGCACAAGCAACAAAAGAAAAAACTAGATAAATGGGACCTTACCAAAATCAAAATCTTTTGTGCATCATAAGACTTTATCATGAAAGTAAAATGACAACCAATACAATGGGAGAAAATATTTGGAATCCACATATCTGATAAGGGTTTAATATTAAGAATATATAAAAATCTTTCAACTCCACAACAAAAAGACAAACAACCCAATTAAAAACTGTGCAAAATAATTTAAGAGATGTTTCTCCAAGAAGATAAACAAATGCCAAAAAGCATGTGAAAAAAATGCTTATCAGCATACACCAATAGAGAAATGCAAATGAAAACCACAATGGGATACCATTTCATACCAGATACAATGGCTGCTATTAAAAATATGGAAAATCACAAGTGTTAGGGAGGTTGTGGAGAACCAGGAGCACTCATTCATTGCTGGTGGGAATGTAAGGTGGTGCAGCCACTGTGGAAGACAGTTTGACAGTCAGAAAGTTAAGTATACTCAGAATTACCATATGAACCAGCAATTCCATTTTTAGGTATGTGCTCAAAAGAATTGAAAACAGGGACTTGAACAGATATTTGCACACTGATGTTAATAGTGGCATTATTTCACAATTGCCAAATGAAAGAAGCAACCCAAGTGTCCATCAACAAATGAATGGATAAACAAAATGTGATATATGCACACAATGAAATATTATTTAGCTGTAAAAAGAATGAAGCCCTTATACATGTGTCAAAATGGGTGAAACGTGCATCCATGGTATTGAATGAAATAAATCAGACACAAAAGGACAAATATTGAGTGATATATTAGAATAAACAAACATGGAGTAGAGTCTAGAATATAGGTTACCAGGGGTGAGGAGGGTAGGGAATAGTGAGTTAAGACTTAGAATGTACAGAGTTTCTATTTAGAGCAATGGAGTTTTGATAATGAATGGTAGTACAACAATATGACTGTAATTAACAACGCTGAATTATAGATTTGAATGTAGTTAAAAGGGAAAATATTAGGTTGCATCTATTGTATTAGAATAATTTTTTAAAAAATTCATGGAACTGCACAACACAGTGAACCCTAAGTTAAACCATGGACTATAATTAGTAGTAAAATTATATAAATGTGTTTTCATCAATTGTAACAAATGTTCCACACAAATGCAAGGTGTAAAGAATAGTAAATAATAGGGTGGTATAGGGGAATCCTATACTTTATGCATGGTTGCCCTGTAAACTCACAACATCTGTAAAAAATTAATTAAATAGAGAAACAAAAATCTGTTTAATCTTTGAAATTGTTACTCTTATCTCAAGTGCATATTTTATGGGTCTTAGAAATAGAAATTACCCTACGTTGGATAATTTAAAACATTTTAGATTTCTCTTTTCATTGTTTCTTTAATTTCATAGTCCTTTCCAACTTTTCAGTGACAGTATGTAACCACCATATTCCAAAATACCAGACTGCTTTGAAAACTTCTTTGCTTCATTATTGTCTCAAATGTTCTTTTAAAATCCAAAAACCAAACATTTTCTATGTAACCTTTAATTGCAAAAGATTTAAGTAACACATTCACACAAAGTTATAGTGAATGAGTTATCTTGTTTTCCCAATGGGTACTAATTTCATTTCAACAAGAATAATTTATTTAACACAAACCATGAGTTGTCAGTTTTGGAATATTTATCATCTATAGAAGATCTGTAGAAAAACTGAGTAAGATATTTCAGATAGTGAAAATTTCCCTTAAATTGTATCCTGTAGTTATACATAATAATACTATTAGTAAAAACTCATTTTAATTAAGCATGTGATATAGTCCACATATTTATAAGTATTTGCATATATTATTTCAATTGATCTTCACAATAATCCCATGAAATAGGTTTTATTATTATTTATGAGGAAATGAAAGAACAAGTTTCATCAAGCCAGCAATACTTGTAGAATACAGACATAAAGTAGGCTACTTTAGAATGACAGATATAAAACGGGTCTATAAAATTCCCAGAACAATAGCTGTAACTTCATTCCTTTTCCATTGGTCCTTGCCACACTATTGTGTCATGATGTTTCACTCAAGAAAACATGAATTTATCTTTTAATTGTCTTATCTAGCTTAAAGTCTTTTACTTTAAAAATCTCATATCCAGATCATACCAGGTTTCTGGTATAATCTAACAGATTTAGAAAAGGTTATTTATAATCTTGTTCTGTAGCTACAAATTCAATATTTATTAATGTGCTCAATGTAGAGTTATTCTCTACATTAGAACATACTGATGTCTTAATATGCAATTAGACTATATATTTTAAAAAGAAAAGATAACAATGCGGTGGTATTCTGTTATCCAAATTCTGCTCTTTAAATATTTATATATCTTTACTCAAAAGACATGTGAAATTGGAAGCTCTTTCACATGCTTTGTTATCACAGAATTTGCAGTAAGTCTGGCTTTGCTCTTAAAATAGCAATCCAATTGATCAAGTGCTATGACCTCAATCATTCCAATCACTTCCTTCAAAATCTCTTCTCAAGGTAACTTTGAGCTATTGATGAGTTTGAATATTTAACAAATTTAATTTCCATAAACTCTTGTTCCAGAGTGAAGATGATATAATGCATTTTTACGGAGTGTTATACATTTCTTTTTAGTCATTCCATTCAGGAAAAAAGACATAATTTTCTAAAATGTCATTAATAATATATATAATGTACCCACGATACACTGAAGTTATTCAAGTACACGGGTAAAAATTTAAGCATTTTATTAGTAATAATATAAATACACAAGAAGGAACTTCTCATGAATTAAAATAAACAATATATACTCTAGATTATACTTAATGTTAACCTCAATAAAAATTATTAAAGCAGAATTAATAGCATGTGAAAAATGTAAACAAATTGTATCTGAATGAGGAAAATGCTGACTTTTTCACAATATATACCAACTTCTGTGCTAAGACTTCTGTGCATTTCTCCATCTTGACCATCCTGTCACTCATTAGTTAAACAAATATTCACTATTTTCCCACTATGTGCTCCAATCTAAGAATAGCTCCCCCATTTACTTGCATAAATGGCTATGTGATTATTGTTAATTTCTAAAAAGCTGAAGAACATACTTGAGATATTTAATACTAAGCACATTTATCAGTTTGTAGTTTTTGTTTTCCATTTTACAATATGTACACATTGATTTTCCAATCAAGGCATATAAACAATTATTCTTAAATATTGATTAACTTAAGAAAGACAAATTTCTAATACAAGTCTTTCATTTGCAATAGATTGTCTCATCTTGGCCCTTGTCTGTGAATACCTTTGGACATTGATCTCAAGAAAGTGACAGCTTTCCCATCAGTTTTCCAGAAAATATCCAACAATTATGTTGAGTAAATATTGTGTGCACCAAACAGTAAAAAGTACAATGAAATTATAACCACGTGTCACATAATAATAGACATGTTGATGAGATATACTAACAATTAGAAAATAATTGGCAGTATATAAGCAAGTGAGACAGTAATGTGGAAGTTAGGAATAGGGTCAAGATTGTTAATGCTCTTGGAACATGTGATAAAATGTCTCACAATAAATAAATATCCCACCTAAATATATAAAATGCCTTTATTTAGGAACACTGATATCAGAGGATTCATTGTTTAGTGATAAATCATTACAGATAGGTCTGTGATAGTAGGAAATTATTTTTTGTTTTGTTTTAATTATATAAGCTTCCTCACAGTTTGAAATAATATTCAAAACCACTTGAAAGAAAGACTTTAATAGTCTTCCACCTCCCTGTAATGTCATAAATAATGAACTGTGTCATTTCCAAAAGTCCTTCCAAATAAGATTTGTTCCAAAAGATGTAGATGGGTTTTGTGAAAATAAAGACGTTTCAATGACCAATAAGTTTGGGGTTCCACAAAGCTATACAGTTTATAAATCCAACTCAAAAGCTTCAGTATAATATTGTGCATTGTAATTCTCCAAAATAGGGAAAAATTACATAATTTTCTCAATATTGAGGCAATACTTCTCGGCAAAAGGTATTTCCAGAATTGTGCCAGAGGGAATGCTCCTCCCCAACTGTGTGATAGTCAGAACCCCCATCCATTTGTTAGAAAATCAGGTTCAATATGATTTCTCCTTTTAATTTTTATTCTATAAGCATTGCTTGCAAAAATGTGTTTAATTATCCATATGCAATTAAACACTTAAGGGATTAATTAATTAGTTGGCATTTTTAACATTCTTAAAGATGAAAATCACTGTTTAAGAATTACCATTATTAATATGAACAGATGCAAAGGATGAAAGCATCATTTATGCATGCATATGGCACACCCATCAACTTTGAGTCTATGCTTGATTATGAAGATGGATAAATATGCTCTTGGCTTTATCATGGCTGTAAAATCAGTTAGGGGCCTATTTAAAAACATAATAGCTCTTTGAGTGAACATGAGGACCAATTTCCAAATACTAACCTAATGGGCCTTCAGAAAAATGATGCCAAAACTCATATTCAATAATTCCTTTTACCAATTATTTAAAAAAGCATAGGTGTTTTATAGAAGCATATTTAAATTACCTGAGTAAATTATGCCACTATTTTCAAAAGAAGTCTATATTTAGCTGTTTGCCAAGGCTGGTAGAAGTTTAAATTAGGAAATTAATTATCAGACAATAAATAATATTTACTAAACTGTAATACTTATTTAATATTTATTTTTAAAGTTTTAGTTATAGAGCTTGTGTAATTCTTTTTTTTAACATCTAAGGGTACTTTTTATGCTATACTGTATATTTATCACTTAATTCAAAACTTGTAATGTTGAATTTGGATATCTAACATCATGATACTTTCATCATTTTTATTTTTTTTAAGTTAAAATTTTGTTCATTTAATTGGGGGAAAATCTACATAAAAACGTAATTTTGTTTCTTATGTTTAGCATGTTGATTTTATAAAATAAGGCTTATTTCATACTACAGTTATGTAAAGCCAAAATATATTGATGGCAATAAAACGCCACATGACCTACCGACTAATGCTTTTATTTAAACCTGAGATAACATATTAGAAAAGACAAATTGATAAGTGAAGGCCCTACTCAATGTCATAGCAAGTAATGAATAAATGATGTTGACTTTACAGAGCCATTTATATTAACTTCTTAAATGACAGAAACATGTTATCTTAGTGCTATAGGTTGTCAATTCAAATACAGAATATAAAGATGTGTTTTTGTTTAGGGCATTTTTGAGGCTTAATAAAGCTTTATGCTGTCATTTTTTATTTAAACAATCTATAGTTTGCTATAGTTTTAAGGAAATAGTACTTCAATCTATAGTCCTTGTTTTCATGAATTTATAATGTGAGAGTAAACATCTTTCAGAATGAAACTTTAAGTACTTATTTTCAGGATAAAAATTGTGTTTCTGAATTTAATTAATAAGTGTTAAATTGACATGAAAGCCAAGGTTTAAATATACAAAGAATAAAGCAAAGAAAGCTGCAAAATTTTGATAGTGGAAACAATTTTCTGAATAATTTTAGGCTTTTAACACAAGAGAATTTCTTCTCCTAAAATGATTCCATCAAGTTTTATATATTTTCTCTGTAGTTCCTTTAAGGTATGTAGTTAGAGATGATGAAATTCAATTACAATGAACTAAAACTTTCTACTTTTATTTCTTAGGATTATTTTTTTCATTGCAAGAGCATAATTTATTCATAATCCTTTCATCATCCATTATTCCTCAACCTGCAACAGCCACGATGATCCTAACTTTCTCTCAAGCATAGTATATCTACTTGATGTTTTCTTAGAAAACAGGCAGTCATTAAATGGAAAGGATCTCATGCATTAAACTAAATAAAATCTAAAGTAAAACTATCTAGAGTGTAAATCTACATTTTCTTAGATTATTTTAAATCACTCCAATTCCTAATGATCCTTCCAAAATATGCCTAAAAAATCCCATTGAAGAATTTTTAAAAGATTAGTTATTAGATTCTGGGAAAGAGCATTTCACATAATTGAAGACAGGTTTCAAATAAGTCTTCAGTTTTCTTCTTTCTTAGCCAGAGTGTTGAGTGTTCAAGTCAAAGATTTAGAAATGGAACAATTATTAGCAATGACAAAGACAAGGATATGGTAGTAGGTGGCTGAAGTGGGTTAGAAGACAGGTCGTTGAAAACATGGAGGGCAAAAATATTTATTCAAGAATGATAAGAGAGTAGTAAAGGATGAAAAGACAGTGGGGCAACTGATGACATTTTAATTAATGAGGAACAGTGTTCAGGAAGGTGGAAGAGTAAGGAGAAGTATGCAGAGCAATAGCATGTACTTCAAAATTGTGGAGGTTTTCAGGGAGGAGGCTGAAACACTGGCATTTAAGTGGTAGGGAGGGCCAAGTTAAGGATCAAGTCCACCTTCTCTCCAGGGACTCATGTTATAAGGGAGAGCAAGCAGTATCTTCAGCTGATAGCCATGCTTCAGATTTTGCAGAAAGCATCTGAAAGATCTCAAAAGAGGTAGAATGTTTCAAGAGTTTTGCTGATAGATAAATATCATAGGAAGCTGAGGATTATCCTAAAGATGCGGTAAACAGGTAAATGGGATATAATTGAGATTATTCTAACAGTTTCCTAGGAAGAGTTAATGGATCGCACATCTTTGGAACTGCTCTCTTAGGCAGACTATACTGGTGAAGCCTAAAGTGTTGAAGGGATGGGAGTAGATAGTGACTACTCAGTGGAGCAACCCTCAACTTTACCTTCCAATGAATGTTCTATTATGGCTATTTTATATATATATATATATATATATAAATAGTAATTGTATATACATTTTACTTCCAAGAGTATATCTGGTTTATGGAATATCCCTTTTTAAAACATGTTATTTTATTGATTTAATAATTTTCTGATATTTTCTGGTATTCAATTTAAGTTTTCTTTTAAAAGGATATGAATAATATCAATTTAAGTTTTCTTGTGGTTTTTGAATTTTTTGTATAGTCTGTTTCCTCTAAGCTCCTTTTCTAAGTTTCTTTGCTTTGGTTTCTCCCATTTATGTAAAATTCTTTCCTCAAATCTGAGTGATCACAGTTGTCTGTTCATATTTTAGAATGAAGCACAAATAACAGCTTGTGATCTCTATTTCAAGTGAAGAATTGGTTAGGCACACATCATATTCATGGAAATAACTAGCTCCTATTTGCAGCAATGGAAATAATTTGGTACAGAATGGTGGTGATGGTAGCACAGCACTGTGAGTGTAATTAACAGCACTGAAATATATATATATATCTGAATGCAGTTAAAAGGGGAAATGTTAGGTTGTATATGTGGTAATGGAATAAAAATTGAAAAAAGCCCATGGAACTACACTACACACACAGTGAATGCTAAATTATACCATGGATTATAGTTAATGGCATTATTATAAAATTATTATCAATTGTAGCAAATGTACAAAACCAATGAAAAGTGTTAATAATAAGATGGTATATGGGGGCTCTGTATTTTATGCATTATTGTTCTGTACACTCACAACTTCTCTAATAAAAAATTTTTAAATGCCATGACTGGTCTTTGCTTTTGGACTGTTCAGTTTTTTTTCAGAGAAAAATATCCCATTATCCAGGGTGAGAGGATGGTGGGAGTACGCATGTGTGTACTTGGTCTTGAGGTTTAGCTGCACAACAAAGCTGGGGGTTTTACTGTACAATATGTAAGTCTCTCTTATTGCCCTTATTTTCAGTTTGTGACTTTTGTCTGGTGTCCCCAGGTCTGGAAGCCTTCTAGATAATAGTCCCCCCATAGAATAAATTTCCTGTTTACTTTTGCAGGTCATAGAATCATCTGGTTGCCCGGGGGGTGGGGCATATGGCATATGGAGTTTTGCTTTCTATTCAGATCTTCTTATACTTTTATCCCTGTAACTTACTTTAATTTTCATAAATGCTTCCTGATTCCAGTTTGGATCTATCCTGGTTTCTAAAAACATATTCACCCCTAAACCCAACAGACAGATAGATTTCAGTGTCTTCTTTGAGGATAATCTATACACAATTGTCCATCACTTTTCAGTTCCAAAAGCATTTTGATATATTTCAGCTTGTGCCCTTTCGTCTCCCATTCTCCTTGACTTTTTTATTCCATTAAAGTCAATGAAATAACACTGAAGGAAGAAGTAAAGGTAAATATTTTCATTCAAAATGCTGTGTCTAAGTTTAAGTCTTATACTTTATTGTTCTAATTATTTTCACGAATTTCTTGATTTCTCTTCATTGTTTAATTTTTAAGCTAAGAAGTAAGCACTGTGTTAAAGTCAACATATTCTTTTAAGTTAAATTGAGGACAAGCAAAATCAACAGTGCAGTTAATAAAACAGCACTTGTCTGTCATATTGCTATTATTTGTGCATCATTCTTCTAGTGCAGTGCCCTGATAATAGGCCAAAGTGAATATAATTACAAATAGATCATCATATCGCTGCTGAACTTGACTTGGATTTTAACTTTCATTATTAACACTGATATAGAAAATGTATGGTGAGACCTATGTAATAGAGAACAATTTTGTGCCAAACATGTTTCTTCCACAGATATAGCAAATAATTATTTGTCATACATAGGTTTTAGGGAAGCCAGATGAACACATAAAACATCCACATTTTAAGTTACTTATGTACAGATTGAGGAGGAAGTTTTTACATAAATTTTCACAGCGCTAAATGTAATTTTGTTTTTCTTTATGATGAGCTGCATCTGTCTCTGCAGAATAGTGGAAAAGTACTCTCATGTAAAATTCTTGCAACCATCATTTAAGTCCTTCTGGTTCAAATTAAACCATCTGGAATTTACAATAATATTTCACAACTTGGTCAAATTCTTTGGCAATGAAAGCAAATGGGAGGTTATGATTTTATAATATATTGGTACAATTTCCTATGGCCTTGTAAAAGTAAACTGCAAACATCTGCTGAAAAACTAGCCATTCTTACCCCCACATGTTTGAGGAATGCTGCAATACTCTGCTGAATAGTAGCCAGAAAGTCAGAAAAAATCAATTTCTTACTAAAACCTGAACAATGCAAAAGCCGTTTTGCCTCTAAGAAAAAAAATAATTATAGCAAAGAGAATCATCCCAAGAAAATGTGTTTTCTAAAGATGCAAACAGTAAGAGAGTAAGATTTTCTTTAAAAATATTCGATATAGTTGAAAAGGAATATGAATCTAGGACAGTACTGTTTCCAGGAGTTTATAAAAAATGGAGAAACTACATTGTAGAAAAAGTTTTAGAAAATACTTTAAATTAATATCAGTTTTTCTAAGGAACAATTCTTTTTCTGAAGATACAAAATTCAGAAAGACCATTTAAGTTAAAAAAAAATCAGAGGTAAAGATAGATGGTGTTGTTGAGGATTAATTCTGTCACATAACCATATTTAAGACATCTTAGGAAGCTTTATGGTTCACAAAGAAAGCATTTCATTCACAGATGTCCCAGTTTGGTCATTTGATTATATGGTCAGTTTATTGGAAAATTTTAATTAATGTTTTGGGAATTTCATTTTTAATTCATTTGACAAACTTTTAACAAATCTATACTCTAAGGACTGAGGTAAATTCTGTGGTTTCTACCACATGATTTAGAGATATAGATCCTATCCTCCACAGGTTTACAATAAAGTAAATGATGCCAGCTATGCACCATAATATACCTTGAAAGGAATTGGCAAGGAAATTGGAGAAAAATAATGAGAGGAGCCTGATGATATGTGCACCTAAAAATTTGCACTCCACATAAAAACACTGGAGCTACATTAAAATAATGTATAAAGTCTGCTCCAGATGCATGTTTAATGTCCAACTCTGTGTGAAGAGAGTAAATCAACAAAAAAGAAAAAGTTCTAAAAATGTCTAAGGCATTGTTTTCAAAAACTAACTCTGACATTTTCTTAGATAAACTTACTCTGTCATTTGAGAACCAAGGAATACATTCATAATTGTGCTAATATTATGATTAAGAATAAAAATAAATGATTAAGAAAAAAATATATTTATCAAGTTATTGCTTTGTGCTAGACGTTTTTTCTAAAAGTTTGATATTGTACTAATTCATGTAATATTGATAACAGTTTAAAGAAGTGAAACTTATTATTAAGCCCATTTGTAAAAGAAGAAGCTGAGGCACTGAGAATTTTGCTATTTGCCCAAGGTCTCAAGCCACAGAATAAGGAAGCCAGTATATCAATAAAATTCAGTTGCTGAGTCTACATTTATATTTCTTACCCATGCACATATATTAACAAGTGCATGCACAAATATAAGTGTGTATACATTATGACTTCAGGAATAAGCACTTTATTTTATTTATTTATTTTTTAAAGATTTTATTTTATTTATTCATTTATCCCCCCCCCTTGCTGCTTGTGCTCGCTGGGTCAGCTAACCACGCCACGCAGGCGGGCTTGCCTTCACCAGGAGGCCCCGGGAACCGAACCGGGGCCTCCCATATGGTAAACGGGAGCCCTACTGATTGAGCCACAGCCGCTTCCCAGGAATAAGCACTTTAGAATTACAGTGGAAATGGGTGTGTAAGATCTAGAGTGACTAGAATGCTGAAGGAGGATTTAATGAGGAGATAGTTCTTTATATGAAAATTTAAATAGGTATGGATTTAAGAATATAGCTCCTGGGTCAGTGAAAAATAAATCCACTGATGCAGTAGAGAATAGTGTTTACACTTCAGTGTACTAAAATTACCTTGAATTCTTGGTGAACATATAGATTCCTAAGCTCTAGCTCTAGAGTTTGTCTTTTTGTTTCTTTCCTTAGGCCTGGGGTATTCCTTCCAGGGCATTTACTTTTTAATATGATTATTAGATGATTTATTTTAATTTATTTTTTCTATATAATTACTTTTTTTATTTTTAAAGAAGCTTTAGATTACATAAATGTTACATAAAAAATATAAGGAATCCATATATGCCCCACTTCCTCCCCCTCCCACACTTTCCCCCACTAACAACATCCTTCATTAGTGTGGTACATTTGTCACAATTGATAAACCCATATTGAAGCATTGTTACTAACCATGGACCACAGTTTACATATAGTTTACACTGTTCCACACAATTTTGTAACTCATGACAAAATTTAATTGGCCTGTATCCTTCACTGCAATGTCATGCAGGACAAATCCAATGTCCTGAAGATGGCCCCATATTACACCTATTCTTCCCTTTCCCATCCCTCAGAACCTCTGATGGCTACTACCTTTATATCAAAGATAAGAGTTCTTCCATTGCTAGAATAATAATATGTCTAGAATAAAAATGTCTGCTTTAATTCATTGTTCATTCCCCAGTCTTGAGGATCTGGGCCTGGCGATTCCCACTCTGTTTTCTAATTGAGAGGGGTCTTAGATCCCATGGAGCAGATGGATGGAGCTATCTTGTTTGCAATTGCAGACACTCTCTGTCCCTTGGGATGGGTGTTATTCATCATCATTTCCTTGTTAGTTGTCCTGGGTGAGGCCAGTGAATTGGAGAGTAGGTGTTGCAACTCTGCTGAAATTCACGGCTCAATTTGCACATGGATGGACCAAAGATTTAAGACTCTAGGACATATATTTATCAAGTATAGTGCAAATTATCAGTTCAAATAAAAGGAGCAGAAGAGCCATGTGTAGAGAACCTATAAATGAGTCTAACTCTGTTACACTGGGGAGCATAAATTCCAAAGTAAGACCCACTGACAGGGTACCAAATTCCTGATCTGTCTGCCATGCTTATAGTTTCTGGGTGTCTCTAGAGCCCTCAGGAGCCCTGCTATTTGAGGCACTGTTTACTGTGACAGTCACTGAGATCCTGCTGTGACTTGCATAAGCATAAACTCTGGCATGAATCCGGAGTCACTTCGAAATCTCTTACCCATAAAAACTCATTTGAATTTACCATTTCCCCCTTTTGGTCAATGTCTTTTTCCAGATGCATTGCTAGTTGGCACTTGGTAATAATCCCTTGGTGCCAGGGAAGCTCATCCTTGGGAATCATGTCCTATGCCAAGTGTGCTTATATGCTGAATTTGGCTTACAGAGAGGCCAAACTGAAGCAACAAGGAGACTTCAGGAGGTAACTCTTGGGCAGTATATAGTACTAGGCTAGGTTTCAATTTCACGAGAAAAGGTTTATCAGTACAATCATCAATGTCAAGGGCCTGGCATAATGATCTGTCTTCCTTTATTGACATTGCCCTTGAACTCAGGGGATTCTTGCTGTCCTATTAGAGAATGTAGTGGAACTCCCCAGGATGGGAATTCAATGTTCTTTTGGTTTTTGTGTAGATCTCCACTGAGAAAATATTTGCATGAACAATTGAACATATTAATATGTCTTAGAGGCATACCCCTTCCCATATATCCTCACATCACTGACACCCTGCACCAGTGATCCTCCCCTGCCAATGCTCTGACACTTCTGCGATCCAAAACTTCTCCAAAAATGAAACCAACAAAATAACCGAATAAAATTAATAAGAAAATGAAGTAATAATTTTAAAAATAACCAATAAAATACAAAAAAGTAAAACAATTTGAAATAATAAAAAAATTAAAAATTTTCAGGCATTGTGTCTTTCATCATTGTAAGATCTGTTTTCTTGTATGTACAGTGACATTTTCTTCCATATATTCCCCAATGTCTTATTCTTTTCATTTTATCATCAAAGGAGATTTAGGATACAGAAGAGTCACATAGAGAATACAGGTGATTTCTATATGCCCAATACCCTCCCCCTTTTCCCTTCTCCCTTATTTATAACATTTTACATGTGGATGGTACATTTGTTACAATTGATATACAAATATTGAAGTGTTGCTACCAACCATGGTCAATGGTTTACATTATGGTTTACATTTTGGATAGTACACTCTAATAAATTTGACAAAATTTGAAGTGGCTTATACCCATTATTGCACGATCATGCAGACCAATTTTAATGCCCTAAAAATGACCTATGTTCCATCTAATCGATTCTTCCCTTCCCCTCCCCTCAGAGCCTATGGTAATCACTAACATTCAGTTTTTAAAAAATAAGATTCATAGTTACTTGCAATAATATTGAGGTCTTGACTTATTAGTCTGTTTTCTTTTATTAGGCACTGCCTATGTTTTCAAGGGATTCCTGTCCTTCTCATTGAGAACAAAGCAGGACTCTCCAGGATGGGGGTTTAATATTTTCTTGTTCATTGTGTGGGTCTCCACCCACTGATATAGCACACCATGATACAATGAACACTTAGAGGTTCCATAGAAGCCTGCCCCTGGTGCACCCTATCCTGTATATTCCCCCACACCCAACACCCTACACCAATATCTCTCCCCTGCCATATTTGCCAAAAGAATATTTCCAACATCATAGGTTTAACCAAATCCCCAGTTTATTTGCTGCTTCCCTATATCCTCCCCTAGTTCCATGGATATTCCAACCCTAACCCCCTACCCTACTACACCTTAAAGACCAGCACCGCTGAACCCAATCATGTCACTGTACCACTGTCATGCCCATCCACTGCCCAAACACACCCTTCCACCTTATCATAGATTTTGCCCTTACGGGCATTGGCTCACAACACTCTATCGTCCTTCTGTCTCCTGTAAACCTACCTTCCAGACTCTCGCTCTTTGAGTCTGCTCAATTTGCTTATTAATTCATATCAGTTAGCTCATGTAATATTTGCCCTTTAGTGCCTGGCTTACTTCACTCAACATAAGATCTTCAAGATTCATCCATGTTATCCTGTGTGTTAATACTGAATTCTTTCTTATAGCTGAGTAATATTCCATTGTGTATTTATACTACAGTTTGGTTATCCATCTGTGTCATCTGTAGATGGACATTTGGGTTGCTTCCAACTTTTGGCAATAGTGAATAATGCCGCTATGAACATTGGTTTGCCTGTCCCTGTTTGTGTCCCTGCTTTCAATTCTTATGGGTATATACCCAGCAATGGGATTGCTGGAATATAAGGTAGTTCTATAATTAGTTTCCTGTGGAACCACTAAATTATCCTCCACAATGACTGCTCCATTCTACATTCCCACCAGCAGTGGATAAGCATTCCCCTTCCTCCATATCCTCTTCAACACGTGTAGTCCTCTGTTTTTTGTTTTTGTTTTTTAAATAGCAGCCAGTCTAATGGGTGTAAGATGATATCTCATTGTGATTTTGATTTGCATTTCCCTAATACCTAATGGTGTTGAACATCTTTTCATGTGCTTTTTAGCCATTTGTATTCTTCTTTGGAGAAGTGTCTATTCAATCTCTTGCCCATTTTTAAAATATGTTGTTTGTTATTTTATTTTCGAGCTTTAGGATTTCTTTTTATATGCTGGATTTTAGGCCCCTACAGATAGTTGGTTACCAAATATATTCTCCTTTTGAGTAGGCTGCCTTTTCAATTTCTTGACAAACTCCTTTGAAGTGCAAAAGTTTTTAATTTTGAGGAGGTCCCATTTATCTATTTTTTCTTTCATTGCTCGTGCTTTGAGTGTAAACTTTATGAAACCATTTCCTAATACAAGATCTTGTAAATGCTTCCCTATATTATCTTCTGGGAGCTTATGGAAATATCAGCAACAAAAGAAAAACCCAGGAAAAACAGCCTTGCATCTTAGGCCATTAGGGACCTTCTCAGGCTGCTGGTGCTCATCAATCAATTTCCCTGTAGCCTGCCCTTCACATGTGATGTATACAGTTTTAGTGAATAAAATAAAGGCAAAAATAAATAACAGATCAAAACAAAACAAAACAAAACAAAGCAACAGAATCTCAGTCTATAAGTTCTCTATCATAAGGTGCTAGCTGTGTGCCTGATAACTCGGTGGATCACTCCCTAGATCCCATATTTTAGGGCATACCAGGACTTAAAGCACGGACTTTCTACATGCAAGGCAGGAATTCCTCCACTAAGCCATACCAGCTCTGTAGGTTAAATAGGGTTCTGAAAGCTTATCTGGCTCTTCCCACCCCCATTTCCCTTAGGGAGTTGGGCTTCTACCAGTTTTCAGGGGCTGGGCTAGTTAGGTGCCTGTGTCCCCCTGCTCCCTGACCTAGTTTCTCTCTCCCAGGGTGGCTGGGTGTGACAGCCTGCCTGATCAGATCCCCCTTTCCCTCTCCCTGAGGGCCATCTCAGCCCTGGCTGGTGTTTTTCCCAAGATTCAATGGGGGCTCAAGTGGCCAAATCCACTGAAAAGAAACCACTCTCCACCCTCTGCCAGAGCCCTCTTCCTCCCAGGGAGTGCTCCCTCCCACTCAGCTGGCTAAAGAGAGCCATGGGTTCCATGGGGGATATTTGCCTTGAGCGTGAGGCTTACAAGCTCCAGCTGGCCGTTTCCAGTCACAGGGTATAGCAACCTTTGGTTTTCCCTTGGACTCTTTGTCTCTTGGTCCTGCTCCCTTCTGGATGATGCTGGGCAGCCTCCTGTTCTGTAGATCCACAAAGCAGCTCCTTTGGGTAGGTTTTGTCCTTTTTCTGCCACTTTTTGCAAGAGAGCTGAGCAATGCCTACGTACATTGACACCATTTTCCCAGAACTCTTAGATGATTTTAATGTCAATGGTCCATGGAACATATTATGAGAAATAGTATTCTGGTATCTTGTGCTCAACTTGAATTCTGATTTCAAGGAAATGGGTGGGAGAGAGCAGAACAAACATGGCATGATTTATCTTACTGGAAAATCATATCTACATAGGAAAATAAAGCCAAATAGAATCAAAATCACTTTCTATTTCATACATTTTGCCTTGATTCAAATTTAAATTCATGTTGTAAATTTAGGTAATGGTATTTATGCTATTGCCACACATTTATTAGCTAATATTATTTTACCAAATCCATTGCTTTTGCATGTCAAGCCCATGTTTTAGCTATTTATTCCAACTCTTCAAAGAAAATCTCAGTTATTATCATAGACCTATCTTTCAGCATTCCAGCCAAGGGTTTTTGATTAAAAAAGCAAAAAGTTATGCTTTATTGACTGATATAAGTTTATTTCTTTATGGAAAGAATATTTATCCTCCTTAGTGTTTTTAAAGATCTCTCTTAGTGCCAGCCTAAATCATTCAGTGAGATCACATGTTTCAATGACATTCTGAATGAGTTATTTCTACTTTATAACAGATTTTGGCTTAAGAGTATAGCTTTTTAAATATGCCTTTCATGAAAGATGACATGCAGGTCAAAAAAGGCAGCAGTGTAATATGGCTTTCAAAATTTAAGATTATATTTTGATTAAAAATTGTAAAAATTACAGGCTGGGAGAAAGGAAGTTAGATTTTGTTGAAGTCACTGATTCCTTCCCTAACTCCCCCAGCAGGATTTGTTTTAATTTCCTTCTGCCTGAGAACTTAGTAACTGTCTCTGTCATACCAGTTGTCAAATTTCATTGTGACTTTTTTACTTACACTACTCAATTTACTTTACTCACAATATTAGACTTTATGCTCCTCCATAGCAAGGAAAATCTCTCTTTCCTCTTTCTCTTTCTTTCTTTCCCTCTCTCTCTCTCTCCTTCCTTCTTCCTTACTTCCTTCTTTCCCTCCTTCCTTCCTTCCTTCCTTCTTTCTCCCATTCAGCTAAAATGTGCTTGAATTGCAAGAATCAACATATAAAGTACATAATAAAATAGAGGAAATGAGTGTGAAATAAAGAAGGATATATTGCAAGTTCTAAAAATCCAAATTATATTAATTTCAGAATTAAATATTGCCCATTACCTAGTAAAAATTCAATAAAATTTTGTTTAATTAATCTGTTATATGTTCTAATATATCTAAACAAATTATTATTTTAAAACATAACTGTATTAGTTTGCTGAAGGCTGGTGGGAGCAATGTACCAGAAATGTGTTGGCTTTTTTAATGGGAATATATTAAGTTAAATATATTAACATATTATAATGTTTAACATATAATGTAAACATATTAACATATTGGTTCTGAGGCCATAAAAGCATCATATTTAAGGAATCATCAGAGATGCTGTCTCACTGAAGTTCAGTTGCTGGCGATACTGGACTCCTGCCATGTGGCAAGGAGGCATCTGTTTGTCCGGGTCTCTGGCTTCTTCTCTGGGCTTATTTCCTTCCCTAGCTCAACTGTGGGCAATCAGGCATATGGCTTATCTCTCCCCTCTCCTTCAGGCCTCCTTTCTTTGAGCCTCTACTGGGCCTCTTTGAAGCCTTTGTGCTCTACTGATTCCAACCTCAGACCTCCAGGACCTCTCTCCACATCTAAGAGTTTATCTGTTGCTGCTGCTTTTTCTCTGTGTGTCTTTGTACGTTTAGTCCTCTGTTTGTAAAAGACTCCAGCAGGAGGACCAAGACCTACCCTGGGATATGCCTCAATGAAGCAATCCAATCAAAGGCCTCCCAACTGAATACAACCCAATCAAAAAGTCCCACACCTAGAATGTGGAGAAGCATGGGAGAAGTTCAATTGGTGTGACCCATGGACTGTGGTTAACAATACTGTAATGTTCTTGCATCAATGCCAAAGATGCACTGTGTTTATAATGGATGGGAGAAAAAAAATTGTGCCAAATGTACTAAATGTATGTTATGGACCATGGTTGATGGCAATAGTCTGATATTATCTTATAATCTGTAACAAATGTTCCACCATGGTGTGGTGTGTTGGTGAAGGGGTGTTGTATGGGAATTGTACCCATGTGCTTTACTGTTTTGTAAGTTCACAACCTCTGTAATAAAAATATATTTAAAAAATAAAAAGAATGATGTGGGTTGTGGGAAAAGTATATCAAATGTGGGATATGGACTATGGTTAGTAAAAATATTTTGATGATATTCTTTCATGATTTGTAACATGTTTCACAGCAATGCAAGGTGCTGGTGGTGGGGTGATGTATGGGACCCCTGTATCGTGTTGTGTGTTTTGTAAGTTCACAAATTTTACCGTACACTTATTGTTTGTGTATTTCATGTGTGAGTGATGTACTTTAATAAATTTTTGTAAAAAAAGGTCCTATAGCCAAAGGAATGGATTAGCTCCAAGAACATGATCTTTTCTTGGGATGCACAATAAACTTTAAACTGTCACAATAACTTTCAAAACTTTTTTTTTTTTCCAAATAAATACAAAGGCAAATTAAATTTGTGGTATAAAATTTAAAACATTGTCTTAAATAAGGTCTATACTTAGCTTGTATTATGAAAAATAAGAGATGTTTGGTCCAACACCTGGCTTTGAATGTAAATAAATTGAGGAACATTTCAATAATATTCCATGCATGTACTTGAGAATGAAGTATAAGAAACAATAACAACTTCTATGAATATGCAATTGCATGCTTACAAAATTTGCTTCAGATGTTTTCCTCAAGGCCTGATATATTTTGGTTGTTTAATATTTCAAATTGTACTTAAAATAGATAATATATAATACAGTATCAAGATATTGGTTTCTGAAAATAAGATAATAATAATCTTATTTTTAAAGGTTTACATTTTCTCAAGGACCAACAAAAATGCAATGCAGATCAACCAATCTGCCTAAGGAAGGTTAACTGACAAATAACATTCAGTTGCATTTTAATTTTATATTCATTTATTCTTAAGCTATACCTCTATCCAGGAATGAGTTTCAAGGACATTTATATCACAACTTTTCTAAGCTAGGAAGTTATGCATCATTACTTTCTTAAGTCATCTCTATCATCTTATGGTAGTTTAAAAGGAGAAACTCACCCCAAAGATAGAAGTTGTCAAAATAGCACACCCAGAGTTGTATTATATCCATATTTTAAATTATGTGATTTAGAACATAATTAGCATTTAGGAAAAGTCTAGTGTATCAATAAAGATAGGCCAGGTTATTCTACTGTATCAAACAACCTTAACACTTCAGTGATAATCAAACATTTCATTCTTCTTCAAGTCCATGGAATGACAGTGGAGATTCTGCTGTGAGTCATCCTCATCATTATAGCTCACAGAACAAATGGAGCAATATAAGATTTCCAGGTGTTCTAGGAGAGGAAAGGAATACATGCAGTATCTACTCAAAGCTGATACCATCATGCATGCTCACACTTGAGTTCAGTGGTTATCTCCTACCATCTATTGGAAGAAGAGACAGAATCAAATATTTGTGAACAGTCTAAATTACTACCACAGATAGATTTCAAGATTGAATGTGGATTTAGTTGCAATTAATTGTCCCAAAAAATTATGTTTTAGTTTAATCCACATTACTTTCAATTAGTGAAAGCAGCCTTAAGAGCCACATTAAAGAAATTCTTGCAGTTGTAAATTCGACTTTCTTTGAACTACATATACACATTCTTGAATTCCATTCTAAAATCATATTCAGAAAGAAATGATCCAAATTCATGGCACAATATGGTGTTCACATGAGGGTAATATATTTAAGAATGATTCACAGAAATGATTTAAATATAAGTAATTCTGGAATTTTCTGTGTATGGTCATTTCTCGCATGTTATTATTGTTTATATTCAAAGTGGTATAAATAAACTGAAGTGCTCATGTTATGGAAGTTATTAGATCTTCCTGGAAAGCTGTCTTTCTATGAATGGAATGAAGCAACCATATTAAGCATTTCTGAATGAGGAAAGAATCAGAATAAGAGGGAAAATCCTATGTAAAACATTTAAAAAGGTGTAAGATATGGGGAAAAAGTCAAATAGTCATCGATATCATTCTTGTAGCTAAAAGAATTGTTTTACTCTGAATGCACTAAAGCCAAGATGGTCTAGGTTACATTTTGAGTCAGATCTTTTTTTTACATTTTTACACTCTTCTTTACCCAAGAAATGAAATAATAAGATATCTGAAAAGAAAATAGCTAGGTTATTATGAATTAGAATGCCTATGGTTATCACCTGAATTTTCAATTTATTTGTCCATGAACTAATTTCCTTTAGGCATAAGATATTGTGATCACAAAATTAAACTTTCTCAAGAAAAAATAATATGCCTATTTGATTTGAAGAGTTAATCTCAAGTAAATTTCCCTGAATTCTATTCTTATTTGTTTGTTTCTTTTTTGTTTGTTTGTTTGATTCAAAACATATGCTACTTTAATGCCTACTACAACTTTCTGACAGTGTACCATGTGTCTCACTTTATTCTTTGCTAATACGAATAAACTATTTAGGTGGTTTGGGGACCTAAGCACTTAATTTATTGCTCACTTACACTTGGTAAGTATTTTTTTTAATGTTTTAAAAGATGCTTAGATTACATAAATATTACACAAAAATTACAGGGAATTCCCATGTTCCCCACCTCCCACACCTCTCACAACCTCTCACATAAACATCTTTCATTAGTGTGGCACATCACCTGCAATGAATATTGTTTGTTTCTTGATGGAGATTGGAAATGGCATTCTTTAAGGCAATATCCTTTCTCAGGGATAGAGGATCATGAAATACTTTACATTAAGTAACATTTTAAAACTTGAAATCATTTGATATCTGATTTTATTGAAGTCTGGTATATTTACTTGGATATATATTTTTATAAAATGGAATTGGTTCAATATGTATTAATAGAGAACAATTCTTTCCATTATAACCTGCTTTTAGTTCTTTGTAAAGAGAGACATGTAGTAACCTTCAGTAAGATCTCGGGCATATTTTATGTTTAAATATGGGTGAGTAGGATGATGTCTGATAAAAAAATAAGTGTAAAATATCCACATGGTTATAAAATGTGAAGATATTATTTATAAAATATTTTCAATACTGACTGCATTAGAATAAAGAGACTCAAGTGCCAACAGTCACAGTTTAAAAATGAAAATTAATAAAAGAAATTCTTAGTTCTTTGATTTGTCAAAAATTATTCTTAGTATAAAGATACCCTCCTTATTCTTTATTTTTCATTCACACAAAACCATATGCAAGTCTTATTCAAAAAAGTTAGCTTAGGGTCCTGGAAAACTAAAAATGTTCACTTTCCTGCAGCAATTTATATATATATATAATGCCTGATATAATGCCTGTCAGAAGTACATTACTCCCTCTACCCCCCAGGAGTGAAATACCAAAAGCCTTTATAATTGAATGGAACACAGATTCCATAGTATGATAATTCCACCCAAGGAACAAACAAAAGCTATGCATCAATTTGTACTAATGTAATTCAGTTCAGATAAGAAATTATGTATTTTCTTTGATGCATTTTCTTCACAGTCCATTACCTCCCAAAGGTGAGGATAGGCCTTATTATTGTATAACAGTATGAAACATTTAGAACTAAAAATATCCTGTGTTTTATTTCAATTATTATTGAAATAAGACATAGTATTTACAGGTGTAAAATGCATAGTCTATTTTTGTCTTATTTTCAATGGATAAAGCAGCCCTCCCCCAGCTTCATTTTTAAATATACATCCTTTCTTCAGTCTTCCAATTCAGCGTTTCCACCAACACCAGATAAACTAATGTAACATGGTATCTGCAGATGTTTGGGTTGAGTTGTACCCCTCAAAAAGGTATATTCAAGTCCTAATCCTTGGTCCCCTTAATGTGAATTTATTTGGAAATAGATCTTTTAAATTGTAATTAGTTAAGATGAAGCTAAAGTGGATTAGAGTTGACATTAAACTAATGTGATTGGTGTTTATAGGAAGGAGAGAATTTGGATACACAGGTAAACACAGGAGAGAATGCCTTGACTGAGGCAAGGAATGAACTGCTGCAAGCCAAGGAGAGAGGCATAGAACAGATTCTACCTTAGAGAATTCAGAGGGAGCATGGACCCCTTCTTACACCTCAATTTCATACTTCTAGCCTCCAGAGCTGAGAGAGAATACATTCCTTTTACTTTAAGCCTCCCAGGTTATAATACTTAGTTATGGCTGCCCTAGGAAACTACGACAGTAGGCAATGTACTAAGAGGTGAAGGGAGAAGTATTAACTTAGGACTCACAATGTGCTTTGGTCTGTGTTGGGTACTGGTTATCCAAACCTCAGAGCAATCAGGTGGTAGATATTATTACGATCAGATAGGTGAGAAAACAGATTCAGTACTGTCTAATTATTTATTCAGGATACCATGAATAGTAACTGACAGAAATTTTTTTTCTCCTGATTCCTCAATTTGCTATAGAATGAAAAAAATATTGAATATTTTACTGCAGTATTTTATCATTTGTTAAACAGAAACGCTATTTCTTCAGGGGTAATGCTTTATTGACGTAGTCAGCTAAGGCCTCATTTAGGTTTGCTTTTCTCCTTCATCTTTCAGTCATTGCAGAATAAAATATATGATACAATTTTTAAAAAATAGAGTGGAAAGAAAATAAAGTGACACTTCTTCTTGGTTCTGGTCAAAGAATTTGGGAATTTTGTACAAATGAAGAAATAATTACTGAGGAGACTGTGACATGTAGAGAGATAAAGTTTATCTACCAATATATGTGTGTGTCTTATTGTAAATATGTGTGTGGATGTGCATGTGTGTGTAGTTTTGTACCTCCTCCCTATTATGATCTTCCACTGAGTATACACATAAATAAGATAAAAAAGAGAGCTCATAAGGGGTAGTGACGTATAGCAGTGACTCTGAACCGTGTTAAAGAATAATTGACAAGAAGTTAAAATCATGTCTCTCATACAGATGTAAAATAAATATATCCCAAAGATTTTATTTAATTCATTAAATAGTGCGGGAACTAGTTAGACATTACCAGTAATTCAAATTAGAATGGAAGTTACAGGGGAGAGGAGCGAACATGGCAGCCTGTAGTTGGCTTCTACATGGCTCTGCGACTGAGGCGGTGGCACTACTGCTCGTTTATCGGCTTCCCTCGGCCTCTGCCCATGGTGTTATCTGAAAAGGTTAGTTAGCTAATGGAATGGACCAATAAAAGACCTGTAATAAGAATGAATGAAGACAAGTTCCGTCACCTTGTTAAAGCTCCACCGACAAACTACTCCGTTATTGTCATGTTCACTGCTCTCCAACTTCATAGACAGTGTGTCCTGTGCAAGCAAGCTGCTGAAGGATTCCAGATCCTGGCAAACTCCTGGCGATACTCCAGTGCATTTACCAAGAGGATATTTTTTGCTCTGGTGGATTTTGATGAAGGCTCTGATGTTTTTCAGATGCTAAACATGAATTCAGCTCCAACTTTTATCAACTTTCCTGCGAAAGGGAAACCCAAACGGGGTGATAGGTATGCGTTGCAGATGTGGGGTTTTTCAACTGAGCAGATTGCCCGGTGGATAGCTGACAGAACTGATGTCAATATGAGAGTAATCAAACTCCCAAATTATACTGGTCCCCTCATGTTGGGGTTGCTTTTAGCTATTATTGGTGGGCTTGTGTATCTTCGAAGAAGCAATGTGGATTTTCTTTTTAACAAAACTGGATGGGCTTTTGCAGCTTTGTGTTTTGTGCTTGCAATGACATCAGGTCAAATGTGGAAACACATAAGAGGACCACCATATGCCCATAAGAATCCCCATACAGGACATGTGAATTATATCCATGGAAGCAGCCAAGCCCAGTTTGTAGCTGAAACACACATTGTTCTTCTGTTTAATGGTGGGGTGACCTTAAGGATGGTGCTTTTATGTGAAACTGCTACCTCTGACATGTATATTGGGAAGTGAAAGATAATGTGTGTGGCTGATATTGGACTCATTGTATTATTCTTCAGTTGGATGATCTCTATTTTCAGATCTAAATATCACGGATATCCATATAGCTTTCTGATGAGTTAAAAAAGATCCCAGAGATATGTAGACACTGGAGTAACAGAAATTGAAAAACGAAAATGTGTATTTGAAAAGAAGAATACAACTTGTATATTTTATATTGCCTCTTTTTTTTTCAACTGATTTAAATAGTTAAGCATTTAACCAAAGAAGATGTATAGTGCCTTAACAAGCAATTTCCTGTCAAAATCATGAAGTATTTCGTTAAGATTCTCCTCTTTGTTACCTTCCCCTTCCAGTGAACTTTATTGAACATTTAATTTAGTAGAATTAAGTATATTATAAATATTTTAAACTGCTACTTCACTTTAATTAGGACAAGGCTCAAAACAGCTTTTTTTTTATTGTGGGTAAAAATCTAATTTTTCACAATACAAACCAATATTTGTAAAATAATATATAAATATATATGCGTATATGTGCATTTGCTTACATAAATGTTTTTTTTTTTCATATATATTTTAAAAGATGCTTAGATTACATAAATGTTACACAAAAATTACAGGGATTCCCATGTTGTCCACCTCCCACACCTCCCATAACATCCCACATAAACAGCTTTCATTAGTGTGGCACTTCACCTGCAATGGATATACACATCCTGGGGCTTTGCCACTAAGCATAGACCACAGTTCACATCGTAGACCACACTCTCTCCTACACAGTTTTGCATGGTATATGCTAATGTAAAATGGCCTATATCCGCTGCCACAACGTCACTCAGGACAAACCCCAAGTCCTAAAAAAGCCCCTTTATTACAACTGCCCTCCCCCTCCCCACCCTGAAACCGTCTAGTGGCCACTGGCTCCACCTCACTGTTATAATTTCTTCCATTGCTTGAATCACAATATGTCTACAACAGAATGCCATTAAGTCCACTCTAGTCCATAGCTCTTCCTCCAATCCTGAGGGGTCTGGAATGGTGATGTCGACTCCACCTCCAGGTGAGAGTGGGCTTTTATCCCATGGATACGGTGGATGGGATTACCCTGCCTGCAGCTGCAGACTCTCTCCATTCCCTGGGATGGCCGTTGTCCACCATCGTCTCCTCACCAGGTGACTTGGGTGAGTCCATTGAGCTGTAGAGCAGGAGTTGCAGCTCCACTGAGATTCCAGGCACAGCTGGCACGTAGGCAGGTCAGAGGCTCCAGTCTCTGGAAGTACACCTACAAACTCCATCATTACATATAGGTTTGAATAGAAGGGACTGATTGACCATGTGCAGGGAGGACTTATTTGAGTCCAACTCTGTCACTCTCATGAGCACAGATTCCAAAGTAGAGCCACTGATAAGGCGTCAATCTCTGGGGCTATCCCCCCTTATATAGGACCTGGGTGTCTCCAGAGCCCTCAGGAGCCCCTCTGTGTGGGGTGATATCCATTTTGGTGTTCTATGAGATCCTACTGAGGTGTGCGTAAGCGTTACCTCTGGGATGAACTCCCGACTCTCTTTGAAGTCTCTTAGCCACATGAACTCATTTGTCTTTACCTTTTCCTCCTTTTATTCAAGGTTTTTTTCCAGTCGTGTTTCCAGTTGGCACTTGGTATTAATCCCTCGATGCCAGGGAGACTCATCCCCAGGAGTCATGTCCCATGTTGGGGGGAAGGTAATGCATTCATATGCTGAGTTTGGTTTAGAGAGAGGCCACATTTGAGCAACAAGGAGGCTCTCAAATGGCTACCATTAGGCACTCCATAACAGTAGGCCAAGTTTCAATTACAAGAGCAAAGACTCATAGGGCTAGTAATCAATAACAAGAACCCTTCAGTGGGCCATACTCTTTTGCCAGATACTGCCCCTGCACTCGGGGGACTGTTGCTGCTCCTTTGGAGAATGTGGCAGAGCTCTCCAGGCTGGGAATTCAGTATTCCCTCATTTATTGAGTGATTGTCTACCCACCATGACCAAGCCCTATCCCTCGAACATTTGAACAATTTTATGTATCTTTCATGTATATTTAGATGAACTTACTCTCATGAATCCCCCACCCCAGACACCTCTCACTAATGATCCTCTGCAGCCCCCAATTGTAACCCTTCTGTGATCTAAACCTTCCTTGAAAAAGCAGCCCATATAATAACCAAACTTTTGGTCATCTGATTTTATATTATCTCATCCAAACATGGGGAAAGAATCCTGAACAGGTGTTTTCCCATATGTCTGCTGCAGATAACTGCATCAGTAATCCATTCTTAGTTTTTCCATCTTTGCATGGATTTGTATACTTTGCACATCTTTTCTTTCAGGCAGAGAAACCCTAAGTATTTTGTAGTATCTTGAAAGTGGAACACCATTCTTCGGAGTATGCTTCTAGCCTTTAGGAGAAAAGGCTAGCTGGTCCTCTTCCTCCTGAGTCTTTCCTACAGAAATACCGTGTTCTCTATACTTCTTGGTAGCTGTAGACGTTAAAAGTATCTCAATACAGAATTATGATTTCTGCAGGGGTGTGATGGCAACTATCTTGTATTTGGAAAGATTTCAGATTCATTCCATCTCCCTAGTACTCTTTTATTTAAAGTGGCCCATCTCTAATAAAAATGTAGTTTAGGGCTAAATCAGTGTAATTTATAAATTATCTAAAATGTTTCTGCTAACTAGAGATGGTCACTTATTTCATATGTACTAAAGAGAAAAATAGGCTTACACATAAGTCAGCTGGTGAAGTTGATTCTCTATTACTGTTACAATACGTTTCATTAACCCATATGTTTAAGAAGAGGACCTAGAGTAGGGAAAGAAAATCATGAACTATTGAGTTGTTGCCTATATGTAGAAATTAAGTGTTTCTTGAAAGTTCTTCTGTTTTGGCTGTTATTTTAGCCTTTATCTCTCTTAGTGGAGAAGCAAAGTAAAAATTTGAGGAGGTTTTGTTTGAATTTTGTCTTTTTTTTGTCAGTGGAGATATCCATATGTGCTAACCAAATTTCTGTGAAGTATGTAAATTGATGGCTATCATTAGCTATAACTATAACCTCCCCATAGTTAGTAAAAATAACTCAAAATACTACTATTAGGAAAGTATGTAAATTGTGATTGTGAAGAAAATATAAAGAAATTTTAGAAGTATCACATTAAAAAAAATCTTCTGTGACTGCCTACTCTTATTACCACCGAATAATCCTCCCTTGTGATATAGAGGTTTACAGAAAGAGGTGGATATAATTGTCTCAGAATAAATGTTTTATGTGAGTTTTTGTTTTTAGTTTTTTTGTTGTTAGTAGATTTGGTGGGTGGGGTTATATGGAGCCACTTTTTTGTTAATTAATCCCTTTAAATGATGTGATTTTGGATCCCTTTTTCTGCTGTTCTTGTACTTGTCTTAGGCCAAATTAATTTATGTTGTGGTTCTTATGGTTGAGAAGTGTAAAAATGCCCTGATTTTTTACAAACTGACCAGGGGAGTACTACTGTCGTTTACTCTGTATAGCTCCACATAATTTGCCATGAGTTGAAAGAACGAAAATTTTTAAAGTTTGGTTTGTGTCCTTTACTTTTAAGAGCACATTCTTCTTCTATAGGGGGAAACATAGTATTCTGGCTAAAATCTGGGGAAAGCAGATTTAATACACTTAAAATAGTGTTACTTTTTTGGATATTTTGAAATTAGCTTTCATATGAAGTGCCTTAAGTAGACTCTTCATTTACTTTTCTAGTAATGGTTTGAACATCACATTTTTAAAATACTATTTTATTTTATTATGCATTTTTAAAATACTATTCAGAATAACACATTGTAGTAGCAAAGATAACCAACTGGTTGTTTGCTTTTTGACTATTTCAATAAACGTTTACAATCTGCAAAAAAAAAAAAAAAAAAAATGGAAGTTACAGGGATTTATAATCTTTATAGAACAGTTTCGTTTGCATTGCCATGAACAGGAACGCTTGCATCACTATAGACAGAAAACATCTGCATCACCCTCAGACTTCCAAAACTTCATTTAGATCTCTACAGAGTAACAAAAGAGCCCATCCAAACACAAACATTAAGAGCAGTCTCCATAGAATCAGCTAATCTGAAGGGTCTGCCCAGCATTCCACTGAAAGGACATGCAGTAATGTTTGCCCATTTCAAAATCTTTCACTATTTTTCTCAACACTGCCTGCTGTGGTGCTCACCCTGCTGCAGATGCATTCCACCCATGCAGCCATGGCCTAGTTATGAAAATCTTCTGTAACTAAGAGAGAAAATGAGAGCATGAGGGCCTCTTCCTAAGGCTTAAACTGGCTGCCTTTTCATGTGGTGATTTCAAAGCCTCAGCAGCATCCTTGTATTAACAGAGGAAGATCTAGAACTGAAGATGTGCCGAAACTTGGCATAGCTGAAAACAGAGTAATTGTCCAAGGGGAGACAACATTGAATAAGTGAACCCTGGTAGAGAAGATATGTGGGGGTGTAAGGTGAAAGCTGGGGCTGGAGCTCAAGTTGTGGAAATGATTAAAAGATAGCTAAAAATGTATACCAAACTGAATCTTAATGTGCTTGGATCATCACAATTTAAATCCCCCTGCATTTCTGAAAACCTCTAGTAACTTTTGCCACGTACAAAAAAAAATTTGTTGGAATGATTGTGTGTGTGTGTTTATCTGTAAAATAAAGGACTGAGTTGTTTTTTAATCCATATTAAATGGAGATGAGGTTAGGTCTTGGGAAACCTTCTATTAATATAAGGCTAGCCATACCTCAGAGAGTCATTCCTCATCTTTACTCCTAAGTGTTCTAAAGACTCTTGAGATGGTCATTGAATTAGGAAGTTTCAGGAACGAATAAAAATATTATTTACAATTTTTATATTCTTGGGTAAGAGTTTTGAGATAGAAAAGCCATATTGATGGTATCAGTACTTCAAGAGGAAATTCATATTAATAATGACATCAAATAGTAGAGATATTAATCTAGATATTAAGCTGTGTACATGTAGGTAATTTCAATTATCAGTGTGATCATAAGATGAAAACAATAAAATTAAAAGATAGTTTTAAAAATGTGGTACTTATTCAGGGAAAATCAGAACAGCAGAATTAGCATCTCACAGAACAACCTTGATTCCACTGACTAAAACAGAATACTTAATTTATTGAGGATGATATAATCCAGTAGAGTAATTCTTATGTTCCCATACCCACAAAGATGTGGACTCAAAATTAATGTAATATAGTAACAGAGTCTGTGTTTAGAGATGATTGTTACATACAAACTTATTTTAATAGACTGTAACTGACTGAATTTTTTTCCATTTCAAAAATCACATTGAAATTATTTTCTTGTCACTGTGTTTCTGGCAAAAAATAAATATATAAATTCTCTTGTAGTCTTTGTTAAAGCACGCAAACAGAAAAATCACAATCTAACACTCTATCTCTAAACACTATAAGTTTATAACATAAGATTTATATTAGACTTGTTACACATAGAGAAAATGTAATGATTTTGAAATTAGCAAACCCCCAGTTAGAGTTACAGTGAAAAGCGCAGAGCTAGCTAATCTTAGAACAAGTTGCAAAAACGGATTCCTTGATTCCTGAGAATGGTGTCAACTGTCCCCAAATAAAACCAACAGATGATAGTGCGTTCAGCAGATTTTATTTGTCAAAATAATAAGAAAACTAATCTGATAGGATTATTGAATATCAGAGATTTTTTTGCATCCTAGCAAATTTCTTTACCCTGAGATCCTACACTTCTATTCTTACCTTCTTTAGAGGAAAGATGTATACTGAGTAGTTTAAAGTACAGAGTTTAGAATTAGGCAGACCTGGGTTTGAATTCTTGTTTCAAGTGGCTTTTTCTAAGAATTGGGTTTCTTTTCTATAAATTAATATATTAATACCTACCTCAAAGGTTGCTGGGGATATGAAAGGAAATGAGTTACATAAAGCACTCAGCAGAACTTGCCCCAGAGTAAAATCTTGGAAAACAAAACAAAAGAAACACATCAAAACAAAACAAAACAAAACAAAACAGTAGCTTTAGTTTTTTTTTTTCCTCTGGCTTATAGAGAGATATATTCTAGATCCAATTTTCCCCATAAGGAGATAGCATGCCCTGTAAAGATTTTCATGTATTTGGTAAAGTATAATTTTCAAGGAGTCTTCTCAAGATTGGATTATAAATTTTTCACTCTGTGAATTTAATCAAATTTTTAATCTCTGAGGTGTAGTTCCCTTTCTGTGTGATTGGGATAGCAAGGCCACACTGATGGTTATTTGGAGAATTAGAGGAAATAAACATTGCAAAATACATAGTAGTGTCTGACAAACATAAATTGTACATAACATTGTTATTGTTATTATTAAGATGAAAAAGAAAAACCTCTACTTTTTGCCATCTGTGCCCCTTTAGCCACCCCAACATACACACACAGGAACACAAATATTATTGTCTATTTCATTTCAGTTTGAAAGTCAATGCACACATGCACATATTTTTTTCAATTGATGGAGTTTGGTTATTTCAAGCAAATAAGGTCTTTCACATGCTATTATAAGATTTTCTTCCATATCTGAAGCTGGCTGACTCATTTTCCTGATAGGGTTAAAGAGTGCCCAAAGCATCATCATTAATCCCTTTGGGTAAATTAGTTATGACTTAAAACATTCACTAGAGTCAAACCATCCTTTTAAAGGCCAAATGTGACTGATATTTAATGACGTATGGAAACTGTGACGTTTCCCCAAGATTTCTGCTAATTTCTGGGGTGGCTGGGGCACGTTCGCTGTCTTGGTTAATTATTCTCTAAGTGTTTGTATTGCTCTGAATTGGTTTAGGTTTTGAATCATCTAGTCATGCTGTGTGTGCCGCCATTTACAGTCATGAAATTGAGACGCTTTCCCTGATTATATACATACACACAAACCTTCCACTCAACAAAACTTTGTTCATATTCCTAATTACACCAAACAGGTGGAGATTGGAAATGAGTTAGGGAGGAAGACAAGAGTGGAACTTTTATACATCTGAACCACACAGCAAATAATTTAAAGTTTAATAATTTAAAAATGTATTTCTAAAATTATTTTCTCTACTATTCTCCAGTGCACAAAGTGAGTATTTCAGCAACTTGCCATTTTAATGTCTTGTCTTTGCTTCCCAGAAACTTCTATTCTTCTCACTCTGGAATATAAGGAAGTTTGTATCTCTGCTACTTCAATTTCTAATCTCAGATTCAGGCCTCTTAAACACATTATGATGCTCACTTCAACAAAATACATATGCATGCCTTTGTATGCTTTGTTTTTAAATAGAGATTTATTTTATTTGTCATTCCATTGACTGTCTTTATTGACACTTGCAAATAATATCTGTCATTATTCATGTGAATGGATGTTTTCTGATTTTGAATCCAAGTGGAAGATATCATATATTTTAGTAATAATATATAGAATATGTTGCAGTGATGTGTAATATCAGAGATAGCTTTATTTTGGATGAATGTATTTCCCTTAAATTGGAATACATTAATAAATTGGTTTCTTGAGAGTGAACACAAAGTAATTCCCTCACTGATCTTTTCCTTTAATTTGATTTTGAGGGTTTGAAGGATCATACAGCATGATGAATGGCGATTAAACTGAGCCAGAGCAAAATGATGAAGAAAATATAAAAAAATTTCAGTCTTGACAAATGGTATTAAAACAGGACACAGACCATCTATGTTGAGCAGAGTTAAAGCCAAGTTTCTTTTACAAGTCTGTGTGATGCCACACATTGATTAAAGGAAAGAAGTCAAGGGACCTTCCTCCCCTTTTTTATTTATAAGCTAAAGTGAAAACAGTACTCAGAATTTTGCTTCTTCAATTGCTTCTAAATATGACATATTTACACTAGTGTATTTTCCACTTTTCTTACTTTGATATGAGAAATTAATGCACATTTAGAGATAACAATGACTTAACTGTTCAAAGTCTTATGACCTTTCACTCAACAGTCTTTTAGGTCTGATTATCACTTTCAGTATAGTATATAAAAATAATAGCTAAAATACATTTATTGAGTGAGGGAAAATGTCCTCATATATTACAAATATTAACCCCTTTAATCCTTATAATGAGATAAGTAAATTTTTCATTTATTTTTTATTTTAATTAATATACATGCTAAAGAGATATTAGGTAACTTCTCAGGCTATCTGGATCCTGTATCCTTGTTTATCAAATTCAATGACAATCTCTCACCTTACTGATATCAGAAACTGCTTATTTTGAAAATAGGATAGGATATTCAGGAAAGAAATGATGGCTCTTTAGAGTGGAGTGGAAACAGTGGAAGTAGCAAAAAGAGAAAGATTTCTGTCTAGTGTTTTAAAGGCAAAGCAGAGAGATTTTGTTGATGGAGCAATATATGTACAAGAGAAAGAAAAAAGTCAGTAAGGACTCTAAGATTTTGCCCTAAACAGCAGAAATTTTGGAATCCCAATGTACTGACAAAGAGAAGGCTATAGAAGGAACAATTTTTAGGGTGATGATTAGAAATATGCTTTTGGTAATATTCACTTGACATATTTATTAGACATCTAAGTGTCAAATAGTTGGATATAAATCACTATATTTCATAAGAAAAGTAGAGATACAGACTTGGGGTTTTTCAGTTTATAAATTGCATTGAAAGACAAAAGTGTATAAATCTGAAAGAGAGTGGGTATAGATAGAGGGGAATAAAGGAATCTTTCTGATAAGAGAAAGAATTAAGTGAGCACATTTTACTGGGTCTGAAATAATCTTTACTGACTCAGTTTGGGGAGGAATTTTTCTTTCACCGGAGAATTTACCAGTCTACTAAAAGCATAGAGAGAAAACTGATATTTTCCCCAAGTAATCCAGATGTCAGAGGATAATATATTCCCCTTTCCTAGAAGAAATAGTAGTACAGAATGGTCACTTTAACCATCTCTCTCTTAGTTACTTATTTCTCTTAACACCTCATTTTCAATCATTCAATCAATATTAATTGCACATCTATAATAAATCATAAGTTGTACAAGATAATTATGACATAATTTTAGCCTCCAGGAAGTTCAGATAATTTAACTCTCAACAAGTGTTTCACCATCATCATCATTTTCATCACCATTTGCTAACTATCACTTAATATCTAATATGATCACATCTAATATCTATGTGAAAGCACTACATATGTGTTAAGTTCTCCATAAATATTTTGCATATGACATCCTACATAAAACTTTTGCAGCAATTAATGTGACACTAGTTTCAGAGCTCAAAATATTGAGCTCAAATAATTTTGTAACTTTCCCCCATTAGAGAGTTAGGGATTGAAGAAAAAACAAGTTAAGTCCAGTGTAGGAAAATTATAAATGATTCTAACTCTGATATACTGGGGAGATGGGTTATCACATATCCCAAGGTAAGACCCACCGATGGGATATCAATTTGGGGGGGGGGTTGTCTGTTGTGCCTATAGTGTCTAGATGTCTCTAAAGTTCTCAGGAGCATCCCTCGTGAGGCACTGCTTACTGTGGCAGTCAGTGAGATCCTCCAGAGTTGTGCATAAGCATAATTTCTGAAACGACCTCTAGTCTCACTTTTAAATCTCTTAGCCATAAAAACTCTTTTGGATTTAATATTTGCCCCTTTTGATCTAGGTCTTTCTCTAAATGCATCTCTAGTTGGCACTTAGTATTAAGCTCATTCCTGGAATCATGTCCTATGTCAGGGGGAAGGTAGTGAATTTATATGCTGAGTTTGGCTTAGAGAGAGCCACATTTGAGCAGCAAGGAGGTTTTCATGTGGTAAATCTTAGGTAATATATATTACTAGTCTAAGTTTAGATTTTACAAGAACAAGGTTCATAAGTACAACAATAATATCAAGGGTGTGGCATATTGGTCTGTCTTCCTTTGCTAGGCACTGCCTATGTACTTCAGAAATTCTTGCCACTCTATAAGAGAATGTAGCAGGACTCTTCAGGATGGGAATTCAATATTCTTTCAGTTATTCTGTGGGTCTCTACCTATCAAGGCAACACCGCATGACCACATGAACACATTCATATTCCATAAAGACATGCCTCAAGTACACCCCTCCCCAACATCCCCCCCACACCAATACCCCTCATTAATTCCCCTGCCACAGTTGCAACCCTGCTGAAATCCAAAACTTCCCCAAAAGCAAAATCTAACAAAATAATAATAATAATAATAACATTTAAAAAAATAAAAATAAATTTTGGCATTGTGCCTTTCATCACCATAAGGTCTGTTGTCTTTTATGTATAATGACAATTTCTTCTGTATGTTCCCCCAGTGTTTTATTTTTTTCGCTTTATTTACAAAAAGCTTTAGGTTACAAAAAAGTCACATAGAAAATATAGGAAATGCCCATATATCCCACTCCCCACACATAATTCTCCCCTATCAATAACATCTTACATGAGTATGGTACATTTGTTACAACTTATGAACAAATATCAAAGCATTGCCACTAACCATGGTCAATGGTTTACATCATGGTTTTCCTTTTGCACTGTATACATTTATAGGTTCTGACAAAATATATAATGGTCCGTATCCATCATTGTAAGATCATGCAGAGAATGTTTCCAATGCTCCAAAGATGCCTTATGTTCCACCCATTCTTCCCTCCCCCTGCCTTCAAAATCTGTGGCAACCACTAAACTTCCTTTTTATTTATATATATATTTTATTTTTAAAGAAGCTTTAGATTACATAAATATTATATAAAAATATATAAGGAAATCGAATATGCCCCACTTCCTCCCCCTCCCCCACTTTCCCACATTAACAACATCCTCATTAGTGTGTAACATTTGTTACAATTGATGAACCATATTGAAGCATTGCTACTAACCATGGACTACAGTTTACATTATAGTTTACACTTTGTCCCACACAATGTTGTGATTTATGACAAACTATCCAATGGCCTGTATCTGTCACTGCAATGTAATGCAGGACAAATACAATGTCCTGAAAATGCCCCTATATTATACCTGTTCTTCCATCTCCCATCCCTCAGAACCTCTGATTGCCACTGCATTTACATCAATGATAAGAGTTCTTCTGTTGCTAGAATAATAATAAACCTATAGTAGAATAACAAAGTCTACTTCAGTCCATTGTTCATTTCCCAATCTTAAGAATTTGGGACTGGCAATGCCCACCCTGCTTCTAATTGAGAGGAGGCTTAGATCCCATGGGGCAGATGGATGGAGCTATCTTGCTTGCAGTTTCAGAACACTCTCTGTTGGGATGGGTGTTGTCCATCATCATCTCCTAGGACAAATATTTATCAAATAAAGTGCTAATTATCGGTTGAAATAAAAGGACAGAAAAGCCATGGGTAGAGAACCTATAAACGAATCTAACTTGTTACACTGAGAAATATAAATTCCAAAATAAGGCCCACTGACAGGGGGCTGAATTCTGGAGCTGTTTGACCTGCTTATAGTTTCTGGATATCTCTAGAGACCTCAGGAGTCCCACTATTTGAGGCACTGTTTACTGTGGCAGTCAATGAGATCCTGCTGAGTCTTACGTAAGCATAACCTCTGACATAACTCCAGAGTCACTCTGAAATCTCTTAGCCATAACAACTTATTTGTATTTACCATTTCCCACTTTAGGTCAATTTTTTTTTCTAAACGTATTCCTAGTTGGTGTTTCGTAGTAATCCTTCAGTGCCAGGGAGGCTCATCCCAGGGAGTCATGTCCCATGCTGAAGGGAAGGTAGTGCATTTTTATGCTGAGTTTGGCTTAGAGAGTGGACACATTTAAGTAACAAGGAGGCTTTCAGGAGTTAACTCTTAGGCACCCAATAAAACCCTAAGTTACAATTTCACAAGTAAAGTTTCATAAGTACAATCAACAATATCAAGGGCCTGGTGCAATGGTCGGTCTTCCTTCACTAGGCATTGCATTTGCACTCAGGGGATTCTTACTGTTTTATTAGAGAATATAGCAGAATTCCCCAGGATGGGAATTCAATATTTTTTCAGTTATCGTGTGGATCTCCACTGAGACAATGTCCCATGAACACTTGAACATATTCCTATGTCTTGGAGGCATGCCCCAGGTGAACCTCTTCCCATGCATCCTCACATCACTGACACCCCACAACCAGTGATCCTCCCCTGCCAATGATCTGACCCTTCTATGATCCAAAACCTCACCAAAAATGAAAATAACAAAATAACAAAATAAAATTAATAAGAAAATGAAATAATTAAAAAAATAACCAATGAAATAAAAAAATTAAAATAATTTGAAAAACTAATTTAAAAAAAATTTAGACATTTTATCTTTCATCACTGTAAGATCTGTTGTCTTGTATGTACAGTGGCATTTTCTTCCATATAATCCCCCAGTGTCTTACTTTTTCATTTTATCTTAAAAGGAGCTTTAGGATACAGAAAAGCCAAGTAGAGACTACAGGTGATTCCCATATACCAAATACCCTCCCCCCCTTTCCCCACTCCCTTATTAATAACATTTTACATGTGGATGGTATATTTGTTTAAGCATTGCTGCAAACCATGGTCAGTGGTTTACATTATGATTTACATTCTTGGTTGTACACTTTTACAGGTTTTCACAACATTTGCAGTGGCCTATATCTGTCATTGCAAGATCATTCAGGACAATTCTAATGCCTTAAAAATGTCCTATGCTCCATCTGTTCTATTCTCCCCTTCCCCTCCCCTTGGAACTTATGGTAATCACTAAGTTTCTATTTTTGAGGAATAAGATTCATAATTACTTGAAATAACATAGAGGGCTTGACATATCAGTCTGTTTTCTTTTATTAGGCATTGCCTTTGTTCTCAAGGGATTCTTGCCCTTTTAATTGAGAACACAGCAGGACTCCCCAGGATTGGAGTTTAATATTTTCTTGTTCTTTGTGTGGGTCTCCACCCACTGATATAACACAATATGACAAGATAAACACTTAGATATTCCGTAGAAGCCTGCCCCAGGTGCACCATATCCTGTATAATCCCCTACACCCGACAACCTACACCAATAACCTCCCCTGCCATATTTGCCAAAAGAATATTTCCAACATTATAGTTTTAACCACAGACATGAAAATCCCTAGAGTTCATCTGCTCCTTCCCTCAACCCTCCACCCCATCCCATGGAAAGTCCAACCTAACCCCCCATTCTACTCCCCCTTACAGACCTGCACTGCCTAATGCAATATGTCATTGCACCACTCTCACGTCCATCCACTGCCCAAGCACACCCTTCCACTTTATCATAGATTTTGCCTTTATGGGCATCGGCTCTCTACACTCTATTCCCTTTCTGTCTCTTGTAAACCTATCTTGCAGATTCTGGATCTGAGTCTGCTCAATTTGCCTAACTATTAAGTTTCCATTTTTGAAGAATAAGGTTCATAGTTATATGCATTAATGTTGAGGGCTTGACATATTGGTCTGTTTTCTTATATTAAGTGTTGCCTATGTACTTAAGATGTTCTTGCCCCTTTATTTGAGAACAGTTATTCTGTCCCCTTTATTTGAACCTATAATTAGCAAATACCCATTAAAATATGTTCCAGATACTTAAATCTTTCAGCTGTTTTTATGCCATTGAGCCCTGAATCTCAGCTTAGTTGCAGCCAACACTTACTCTCCAGTTCATCGGACTCACCCAGGACAACTAACAAAATGATGATGATGGATAATGCCATTCCCAAAAAACAGAGAGTATCTACAATTGCAGGGAAGACAGTTTCATCCATCTGCCCCATGGGATCTAAGGCCCTCTCAATTGGAAGGAGAGCAAGCATCACCATCCCAAAGTCATCAAGATTGAGGAATGAACAAACTTAAGGGGAAAATGCAACTATGGACTATAGTAAACTTATTATTCTAGTAATGAAAGAAGTTGTAACATTGATATAAAGACAGTGGTCATCAGAGTTTAGGAAGGGAGGGAGAGGAAGGATAGGTGTAACAGGGGGCATTTTTGGGACATTGGAATTGTTCTGCATTATATTACCTTGATGGATGTAAGCCCTTATACATTTTGTCAAAACCTATAAAATCGTGTGGTGCAAAGTATAAACCATAATGTAAACTATAGACCATGCTTAGTAGTAATGCTTCAATACGTGTCCATCAATTGTTATAAATGTACCACACTAATGAAAAATATTGTTAATGTAGAATGTAGAAGGGGGAGGGGTGAGATATATGGGAATCCCCTATATTTTAAATGTAACATTTACGTAATCTAAAGCCCCTTTAAAAATAAAGAAAAATAAAATAAAAAGAAAAAAGAAAAATGAAAAATAAAAAAGCCAGAACTGACTGATTTCCGTGCTTGAATTCTAACAGCTGCTTTGGAAATATCAATTAAAGAATGATAAACTGTGCCTGAAATGAAGGGTCCTAGGAAGTCCCTAGAAAGACTGTGATATTCAAGCTGGCTGGGTCTTAAGGATTGCATAGCAGATAGACATTCACTCAATGGGCAGGTTGGAATAAGAATTCAAAACAGGTGAAACTACATGGGCAAAAACATTAAGCTGTATGATTTCTTATGGTAAATTTTCAGTGAGAATGTATACGAACCTACTTACATAGGAAAAATTATAAAGATAGTTGAATAGGAAATATAAGTGTGCTGTATTATCAGAAATATTGAACCTAGCACATTGCTTTTTAACTAAAAGGTGACTATTAAATATCAAATATTTGACTTTTTAACATTATAATATTTTTTTCATTTCCAGTCAAAATTATATTGTATTTTTTAGAGAGAATTATTGTTATTGACCAATGCATTTTAGTTAATAGCAATTGATCATTCAAATACAGTTATTTTATTACAGAAACCAGGAACATAAGAACAAGTAAAATAAATTCTGAGTAGCCATCCATGTAATCATAGTAATGGCAATTCTAATTTTCTTTGATCTATCCTAGTACCAACTCCTTTAACACTGATGGACAATAACCTGGAGTAATGATGACAAGACAGCTAATAAGTTGCCAACTCTTATTTCACTGTATTAACTTCCTATGATCCTAGATGGGAAGACATACTGCTTTAAAACTGTCAAGGCTAGTACAGGTATACCTGTATATTTAATGCAAAATTCAATCAATAATCCATTATGATATTTTTTTCTGGAATAGAAGAAATTGATTATAAGTTTCATCAGGAAGACAAAATGAGTGAATATTGCTAATAAATTTCAATTAGAAAAGAAAAGCAGTGAGGAGAAACATGGTTGTCTGGCCATATATACGAATATATCATAAACTCTAAATAATTCAAAGGATGTGGTACTGTGCAGGATTAGATATAGAAATGGAATGAATGAATTTTCTAAAATTAGACCTAAGGATATGCGGCTGTTTGGAGCTATGTACCCCACAAAAACAAATGGATTAATTTTAATCCATACCTGTATGTGTGAAACCTTGTAAATAGGATGTTGATGAGGTTACTTCAGTTAAGGTGTTGCCCAGCTGAATCAGGATGGGTTTTAATTCTACTGTTGAAAGCTTCTTACGTGGAGCCTCAAGGCACATGCCTAGATAAAAGCTGTGTCGTTCTTACGACAATCATGAAAATTGTAACATCATTTCTACCATATCTTTTTGACCAGAGGAGACACAAGACCCTGCCCAGATTCAAGGGCATAAAACTCAGGCCCCACATCCTAATGGAAAAAATGATAATTACGTGGTAAGAAGAAAGTATGGAAAATACATTCTGCCACAGTAGAGTTACTTACTTAGAGTTAATAAAGAACATAATGAATAAGTAGTAGAGCATTGGGTCGATTGTACAGTTAGGTCATCCACAGAAGAGAAAATGTAATTGACCAATAGGCATAACAAAACATATGCAACCTCAAGCATAAATTACCAAATGCAACCAACAATGAAATGCTTTTTCTCTTATCAGATGGCAATGACTAATAAAATATCCAAGAATAGCCAAAGCTGACTATGTTTTAAAGAAGAAACATTCTCATATAAAATATAAATTGGGAGAAAACACAGCGTTGAGGAGGCCAAATTAGTAAATCAATTAAATTAGTGCATTTCTTTTGATCTAGAAATTATATTGTCCAGAAATGTATCTTACAAAAATATACATGGAATAATTCCATTAAGAATGTTCATTAATATTTATTGTATTAATTATTGTGATTAAAAATATGAGGAAATAAAATTTTATTTGGTTTTAGGGTATTGATTAAATAAATAATGGTATTTCCGAGATATGGAATCCCATGGCTATTAAAAATATGATAAAAATCAATATTTATAACCAAGGAAACAGAATCCATAGCATATTGTTGGCAATGTGTGGGTTACAAAATATAAGGCATGTTTAAATAGTTTTATTTATAAATATTTCTGAAAGTGAATATACCAACATGTTAACATAAACTTTGTATTTTTAAAATTTATATTTACATTATTTGGGAAAACATTATACAAAAGACAATGATCAAAATAATGATAAAAATTTTATTTAACAATAACCTAGGGCATACAGAGAAGTTGACAAATATAATAATACCAGATTCTGTAGGATGTTCAGAGTTCCATTTCCTAATAAAAAGGAGAACTTATTTGCATTCAAGTTTAGAAATTAAAAGGTTTTAGATACTCTCTAGCTGCAGTCCTGAGATTCATGTAAAGACAATGTGATGCCCTCTTTATGGCTTAGACTGAATAGGAATATAAAAAGGAGATTTTATTTTTAAATGATATCCTTCTACATTTGAATTTTGGCATTCCAATTCATGTTAAATAGCGTGCTTGATGTTAAAGCTGCTTGCACTTTGTCAGAAAACATAAATGTAGTATATATCATACAATGAATGGACAGAACACTGGGCCAAGTCACTGAAATTCTATCATGGTTCTCTTCCTAATTATGTACCCTTGAGCAGGTTTTAACATCACTTGTATATATTATTCTCATCACAAAATAAATATTTATTCAACTCCTAAGATTTCATATGAGTTTAAAACAAAGAGCTGTTTTGCCCTTTCTCCTTTATAATGGATTCATTAATCAGTCAGTGTCATGTGATGCTGTTTTAAGCTTTCCATTTCTGTTGTTTCTGATATATTTTCTAATATTAATTAAGTATATTCATCAGGCTATTAGCATAACTTCACCCGTGAAAAGATGAAGCTTAATATATAGAGCACATGCAACGTTATTCGATCTTCAGGAAATTGCAGGGATTTATAGAAATTGAGTCATAAGTGTGTACTAAAACCTTGAAATGTAGGTAAGGAATCCTGACACTCAGATGGATCACTATATTTCCCTGCTCTGGGCCAAAACCCAGCATGGAGAAATTCAAAGGTCAATAGGTGGAGGGTACTACAAAGGCAGAGGGGATTCTTTTTGGTTCACAATTCTTCTCCATCTCATGTCCCATCCTTTATCCTGTGAGGTATTTCAAAGGCCATATGAGAATCATAGAGCCAGGAGGCAGAGGGAGATACTGAAGTAGTCTCAGAGGAGACTATCTCCATTCCTTCCTGGAGCCACAGAATGTGAAGTGACACACTCAAATAGAAATACCAATAATAAAGTGTCTTATCATCAGGAAGCGTGTTTCATTTAAAAAAAACAAATGGAATAGTGCATCTTCATCGATTTCCTTTTTTCTAAATATGAAAATTGAGTCCACAAGAGAAGAAAACACATCAATGTCAATTTAGTTCATAAAAAACACCTGATAACCAGGAAGATGCACGAATGACTTGGAAGCCATCTGTATTAGTCAGCCAAAGGGTTGCTGATGCAAAGTACCAATAATTGGTTGATTTTTATAAATGGTATTTTTGGGGGTAGAAACTTACAGTTACCAGGCCATAAAGCATAAGTTTCTTCCTTCACCAAAGTCTGTTACCACATGTTAGAGCAAGACAGCTGCCAACATTTGCCAGGGTTCAGGCTTCTTGGGTACCTCTCTTCCCGGGGCTCTGTTTCTCTCTGGGTTTAGCTCCTCTGTCTACTCCAAAAGGCCAGCTGTAGACTATCAGGCGCATGCCTTGTCTCTATCCTGGGGCCTTCTCTCTTTCCTCACGATTAAGCTCCTCAGCCTGCTTGCCTCCCCGGGCTCCAGCATCAAAACTTCAACATCAAAACCACTCTAACTCCGACCTTTGCCATGCCTTTTATATTTGATTCCCCACCCACCAAGGGATGGGGCTCAGTGCCCTACTGACATAGCCCAGTCAACGCCCTAATCATAACTTAATCATGCCCAGATGAACAGAGCAGTTTACAAGCATAATCCAATATCTATATCAAACTGCCAAACTGCTACACCATCTGTGGATACTCACAAACTCAGATTCTTCATTTTGAGACCTTAATTTTTCAATATTAAAAACTTTCTAGGGAAAGAAGACAAACTAGAGCGCTGTTGACACAGCTAAGTTTCCTAGTAGAGAATCTATACAACTTAGAGTTGTTTGAATAAGTGAGGAACAGTAAAACCCTGTTTAGTGGGTTGAATAGTGCTCATCAAAAATTCATGTCCACCTGGATCCTCAGGATGTGACCTTATTTGGATGCAGATGTAATTAGCTAAGAGTCTTGAGAAAAAAAATCATCCTGAATTCAGGGTGTGCCCTAAGTCCAACTGGTATTCTTACAAAATGAGGAGATGACACTGCCACATAGGGAAGAAGCCATGTGATGACAGAGGCAGAGACTGGAGTTCTGCTGCCCGGAGTCCCAGGTGCCAGAAAGGAAAGGAAGGACTCTCCCCTAGAGCCTTTGGAGGGAGTTTGGCCCTGCTCACACCTTAAATTCATACTTCTCAGCTCCAGAACTATGGGACAAGTGAATTCTGTTAAGTTACCCAATTTGTAGTAATTTGTTATGGCAAGCCTAGGAAACTGATATGCTCAATTAGTTTATATTTCATCAATTTGCAGTTTAATCAGAAAAGGGGCTAGGTGAAATTTTCCAATATGGCAAAGAAAGTGATTCAATAATAAAATTTACTGACATGGGAAAATACACTTTTAAAAAACTTTGGTAGTATATATTTCCAAGCAATCTACATGATGTCAGTATAATTAAACTTGATAGGAAAGTAACCAAAAGCTAAATCTAAAAGCTAAAAACATGTACTTTTGAAATGAGTCAAAATGTGATGATGCAACTGACTTTGATACTGTATTTAGAGAGCATGTGTATATTTAAAAGTGTTCTAACTTCTCTTATGCTGGCCTTTGCACCCAAACATTCTCACTCATTATGTTCTTTAAATTGCTCTTATGAAAGTCATTAATTGTATTTAATCACCAGATCCTGCTATGAATCCTCATCCTATTTTCAGACCACTTGAAATTATTATCATTTGCCTACAATGTCACTGTACTTCTTTTTTCCTTGATTATTTCTTTCTGAGTGATTTTCACAACTGTTGTTTTTAAATAGAGGGGCAGTCCACGTTACAGTTGGTTTTAAGTGATTAAAAGAGTGCAAACCTTGTGCTGAAGAGGAGGGAAGATGTTATAATATATTAATATTATTCCTGTTTTCAACTTATACCCACTTAAACCCCAATCAGAAAGTTACTGTTCTTTAAAAACAAAAATGAATTTATTAGTTCCATCACCACAGCACAGAAAGGAATACAGTATAAAATCCAGTTCATATATAACACAGAAAAAGTAGACACAGTGACTGGGAAGTACAGCAGAATGCTTCAGGGAACAGGAAAAGACAAAAAGATATTCATAGGTATTAAGGAACTAGCAGCTCACGTTTTGTAGATGTTATTGGAGGGAAGGTAAATATCTTAGGATGTTAATAATTAAAATGTTCGGGGAAGCAGTTATGGCTCAAGCAGTTGGGCGCCCTCCTACACGTGGAAGGTCTCGAGCTCGGTTCTGGGGTCTTCTAAAGAAGACGGGCAAGACAGCAAGTTGATGCAATGGGCTGATGCAACAGGCTGGCACGGCGAGCTGACGAAACATGGTGATGCAACAAGATGACATAACGAGATGACTCAACAAGATGACACAATGAGGAAATTCAATGAGAGATACAATAAGCAGGGAGTGGATGAGAGGCAAACGATTGGGCACCTCCTTGCCACATGGGAGGTCCCAGGCTGGGTTTCTGCTTCCTTCTAATTAACTTTCATACACATAAACATAGAAACTGAGATTTTTCTTTTTTTTCCCAAAATGGACTAGTTCAGGACACAGAAACATGTAAGTAGAATTTAGTCAAAACTGGGAGAACTCAGAATGGGGAAATTCTTTTTATTAAAGTTCTTAAAAGATTTCACCAATATATTTATGTGTATAATATTGGTTATTAATGCTCGAAGCTCATCTCCTTTAGATGTTTTCTTTGTGATTTGTTATGTATGCATATGTGTAAATTTAAGTTAACCGTACCTGTGGTATGAGTATGTGTGTGTTTTCCCATTCTACGTTGTGGAGCCAGTCATTCTAAAAGAAAATGTTTCCTGTCTATTCAAAGCCTATGATAAAGTGCCCCTTCAAGGTAGATCATATCTAACTGGAGGGACCATCTCCTGGCAAGCCAGCTGTCTTCCTGAATGATGATCTAAAGAGCTTAGTTGACTAAGGTTTTCTACATTGTACATTGCTATTCACTACCCATCTATCCTTAGAATTCTTTCTATAATTCTCTTTTGGTAGGTCTCTCCATTCCCAGAACTTCATGTCTAAATGCAAATAATTCCCAAATGTCTAGCTGAAGCCTCCCTAATGAGCTTCAGATTCATAATTCTAATTACTTATTACTTGATCAGCATCATCACCTGGATTTCCTCACTGGTGCTTCAAACTCAATAAACGCAGAACAGAATGTATCATTTTTTTCCCAGGAGAGAAGTCACTTTACTGTTATAAATTTTTTTTGGCAGAAAACTATTCTTACAGTTACCTAAGCATAATCATCAAGACCTAGCACACAGACATATTTTCCATGGAGATTTCCCTGGTCCCTTTGTCAAAAACAAAACAAAAATATATCTCTCCCTCTTCTGATGGCAATGTATCTTTTCATTTCTTAACATTCATTAAAAGGATTTGTGTGTTCCTCTTATGACTGAACCTAGGGACCTATTTTGGTAAAGCATTACATTGATCAGAGACTTGCACATTTGCAAGCCTTTCTGAAAATTTGTTAAATAAATTTTGTATGGAAGAAAAAATATCACTAATTTTCCTGAAAAATCAATTACATATTTAATGTTAATATATATTTTTAAAACTCTCTTTGGCTTATATATACCATATATATATATGTGTGTGCATATATGTATATACACAATCTATGGGGAAATGATTTTGATCTAAAACATTTTTATGTCTAAGAATTAGGATTGGATGAGCATGCATACACTTGTTTACCCAAAAAATGTCTCTAAATTTTTAGACATTCCAGTCATATCACATTGCTTTCATCTTTCTACATGAGTGCCGATCTTTAAAATACACTTTACACATACTGATGCCATTTCACTTTTTTTTTTCTCTCTCTTTTTTTTTTTTTATTATGGGTAAAAATCAAAATTCTCACAATACATACAAACATTTGCAAAATGATATATAAATATATGCATATATATGTATTTGCTTACAAAAATGTTATTTATATATATATATATATACATATATTTTAAGAGGTGCTTAGATTACCCAAAATATTACACGGAACCCACTGGGATTCCCATGTTGCCCACCGCCCACACCTCCCACCACATCCCACACAAATATCTCCCACAGTGTGGCCCACCACCCTCAATGAACTTACACATCCTGGAGCCTTGCCACCAACCATAGGCCACAGTTCACACTGTAGACCACACTCTCTCCCACTCAGTTCTGAGTGGTGTGTGCTGATTTAAAATGGCCTACATCCGTTGCCACAACAGTACTCAGGATAAGCTCCAACTCCCAAAGAAGCCCCTGTATTTCAACTGCTCATCCCCTACCTACCCAAAAGTGTCGAGTGGCTACTGGCTCCACCTCATTGTTATAATTTCTTGCATTGCTAGAATCACCATATGTGAACAAGAGAATACCATCAAGTCCACTCTAGTCCATAGTACTTCCCCCAATCCTGAGGGGACTGGGATGGTGATGTCCACTCCAACTCCAAGTGAGAGAGGGCTTATATCCCATGGATATGGTGGGTGGGATGATCCTGCCTGCAGATGCAGGCCCTCTCCAT